>OZ014522.1:535623532-536076889 GCA_963966055.1 Lathyrus aphaca | reverse complement strand
ACATGGGTTGAGTTAGACTTGTAATTGGGCTGCCATGTTTAGTTTGTGTGTATTTGATTTGGCCCAATTAAAATTATTATTAAAATAATTGAATTAATTAAAATATATATAATACGAAGAAAAAAAATAGAATTAAAAAAAATTCAAAATATAAAAACAGTAAAAATATTTTTAATATATAATATATAATTAAAAAATTAAAATAAAAAAACAAATAAATCCAGATGACAACTTATTTTACGGTCAGCCTAAAAAATGAGGCCACGTAAGTGAAACATAACGCCACGTAAGCAAAACATTAATTAGAAGACCTATCATTCCTATCTTTCATAAGATTGTTTGTAGAGTAAATAAGTCGTTTGTAGAGTAAATAAGTCATAGTTGCACTAACATATCTATGAATTATAAAATTTTAATTTTAATTTGCACATACCATATGAAGATGCAGATTAAAAAAAAAAGAAAAAACACAAAAATAATCATCTCATAAAACGTATATCCATTAACCTATATTATAAAGTTTGATCATATATATTCATTGATGTTTATGTGAGAGAGACGGCAGAGATTTTAGAAATAAAGATGATATAAACAGTTTTTGGAAAAAAAATTATAAACAAAAATAATTTAAATATTATTATTAAATTTAAGTGTAACTAACTATAGATTGGAACTTCTAAAAATGACACACTGAAGAAAAGACCATGTTCAGTAGTAAACATAAGAAATTGGAGATTGAATTTCTAATCAATTGGTGAGATACAAAAATTGACTAACAAAGCCTGAAACAATGCAATGCGTTCTTATTTGTTCCGCGCTACATCTGAAATCGTCTCATTATCACGTTCCGGCAGAATTATCCACGCACGCAAACTATTCGATGAAATGCCTGAACGAGATTCAGTGGCTTGGAATGCTATGTTAACTGTCTATTCCCGCCTTGGACATTACCATCAAACCCTCACTCTCTTTGATAGCTTGAGACTCTCCGATTCCAAACCCGATAACTTCTCATACTCCGCAGCCATAAATTCGTGTGCCGGTGCATCTGATCTTCGTTTTGGAACAAAACTTCATGCTTTGGTTGTTGCTTCAGGGTACCAGTCTTCTCTTCCTGTCGCTAACTCCCTTGTAGATATGTATGGCAAGTGTTCGAATCCCAATGATGCAAGGAAAGTGTTTGATGAGATGAGTTATTGTAATGAAGTGACATGGTGTTCGCTTCTGTTTGCTTATGCAAACTCTTGTAGGTTTGATATGGCTTTTGAAGTTTTTGGTGGGATGCCTGAAAAGGTTGAGATTGCTTGGAATATAGTTATTGCGGCTCATGCTCGTTGTGGTCAAGTGGAGGCGTGTTTGTATTTGTTTAAAGATATGTGTGAGAGTTTGTATCAGCCAGACCAGTGGACTTTAAGTGCTCTCGTGAATGCTTGTGCCGAATCGATGGAATTGTTATGCGGATGCATGGTTCATTGTTTTGTGATTAAATCTGGTTGGAGCACTGCTATGGAGGTAAATAACTCAATGGTAAGCTTTTATGCTAAATTAGAATGTCATGGTGATGCTGTGAAAGTTTTTGACTCTGGTGGTGCTTTTAATCAAGTGTCATGGAATGCAATCATTGATGCTCATATGAAAGTGGGGGATACCCAGAAAGCTCTTCTTGCTTTCCAGCAAGCCCCTGAGAAAAATATTGTATCTTGGACTTCTATGATTGTTGGGTATACGAGAAACGGGAACGGAGATTTAGCTTTAAATTTGTTTTTAGACATGAAAAGGAACTCTTCCCAGCTTGATGATTTAGTAGCTGGAGCTGTCCTTCATGCTTGTGCTAGCTTGGCAATTCTAGTTCATGGAAGAATGGTTCACACTTGTACTATTCGTCTTGGTTTAGACAAATATTTATTTGTTGGCAATAGCCTGATTAACATGTATGCTAAATGTGGAGACGTAGAAGGTTCGAGGCTCGCATTTCACGCCATTAGTGAGAAGGACACGGTTTCTTGGAACTCAATGTTGTTTGCATTTGGACTAAACGGAAGGGGTAATGAAGCTATATGTATGTTCAGAGAAATGGTGGCATCCGGTGTAAGACCTGATGAAGTAACCTTCACAGGGCTGCTAATGACTTGTAGCCATTTGGGACTAATAGATGAGGGCCTTGCTTTGTTTCAATCAATGAGTTTGGAATTTGGATTTACTCAAAGAATGGATCATGTGGCATGCATGGTTGATATGCTCGGTCGAGGTGGGTATGTAGCCGAAGCGCGAAGTTTAGCTAAGAAGTATTCAACGACAAGTAAAGATAGGACCAATTCATGCGAGGTTCTACTCGGAGCATGTTATACACATGGAGATTTAAGAACAGGGAGCTCTATGGGAGAAAATCTAATGAACTTAGAACCTAAAAAAGAGTCTGGTTATGTTTTGTTGTCAAATATGTATTGTGCAAGTGGGAAATGGGAGGAAGCAGAGATGGTAAGAAAGGAAATGATGGATCAAGGGGTGAAGAAAGTTCCTGGTTGTAGTTGGATTGAGATAAGAAACGTGGTGACTGCATTTGCATCAGGAAACAAATCATATTCTTGCATGGATGATATATCTTCAATACTATACATCCTTGAATTAGAAATGAGACACACTTGGCCTATTAATTTTGATACTGAATGATCTCTTATAACCAAGTCAAGCTTATGTGAAATAACTTGATAAGCAATTTTTTATGGCTTATACTTACTCTAAAGTATTTTTAATTAAAAAGTAAATTAGTTATCTCATAAATTGAAAATTTTTAAATCTGCGTTGAATTTTTAGGATTTGAAAAAATATTTTAAAAAATGCTTAGTGTAAAGAATTGAAGAACTTCAATGTGGTGGATAAAACTCTTCTCTTTGATTAAAAGGGATAGCTAAAAAATTATAGTGAGATCAAAGAGGGATTTATAGTAGGTGGTCAACAAAGGGAAAATTCAAAACTGATCAATTATTCCCAAATGACGTCAATTAACACAATCTTACTTAATAAAAAAATTAAAAAAGAGCAAAGTAAATACAACAGCTAAAAATGAAGAAAAATGCTATATTTTTTAAAAAATACTCTTGCTTGTTTCAAGAATCGAAAAAAATATTTAATATTTTTCTTTTAATCTCGTATCTTTGATCGGGATTTATTTCGATTCTTTAACTCTTAAAGAATCAGTTGATTACTAAATTTATTAAAAATGGTGACGTAGATTCTTACCGTTTAATTTCTAAAAAAAAAAGTTTATTTTGATCGACGTGGCATCCCAATTGACATATGTGTCATCACTTTTTTCTTTTTAACATTCTGGTACCCTTGAATTTGGTTGGGTATCGGTACTTTTAATCAATAAAAAATTATTATTTAATGTCATGTCACTTTATTGCTTTATTTTATTTTAAAATAAAATAAATTTTGTTACAATTTGTACTAGAGATACCGATACTCAAATACTTATCATGGGTACCTAAAAAATTGTCATTTTTTTTTGTTGGTTTCTTTTTTATATATGTGCCATCACCATCATTGTTTTTCTCTGCTTTCTTTTTCATCCATATGAACACATTTAACCCTAAATTAAAAAAGAGCAAGAACAAGTTTCCTCTTTTTCTTTGTAATTGACATAACCTCCACCCTCAATGATTTGACTTTTGTGCATCTTCTCTACAACTTCTGTTTATCTTCTTCTCTTCGTCTTCTCATCTCACTCGAAGAACACAAATGAGTTTAGTAAAATCTTTTTTCATTGCAAAACAATATGGTAAACACGACAATTGTAATTGTTTTGATTTAGACGAACGCAACTTATCTAGAGGGGGGCAAATAGATCCCCAAAGAATTTGCTTTACAAAAATTGTTTTAAAAAACAATGGATAGCGAAAGTGACTTGGATCGATTAGTCAAAACTGAACCGCTATCGAAAAGTTCGGATATGCGTATATGAAAACCAATTGAAGATAATGATAAACAATTCAAGCAATATGATTTAATCACAATACCTTGAAAACTGTGAAGGTGTGAAAAATACACAAGAGGGGGTTGAATTGTGTTCTTCATTTTCTTAATTTACTTCTGATTAGAGTTCAGAACCTGAACTGGTGTTCAGATTCTGGTTAATATCTTAGCAGCAGATGTTAACAAAACAAATAAATAATAGCGAAAGACACACTAACTGAGAGTACTCCAGTCCCATTGCTTCATAAAAGATTTTCACTATAACCAAATTATGATTACAATCGCTTATGCATTCTGTATAAGACATTTAGAATTGCTCAAATCCACTGTCGAAGACTTACTGCTTAAACCTAAAGCTCAAGACTTATGCTAAATCAACCTCATTAATTAAGACTTTCATAACTCAGACAATTAAACAAGAAACTTACGTGGATCAAGCATTTTGGCTCGAGACTTCCCTACTTAAGCTCTCAGCCCAAGACTTCTTCTCCAAGCCTCATTGGCTGAGACTTTCCTACTCAAGTTCCACTTGAGACTTCCTGCTCACGCCACACTAGCTGGGACTTTCCTGCTCAAGCTCCACTTGAGACTTCCTGCTCACACCATACTGGTTGAGACTTCCCTTTCTCAATAAATCTATTTGATTAAGACTTCACAACTCAAGTACTTAAGCAAGAGACTTATGTGGCTCAAACATCTTGGCTCGAGACTTTCCTTGATCAATCAATCCACTTGATTAAGATTTTTACTGCTCAAGCAGATAACAAGAGACTTATGTATATTAAGCATTTTGGCTCAAGTCTTGTTGCTTGAATCCCAATGAGATAAGACTTATGCTCAAGCACATAGCAAAAGACTTTAATCTAAACTACTAACAGGTTCAACATAATAGAGAATAAGGTGTACATGATACAAGTATCTGAGGTACGGGAGATCACCATAACAAATACCTAAAGCACTTAAGATTTCTAAGATATTCAATGGTAAGAAATCTTAAGGCTTTTGCAATTATAACTTACAACAGAAAATTTGCATATACAATAAAGTTGATAATTGTTGATCTTGCTACTCCTTATTCTAGATAATCCTAGTTAAATATTCGATTTGAACCTTCGGTCATATATATCACCTTTGCAGAAAACTAGTCATTGAATAGGTAACATGATCAGAGTCTTTGCTTTTGCTCCGTAGTACAAGCGACATTGAAGATAAATACACCAGAAGATCTTAATCCAATGTGTAACGTGTTTAATGTTTGAGTCTTGAAGAGATTTGTTACTAATAGAGTCTTTGAGAGTAGATATCCGTAAAGCATGCCAACCTTTCTTTAGCTTTGCAATCTATAGACTCTACCTGACAAATTGATTAGATAATACAACTTGCTTCCTATAGTACAGACAAATTCAACTTTATCACCAACTTTGAATGGTACCATAAGCCAATATACATTCACTTAGTGTAGTGACTCGTTTAATGCTGAGACCTTCAGCATCAGAGTCTACGCCAAGCAACACCGACAATTGTTCTTCAGATTCTGTCACAAGAAGCTAGCAATTCAGCAACTCCCAAGTGTGCTAATGTAAAACAGATTTTGGCTATAATATTTACAAGTATTAGAACCTGCACATATATAACACATATTAAATAAACTATTATACTTTCAATACTTTGTTATCATAAAAACCTAAAGAGAATATGCCATGAACAAACATTGTTCTAACAATCTCCCCATTTTTTATGATGACAAACATAATTATTTAAAGGACAATGTTATGCAATTATAATTTTCTATAAAACATCAAGGTATGAGGTTTGTAAGCTCCCCTTGAGTCTAATAGTCCAAAGCTGAGTTTTGTTGACCCTAACACCAAGTATTGTTTTTCAAGAAAAAGTAATTCAAGTATCTTAGTATGAGGTTCAACGAGGTCATGAAGAATAAGGTTCAACGAGATATTTTGCCAACTGTAGCTGTAAAAATCGTGAGTGTAAGATATTGATTAACATAAATCAATGAAAATAGAGTCGTCATTGCACTTTTATTTTATTCCAAAAGGAAAAGGAAAAAAAGAGCGAATAAATCCTAAAATGAATCTAAAAGGAAAAAGCTAAAGAAACAAACAGAGAATGGGTAAGGGGGTTGGTTACGAAATGTGAAGGTGTTAGCACCCAAAACGTCTGAGGTACTTTACGTGAGCCCTTTGAAATATTTACGCTTTTGATTTAAAAATTGTTTGGTAAATGAGAGTGAGGGGATGGGAAAAGAATTAATTTTTAATGTTTTTGTGTTTGAAGAGGTTCACCACCTCATGCCTACGTACCCAAAAAGTGCAATGTAAGATCAAAATCCCATAGTTCGTGGTAAAAAGAACAATTTTTGCTGGTTTCGATTGATTTTAAGAAGTAAATACAATTCGTCATTTTCAAGTGGATAGTCTCACAAATCTACCATGAGAATGAGAGCATGAAATCATTCACCATTATGGGGAGGGAGCCAAATCGAATAAAATCGACGAGTATTTCACTAAACCCCTACAAATGACAAGATACTAAATTACATCAAACTACAACCATGGAGATTGAGAGACTTGCACCCGACTAGAAAAAATGACCCACAGTCTAAACTTGAAAAGAAGATAAAAAGAGTGCACAAAGGCACAAAACAACTTGAATGGGGTTGGTTCTTTTTTATTTTTGAATTAAAGTCAACATGATTAAGTTCATTAACATTTATTTAAAAAAAGGAAGAAGTAAAAGTCACTTGACAAAAGTCAAGGTTTTATATTAAAGTGGTGAAAGTTTTAAAAGAAGAATCCTTTGAAAGAGGGAGAAGATTTTGAAAATTAAAGAAATGGAGGAGGTGAAGAGGCTACCCTAAAAATAAAATAAAAGAGATAAGGGAGGAAATATCTAACCACTTGAAGACACTTCATAGCATAAGGAAAAGAATTTCATCCTCTTGAGTAAATAATGAGTCAAATAAAGGCTAGCATAATCACTCCATAAGAAAAGGGACAATAATCTTAATACTAAGTCCATAGGTCCAAGATGTAGAACTTCACCAAAGTAAGGGATAATAACCATAGTCCACAGTTAAGAACAAATATTTTAAAGTGTTTAGGTCTTTATTAATGTTGTTTGGTGTCCAAAGGACAAAAATAAAAGAAAAGCATAAAGATATAATGACATAAACATAAGCATGATAATGGATGATATAAACTATAATAAAAATAAAAGAGAGAAGGGATCAAGAGACGAAATAAAAAGGATAGGGAGAGAGAAGGAAATAAAAGAAATATAATAATATACAATA
Organism: Lathyrus aphaca; assembly: GCA_963966055.1. Classification (NCBI taxonomy): domain Eukaryota; kingdom Viridiplantae; phylum Streptophyta; class Magnoliopsida; order Fabales; family Fabaceae; genus Lathyrus; species Lathyrus aphaca. The sequence continues at coordinate 536,069,604 of OZ014522.1, read as the reverse complement.
AAGCGGTGAACTTAATCATCCACAAAAGTAACAAAGCCAAAAGCTCAAAGCGACAACCGAATTTTGTCTAGCGTTTTGCACTATATGGTTGATCTATGTACTCAAGTAATTAGTTAACAAAACTTATCAGAAGATTGATAGAATCAAAGCCTCTACAACAACAAGTTTGGGAATTATGAACTTAGTGTTGGAATATTTTACGGATTTAATATTATTCCAATAATTATGTGGCCAAATATATATATTTAATTATATCAGCTATTTTATCAAATAAAGTGCCTTGAATAAAATATGTGATCAAATAAGGTTAAAAGGCTATTTGGATTTTATTTAGGAATTATTTAATTAATTAATAAATTAAATAATTGGATATGTACTCTAGAACACGGTGGGAGTACTGACTTTCTATAAATGTTGCGGATAGCAAGAGTCGCCACCGACTTTTATTTTATCCATAAGGAAGGGACATAAAAGAACAGAAAAGACCGTTTTTAAAAGACTTGGGTTCGGGGGGTAGGTTATATAAAGGGAAGGTGTTAGCACCCTTTATATCCATGGTTATCCATGAGCTCTTAGTTACTTAGTGTCGCTCCCTGGATTTCCATCCTGGTACAAACGCGAAAGTGGCGCGGAAAAGGCTAGAGTCGTCAGCCAGGCATTTTTATCCCGAAGGAACGGGAATGGTAATGTTGCACAAACCAGAAGAAAATAAAAGGAAGGACACGGGTCCTGCGAACCAAAGAAAACTGGATTCGGAGTCGGTTACGACCTGGGAAGGTATTAGCACCCCAGATCGTCCGCCGTACCCGACGGGATCCACGCTTGCAAAGAAATAGTTTCAAAGGGTGAAGAAATGAAAGTTGCTGCAAAAAGAAGGACTAGAACTGGATAAGAAAAGAAACTAAATGGGGAAAATGTAGGGAAAATAAAAGAGTGTGCTCGAACGGGCCTTACCCCGCTGCCTACGTACCTCATCTGGACATGAGGATCAGAGTCTCCGTAGTTCCCCTAACTAGGGTTAGAAAAGATTCCTTGTGTTTTAAATGCTTGAACTGCTCATGTCAATGCTCAGGTGTTGCAGGCTCGGACGACGAGTGCGTAATCGTCTTGCAAAGTGACAAGTAGTAGCAAGTTCGTACGTAAGGAGTGAGTGAGATGAGAAAAGAAGTCTCGAAGGAGAGACGTTTATTGTTTGTCCAGTGTTTTTTATGATTTTTTATGAGTGTGGCACAAGGAAGTGAACTCAAGCTCTTTTCCATGGAATGTGTACTTGTTACTACATTCCAAGATGGAATAATAGAACAAGCACACCCAAGTAAGGAGAAGATCCCCAAAACTTGGTTCCAGAGATTAAGGCCTAAGCTCACTAACTCGTTAACTTATTAAGTGTTTTTGTATTTTTGAATGAAAAAGTAACTTTTAAGGTTTTCTTTATGAAAGTAGTCTCATGATCAGACTTGTGCATCATGCTAGACAAAATTGTACTATCCCAAGATGGGAAGACTACAAGTGCCCCATGGAATAAGGCTATACACAAGAGACCACTTCTTCCTTTATTAAGTGTTTTTATGGTTCTTGTTTGGAGATGAGAAGAGAAGAAACCAAAAGGAGAAAAGGTAAAACATCTAATGGGAAACTAAACAAGACCTAAAGTTGTCATGCATAGAGGTCCTAGGTTAGTGTGGCTTGAAATCTACCCTAATGAAGAAGAAGGAAATGAGAAAAGAAAGGATGGAATAAAGCAACTTACTTCTATTAAAGAAGTTAAATTGTTTCCAAGAGGGATGAAAAGAAGAAGAAAGGAGCAAAAGGAAACAACTTACTTCTCAAAAGAAGATAAGTTGATCCTAAGGGGAATGAAGAAGAAGTTAGATATTGATGGCCTAAGTACATCACAAACACAAGTTCAGAAAGCATAAAAGAAGTTAAGGAGGAGTATTGAGATGTGGAAGCTACAACCACACCTCTGGACTTACCATAACCCCTGAAAATGTTAGAAATATTCACACAAGAGTAAGAAGTTCAAACAAGCTCAAGTCATGGAAAAATAAAGATCTAGACATCACAAACCATCAAAATCAGAACCTAATGATCATAAAAGGTCTTTAATGCTAGTCATACAAAGTCATATAAAAAGGAATGAGAGAAGTCCCACAAACTACAAGCAAAGCATTAAGGAGAAAGTGAGATGAAAGTAAGTGATTGAGTGAAGAATACAAGTCAAAATGCAACAAGTAAAGCCAAAGTCAGAAGTTTAACACCTTTATAAATGCCACATAATGTCAATGAAATTTCACACAAGTCACGAGTTATGGTATGGAAGCATATGAGATGGAATGAGGATGAATTGAGATGAAAATGCAAACATGCGCTCATGGAACAATGTCACTAAATGAGATGAGATGAACATAGAAGAATGATATGATATGAGTATGAACCAAAGTCAGAGGTATATCAACATGTTAAAATGCATATAAGATGCACAATTAGTCACACTTGAACATGGATGACACAAAAATTAAGTTAGAAGAAGAAATGAGGCAAAATTAAGTCACTTAGGGTTCATGCTTAGAACACATTCATCAATGCAAGTTAACAAGTGAACTCATGCTTCATACAAGTCTTATGGATGCTTAAGATGATATCAAGATGCAAAGTCAGATCCTAATATGATGCCACAAGTGCCTCATAATGTAAGTAATCAAGACACAAACAAATGATGCATCATAAAGTTCGCACAATGAAACAATCTCAAATGATGATCAAGGATGACACAAAAATTACCAAATTAAGCTCAAAGTGTTCTCAAACAGAAGCAAATGAAGTGACAAAAGGTAGATCAAAGAATCACAAAGAAACTAGGTCAAATAAGCAAGTTAAAATTATTTTACAAACCTCTTTTAAATTAAAATCCTCTTTTAATTTTTCTCTTATTTAATTATATAATTATAGCTTTAATTGTATAAATTTTAATTAGAAGCATTTATTTTTATATTTTCTTTAAATGTATTTAGAAAATGCAACAAATATTTTTTAGTTATTTATTTATTTATAACTTATTACAAAACATTTTTTTAATTTCTAAATCTTATAGTTTATTATTTGTATTTTTTATTTTAGAACTTTTATTAATAATTATTTAATTTTTATATTTTAACAAAAGCATAGTTTGAATATATTGTTTGAATATATTGTTTCTTATCATTTATGCTATCCATTTTAAAATCGCATAAAAATTAATAATTGTTTCTTATGATTATAATCATGATATGATAATTATAATGGTATAATAATTATAATATCCTATTATAAATTCAAAATTTAACATCATTGATTATAATTTAAGTAGTGACGTTACGTTATTATCATTAAAAAAAATCAAAAGAGTCTTAAAATAATCACACATAAAAATCTGTGTTATTACTACTCTTCCTATTCTTATATATTTTTGTTAATTAAGTGAATTAAAAGATTAATAAAAAATTGAATGTTCCCAAAATTAATCGAATGTAAAAAAAATTAAAAAATTAAAAAAAATTAAAAAAATTAAAAATTGAAAAAATAAAAAAATCAATAGTGAATAAATGAAAAATAAATATAAAAAAATTGAAAATTGAAAATTTATAAATAAATAAAAAATTGAAAATTGAAAATTTTAAAATTTTAAAATTTAAAATTGAAAAAAAATTGAAAATTTATAAATAAAAAAATAAAATACGAACCGGATAACCCAGCTCTGCTGCTTCCGGTTAAGAAAGTTACAAACCGGATAACACATGTGTGCTACTTTCGGTTTAGAAATTTTCTAAACCGGAAAACGTAACAATCCTACTTCCGGTTTGTAATTTTCTTAACCAGATTACTTATTCATTGTACATCCGGTTCGTCTAATCCAAATTTAAAAAATATTATTTTTTCTCTGACTTCGTGGTAAAAATTTTAAATTTTTATTTAAATATTAAAAGGGAAAAATTGGAATTAAAAAATTATGTAGAGGTACAAGGTATAATTGTAGGGGTACAAGGTATAATTTCCGAATAGCCACTATCTTAGGCTCAACCGAAACTCATTAATCCATTAATACATTCAGTTTTTTTTATAAAAATGAAATATAAGAATAAAAGAAAAACGAAAAAAAAAGTAACGGAAGGCTACATGTTTTCACCATTACATCAATTGGTCATGTTCATTTAAGTTACTAGAAGACAAAATAGAGAACCAACCAATCACAAACCGCCACACGGTCATCTTCAACCTCCATGCATGAGGATTTCATGAAAAAAAATCAGCAAGAACAAGTAAATCCGCAGCCATACAACCATAAACACAACAAACATCAAATCATCATAACTCTTTCATTTCTCAACAAAAATAAAAAAAGTAAAGACCAAAAATGAAGTACTCAACGAGAGGAACACAACCATGCTGTTAGTTTATGAAAATAAACATTCTAACACATAGAAATATAGCAAACAAGTCACGGATCTACAAGATTTTTCATGAAAAACATGACAACCAAATCTCATAATCAAGCACACAACCATCTCCTACCTATTGTAGGGCTCAGCTAAAGATGTATGATGAGTTCTATAGTATTTAAAACCTAAGAATGAGAGAGATAAGGTTACTTAGTGGAGACAAGTCCACTGCTTCTTCAACTTCCAACAACAAAATAAGACCAGAGAAACGTTCTTTAAGCTCCAAGGATGAAGAATCAAGTGATAGTTTAGAGATTACACCAACCAATTGAGAGAACTTTGGAAAACTCCAAGAATGAGCAAGAAAAAACCAGATCTGAAAATGAGCGATTCTCAGGCAGGCTTGGAGTGTTTAAGCTTATAAAGTGAACAATTAGGTTAGGAATGAGGTTGTGACCGAAGTTAAGGCTTTGTGAGTGATTATTTTGGCTTGGAGAGGAGAAATTGCAAAAATGCAAAAGGATAGTGTTAGGTTTGGATGGCTCTTGAGATGGAATGTTTGGCTTGGTTTTTGGATCAGAAATGTGTTACATACTTATGGTATTGGGCTGCCACGAAATTGATACTTGATGGCCACTCTTGGATCCAATTTGCAAATTGCTAAAAATGACAATTTTTGCATTCCCACTCATGGCATGTGGTGTAATTAGCTATTTTAGGAAAAGTTTTGAGGTTTCTTGATCATGTGGTGTGTAGAAGGAATCAATATATGTTTCCAAAAAAATTCATATTTGTTCTAACTACCAACAATTGAAAATGGTGGAAAATTAACTCATGTTACCATTTTTGAATGGACACATCTTGATAATGGTGAGTTCAAATGGTGAAATTATGGGCTCTTTGGAAAGTTATCATTATGGTAAACAAGATTGATGTTTGGAAAAGAATGAAACAATGATTGGAAATGTATTGAAAATGGCCATGAAAATTGATAGAAAATCTGTCCCAAAATAACTTAGAAAAAATTCTAAGTACTCGAAAATTAGAACCATAAAATCCTCCACTTTAATACAGCATAACTTTCACAAAAATAATCCAATGAGAGTGATCTTGTAATGGTTGGAAAGCTCTTGAATAGAAGAACAACTTTCATGTTTGGAAAAATTTGAAATTATGCCTTGATCATGATGTAATTTGGCCTTGAAAATGGCATGTAAAACATAGAAAACTTTCCAAAAATGGTAAGTTTCTAAAACCCTGATTTCCAAAAATGGCAACTTTCCACAATTCTTGATTCTTCCAACTTTTCTTGATTGAATCTCATCCATTAATTATATTTGACTTGTGTTGCACAAATTTGACCATAAAATCAGGAGTTGACTTTTTCTTCTGCAAAGTTGACTTTTCCTCCAATTTCTTGCTTTTCAAGTAACTGACCAATCTGAGACCTTCTGAAATGATTCAAATGATGATATTTCATCCCTAGATACCTGATATCGTGTGGAAAACGTTGAAATCAAGTTTGAACCAAAAAAAGTCATCAGGAAAACCTTTGAATAAAAAAGCCTAAATTTAGCCCTTTTTGTTAGGAGACGTCGCATTGTTTGAACTTCTTGATCAATCCACCTCTTTCAATGCCTTGAGGGATCGTTTTAGATCAAGTGGGATGCTAGGAACCCTTGAGACTTGTTGAGACACATCTGAAACTTGCCATTGCTTTTGAATGATCACCAATCTTGCCAATCACTGATCATATGCCTTATGCTCAGACTATGGATGTTATGCTTCAAAATTTCTATGCAAAAATGCAATGGTATGTATGCTATATGCTATGTTATATGACATGAAAATTAGAGGGGAAATTTGGGGTGTTACAACTTGAAAACCGAATGTGGAATTTTTATGAGTTTTGAAACTTTGAAAGTGGTCTCCTTTTCTAAATTGTTTCGTCCCCTTGTGTATGGTTTCATTGTATGTTTATAGGTCAATGATTTTAGGTCAACTCTTGGGCCTTTGTTGTATGGGTTGGTGTTTCTTGAAGTTGAAGAAATCTCCTTACTAATTTTGTCAAAAAATCAAATATATATATATATATATATATATATATATATATATATATATATATATATATATATATATACCGTATGGTTTTGCACAAATTTGGATGATTTCAATCACTTTGAATACTATATATTTGATCCCAAAATAAGTTATGAGATCAAATATTTGATTTTCATATTTTATTTCTATTAAAATTGAATTTTAATAATTAAAATCCAAAATAATATAAAATAAATGATAAAAATCAAAATACTTGACCATTGGGTCGTGCATGACTTCATCTTCAAGTTTTGGTTGCAATATTATGGGCCCATTTGACAAAATCTTGAATTTAGACCCTTTTTGCTTCATATACCCTTTGAAAATTTCTCAACTTTGATAATGCATAACTTCCTCAATTTTAATGCTATGAAGGTGTTCTAGGAATTTTTGGAAAGCTTAGAGTGTACCTTAATCAACCCTTTAGGCACCATTTCCATATCATTCACCATTTTCAAATTATGAGCTTTGTAAAAAATTGACTTTTTGTTGACTTTCAAAATGACCTATGATGTTTTGGCTCATACCTTCCAAATGAAGCATTTTTTTAATTGTCTTGTGAGGCACAAAGTTGTAGAGAATTGAATTTCCTTTAAAATGAGATTTATATGGGAAATTATTTATAAAGTATGTGAAAGTTATGGTTGGTCAAAGTTCAGTTGACTTTTCCAATGAAAACCCTAATTTAGAAACTCTTGATTCTTGATGATTCTGAGGTTTCTTTGATGAATCATGATCAACCCTTGATCAAATGATGAATTTCACCTCATAATATTGATGTTGACCAAAAATCTTGAAGTTTGACTTTGAGTTGACCATAGTTGACCTCAGTTGACTTTCTGGCCTAGTTAACTGATTTTTTAGGTATCTGAGCATCTGACTGACCAAACTTGTTGGGAAAGCTTTAAAACTTGACATGATTATTATTTAAGGTATATGGGATGTTATGAAGTCCACTTGAGGCTTTGGAAGTCCACTTTTTTTGAGGAAACTCAAAACCCTAGTTCTAAGATCCATTGTTCAGGATGAGGCTTTGTCTGATGAAACCTTCAATCCTTTTGACCAATTGAGAATCTTGCAACTATTAAGTAACCTCTTGAGACACATGGTCTTGAATGTGAGAGGGAAAATTTTGGGGTACAACATAATCCATAAAATAAGACAAGCGAGAATGGCATAACTTTCATAGTTGTGAAACATGTTGCATTTGGCAAAAGGAAGTAAAAGTTATTCAAGCCAAATTAGACAAGTTATCACAACCTAAGATAACCTTTGTTATAGATCATTCAAATTTTAGAGAATCAATTAATAATCTGTATCAAAGATATACTTATGTTGTGAAAGATCAAAATAGAAAAAGTGATTCTAAACCATTCTTGAGATGTCTCTATTGTTGCAAGAGGGGTCACACTATTGCTAAATGCCGATTTAGGAGATTTTTGGTTCCTAAAGGAATTTTTAAACGGTTGCCCAAATACAACCAAGTTTTCACTCACACACAAGGACCCAATTAAAATTTGGTTCCTCTATCTTTTGTTTAATCATGTTGGTGGAATGTCTTAAGACTACGGAGAAAAGATGGTTTCTCGATAGTGGGTGCTTAAGACACATGACAGGTGACATCTCCTTATTCTTTGACTTTGTGGCTAAGAAGAAAGGATTTGTTACTTATGGTGATAACAACAAAGGATCTATTCTTGGTAAAGGTAGTGTAGGTAATCCCTCTTTTACATCTATCTCTAATGTCCATTTAGTTGAAGGTCTTAAACATAACCTCATTAGCATTAGTCAATTATGTGACAAAGGATATAATGTATCTTTTTCAAAAGAAGGTTGAATAATCAAACATGATGATAATAAGGATGATATGTTTAAGGGCTTAAGGGTAAATAACGTATACATGCTTGATTTGAACATGGTATTCATTAATGATCCCAAGTGTCTAGTATCCAAGAGTGATGATTCTTGGCTTTGGCATAGACGCTTGACATACATTAATTTTGACTTGCTTGATAAAATTATCTCCAAAGATTTGGTAGTAGGTTTGCCTAAAATAAAGTTTACTAAAGATCATCTTTGCGATGCTTGTCAAATGGGTAAGCAAACAAAGATCTCCTTTAAATCCAAAAACATAGTCTCGACAACTAGACCTCTTGAACTTCTACATATGGATTTATTTGGTCCATCTAGAATCGAAAGTATAGGAGGAAGTTACTATGGTTTTGTTATTGTAGACGACTACTCAAGATTTTGTTGGACAATTTTCTTAGCAGGCAAAAGTGACACTTTTTCCGCATTTGAAACATTTGCCAATATATCTCAAACAAACTCAATACTAACATTATATCTATTCGAAGAGATCATGAAGGTGAATTTGAAAATCATCTTTTTGAAAAGTTTTGGGAAAAACATGGTATCAAACATAACTTTTCTGCTCCTAGAACACCACAACAAAATGGTGTTGTGGAACGTAAAAATCGTGTATTATAAGAGTTAGGAAGGACTATGATCAATGATAGTGGTCTTCCTAAGTATTTTTAGACTGATGTGATAAGCACTGCATGTTATGTATTGAATAGGGTGATTATTCGACTTATTTTAAATAAAACGCCCTATGAACTTTTGAAAGGTAGGAAACCAAATGTATCCCATCTCCATGTCTTTGGATGTAAGTGTTTCGTATTAAATAATGGCAAAGAAAATCTTGGCAAATTTGATTCTAAAGTGGATGAAGGTATCTTTATTGGATACTCTAATTCAAGTAAAGCATATAGAGTATACAATAAGAGATTGCTTATTGTTGAAGAATATGTGCATGTTTCTTTTGATGAATCTTGTCTGAAAGTTGTCGGAAAAGGTAGTGTTGTTATTGGTGTAGGTGCTTCATCTGAAGAGATTGTTAAAGATCGGGATGAGTCTCGTGTTGAACCCATTCCGGATATTGGTGAGAAGGAGCCGGAGATAGGATTTAATCTTAAAGATGATGATAATGCATCCATTCAAAATTACTTACCTTTGGAGTGGAAAACTTCTAAAGATCACCCCAATGACAATATACTTGGAGATATCTCAAAAGGAGTCACCACTCGATCAAGGATAAGTAATTTATGTTTTCATTATGCTTTCATCTCTAAAATTGAGCCTAAAAACTCCAAATATGCTTTACTCGATGAAAATTGGTTTCTATCTATGCAAGAGGAACTTAATCAGTTTAAAAGAAATGAGGTTTGGGACCTTGTTCCACCTCCGTTAGGTCATCGAGTAATTGGCACAAAATGGGTGTTTAGGAATAAGATGGACGAAAGTGATATTATTACTTGCAACAAGGCTCATCTTGTTGCTCAAGGATATAACCAAGAGGAAGGCATAGACTATGGGGAAACGTATGGTCTTGTTGCCTGACTCGAGGCTATATGTCTTTTACTTGCATTTGCTTGCTCACAAAATTTTAAGTTATATCAAATGGATGTCAAGAGTGTGTTCCTTAACGGATACATAAATGAAGAGGTGTATGTTTGTCAACCACCCGGATTTGAAAACCATGAAAAACCAAATCATGTTTACAAGATAAAACGTGCTTTGTACGGTCTCAAACAAGCTCATAGAGCTTTGTATGAGCGCCTAAGTAAGTTTTTGTTAAATCAAGGTTTTTCAAGAGGAAAGGTTGACACTACTCTCTTCATTAAACGAGAAGGAAATCACTCAATTTTAGTTCAAGTGTACGTAGATGACATTATTTTTGGGTCTACTAATATGAAGTTAGTCAAGGAGTTTTCAAGTTCTATGCAAGGTGAATCTGTGATGAGTATGATGGGGGAGCTTAATTTCTTTCTCGGACTCCAACTTAGACAACTTGAAGAAGGCACTTTCATAAGTCAAACAAAGTATTGTAATGAACTTCTCAAAAGGTTTGATATGACAAATTCAAAACCTATTGATACATCAATGCCTACTGCGGCAAGTCTCGATCGCGATGTAAATGGTAAGGATATATATATATAAAAAGGTATCGAGTTATGATCGGCTCTCTTCTTTATCTTACCGCATCTCGTCCGGATATTATGTTTAGTGTGTGTATGTGCGCTAGATTTCAATCTTGCCCTAAGGAATCACATTTAAAATCTGTTAAACGCATTCTTAGATACCTTTGTGGTACATCTAAGTTTGGCCTTTGGTATCCTAAGGGTAGTGATTGTACTCTGGTAGGCTTTTCCGATTCTGACTTTTTCGGTTGCAAAGTAGATAAGAAAAGCACTAGTGATACATGTCACTTCTTTTCTAACTCTCTTATAAGTTGGCATAGCAAAAAGCAAGTTTTCGTTGCTTTGTCAACTGCGGAGGCGGAATATGTTGCAACCGGAAATTGTTGTGCTCAAATTTTGTGGCTAAAACAATAATGATTTGACTTCAATATTATTCTTAAAATTAATCCAAATATTTGTGACAACACAAGTGCAATTAACCTTACCAAAAATACAATCTTACACTCACGCACTAAGCATATTGAAATAAGACATCATTTTCTTAGGGATCACGTAGAGAAAGGAGACATGGTATTTGAACATGTTGATAGCTTAAATCAACTTGCCGACATCTTTACAAAACCACTTGCCACGTAACCTTTCTTTCATATTGTAGACACCCTAAATTTGCCCTCTGGTTCTTTTCTCTTTGTCATTTTTTCGTTTTGCATTCATACGCATTTTGCATATCATTTGCATAGGATCTTAAGACATGGGATCGAGATTTTCTGAGGATTAAGATTTCACATCCTTGTTTGCAGATTATCAGAGGATTTAAGGATTTCACTATGCAACAATCAATGTTATCATCTGAATTAGGGTTTATTTCCCTGATCAAGGATTTCACTTCTGCGAGGATTATTCACTATGTAGTTGGCCCATCATCAGGCTATTCTCTTCTTCATCGAGACTATTCATTTCTTCTCAGCACCTCAGGCTATTCTCATATTCTCAGCATATCAGGAGATTTCTCCGAGTGCAAATTATTTATTCTAGGGATGGTTTCTCAATCAGTATGAGCCCAAGGTCAAGTTGTGTTGTGCGAAATTCACCAATTATCAAGCAGTGGTTTGTTTGGGGTTTGATTTCAAAATCAGAATTCATTTGGCCAGAGATTCAAAGGATGTTTGATTCAGATAGTTTTTATTTCAGTGTTGAATTGTTCATTGGTTCAGGATTATGTTCTTTCATTTTAATAGTAGGGAGTTGTCGAAAGGTTCAAGTGTCATTTTTGGTTTAAATTCAATCAAGATGGGTGTGGTGGGTATATTCAAGTTCATTATTTTATTCAATTTCAAGTTCACGTCCAATTGATATCGTAATTGTGTCCATTTTCAATTCAAGTCTCTATCCATTTTTCATGTCATATCCCTATCCAATATTTCCATCCTTTCCTATCCATTCACCCGGTTTATTCTACTTAAAACCATGTTCATTTTCTAAACTTCATCCATTTGTTCACATATAAAAAGAACACATTCCATTTCAAATTTATTCTTTGTGCATATGACCATATTTTCCTTAGAACCATTGTTCAATTTTATTCATTTAAACCCTTTATTTTAATTGCATCCATTAGCAAAGCCCACATTATTTTCTCACTAGAGCCCATTTCTCTATTATTATCATAAGAAAAAAGTACAAAAAGATTACTACAAAAGCCAAAAAAATAATGATATAAGGAAGTGATTCATCAAGGAATCACGTCCCCCACACTACAGCAATAATACCACGCGGTGTTTCCTCACACATTTCACACAACTTTCTGTTCTTTTTTCTTTTCTTTTTTTTCCAATTTCATCATGGACCCACATAATTCACTCCACCAACAATTTTCAACATGACACAAGTTTTTTTTCCAATTCCATTTGGATCACACGCATAACTTCCACAACGTCACACCTCAGGCACACACACTCACATTCTTCCTGCCAACAGGCCCCCCACACCTTTCACGGTCCCACCATTACTCGCATTCTGCACAACCAATTTTTTTCAAACACAACAACAATAAACGGGACGCATTCACGCACTCCACACGAAAAAAGCATTCACAAATAAACACTCAGCAAAAAATACAAAAAAATCTGGCTCACACTCGAGAATTCGCCCACACACAATCCGCCCACACTTTTCTCTCCCAAAAAACAAAGCTCAGCACAGCAACAGCAAAAACTCATGATACTAAATTCCTCAACAATTTTTTTTTCCTCAGCATCTTCTTCCAAACCGAAAACCTCTAAATCATTCACACTCCCAATTCTCCCCAACCAACCTTCATTTCACTCACCTCACACCACCACCGAACCATTCTTCATTCTGCTCACCACCATTTACCAAGCTCACCATGTAACAAACCCAGAAAACAATACCAACACCGCCATCTCCAGATTCTCTCATCAACAATATCCATCAACAATATCCACCAAAACCGTCTGAAATCTCACCTCACCTTCAAAAAACAACAAAACCTCGACAACCCCATTGAACCTCCATCTTGAAATCCCATCACACTGCAACAACAAATTGTGACCTCCATAATCGTCAACAAAATCCTACAAAGAAAACTTTGAATAAGCTTCAGCATCACCTTCTACAATCTCTCGACCCTTATCTTCATTCTCAAACAAACCATTCTCCAAACCTTTCACATCCTCTTCAACCTTGCTTCAAACCCTTTACACTCACCATCTTCCCTCAACTGGATTCCCTCAACTCAACCGCAAACCTTCGTCTTCCCCCTCCAACCAATCAAAAACAACAATAACAAAACCGAACCACCATTTCCTCTTCAACAAATCTTCACCAATCCTTCCACCTAACAACAACCGAACAACCTCCGCCCAAACCCTCCATCAAACCCCTTCAAATCTTCCTTCAAATTTCTCAAACAACATTAGACACACAACAGAGAAAGAAAATAGAAGAAGGAGAAATCGCAACAAGGAGAAGCTGAGACAAAACCAAGGATTGAAGAAGAGATAATGAAGAGGAACCGCGTTGAATCGAAGCAAGGAGAGACATCGAGATCTTGAGACCTCCTCCGATTTCCAATCGCCGCCGAAACAATATCATCGCTCAACACTATCGTGCGATTCATCAACAATAACAGAGGGGGAAATCGAACAGGTCGCGAACCGGAAGCAAGAGAGACCCGTGAGCTATTTCCATTAGAAGTTAGGTTGCGAGTTCTTGCCGTTTTGTTTGTTTTTGAGGAAAAGCTTAGAAGGGTGATTACAGGGACGTGTTTCAATCTTATGTAGAGTTGTTTTTGTTTTTTTTCTTTCTTTTCTTTTTTTCTTCCAGATTTTTGTGAGTAGAAAATAATTGCTGTTGGGCCCTAAGGCCATGGGCCTTTCGTTTTTCTCATGGGTGCCTCCTTGTTTGCTTTCAAATCCCCCTGCTTCAAGAGCTAGGCCATTGGGCCTTTGGATTAAGCCCAGAATCGTGTTCTTCTACTGATCGGACCCTTGTTTCCAGTAACACTGCGTTCTGAATTTAGTTACTTCATTATTCTCAACATTTTCTCTTAAGTAACTACATTTAGTTTTTATGATATTTTTTCTTATCTATGTTTTGAATTAGATATTTATATTAACATTTTTTTAGATATTAATTTTAATTCTGGTGTAGACACCCCAAATTTGCCCTCTGGCTTTTCTATTTTTGTGAGCTTTTCGTTTTGCATTCATACGCATTTTGCATATCATCTGCATAAGTTCCTAAGACCTGGGATCGCATTTTCTGAAGGTTTAGGTTTTCACGTTCCTATTTGCGGATCATCAGAAGAATTTAAAGTCCTCGGCCATGCAGCCATCAATGACATTATTTTCTTATGCTATTGTCACTCAATCAGGGTTTATTTCCCTAGTTAAGTGTCGTTCGAGGATTTCATGTCTGCAAGGGCCATCCACTATGCCTCTGGCCCATCGTCAGGCTATTCTCATCATCTTCAAGTTACAAGGGTATTCTTTTTCTCAACATCTCAAGAGATGTGGCTCCAGGTGTTGATTTATCAGGCGATGTGTATGTATCCAAGGAAGAATTGTGGGGTTGCTTCAAGCTATCAAGTTGTGGTTTGTGTGAGATTTGGTTTAGAAAATCAAGTCCATTATGATCCATTAGTACACATCATGTTCACGTGTGGATTTATTTTCCCAAAGATTGATTCATTCGAACTCAGATTCATTCAGGATTTAATTGGTCAGAATTTCAAAGGAAGAATAATTCAGAGAGTTGTGGTTTCGGTTACAAGTTGTTTGGAGCTATGAATGCGCTCATCCATTTTTTAATCGGGAGTTGTTGAAAGAATTTTAAGTGTGGTCTTTGGATTGAATTTCAGTCAGGTGCATTAGTTGGAAAATATCAACAGAGGATTGATTCAAGTTTCATTTCGAATTTTTATTTGATGACCCCTTCTCATATCCAATCTCATTTGTAAAATCCATTCATTTGTCCAAATATCCATCTAAATATCCATTAACCTTTTTCTCTTTATCCATTTTTATACCAATTTCTATCTTTTGATATTCATTTTCCATCTTCCATTTTTATTATTAATTCCATACTAAACTATATTCACATCTTCTAAATTAACCATTTTTTAGTCCACTTACCCATTACCAATTAAATTCATTTCTAACTTACATTGTCCATTTTATAAAAGAAAACTATATTTTACAAAAAAAATTGTCATTACTAAAGGGCCATATCATTCTTGAGGCCAAGGCCCATTAGGAAATAGAAATAGAATCTTGAGTTGACCTAGTATAAAGAGAAAAAAACCCTAATCCCAAGAGGGGGCAGCCACAAATTTTGTCTCAACTCACACAACATCTTCAACACACATCACACATTCCTCTCTTCAAATAAACATAACAACAACAACAGCAGATTTGTTTTTTTTCCACCATTTTTCAATAACCATAGAGCACAAACATGTTCTGCAATCTGCAAATCACCCAACATTACCCTTATTCTTCAACAACCCGAACACACACTTCATCACACAAAAACTTTTTCCTCTTACACAACTCAATCCGCCCTTCACTTGCTTCAAACCAAAAAAAAACCTCACCTGCACAAAACAATAACAATCTACAACCATTTCAGATTTTTGATTCATCAACTTAAACAAAAAAAAAAGCACACACAATTCGATCACTTTTCATTTTTTCCTCTGCTAACACAAATCATCCTCCTCAAAACCGCGGCCCACAACAACCAATTTGAGGCAGGCCACACACGCACTACTTTCCTCTTGACAACCTTCCTTCACCAATATTCACAGCAAAAAACGAACTCTCTTTGGACCTCATTCATGATAATTTATTCTCAGCCAGCATCTCAAACACTCTCACAATCTTCAAACCTGCATAACAAAAACCAGAGCATTCATTCAAAAAAGAAGAGAACCACTAACGCATAAAACCGCTTCAGCAAAACCTCTGCTATTCTTCATCTTCAATCGCGTCAAACCCTCAAACCAGATCACAGTCCTCAGCCTCAAACCTTCACACATCCTTCAACCTCACTTCTCCCTTCAACAACTAACAGAACTCAGAACAGAAATCAACAAATCAGAAAAGGAAAAAATAGAAGAAGAGATACAGAGAGATTTGAACGGAGATGACGAACCGAAGGAGATGCGAGAAAGTTTGAGAAACCACAAAAACCAGATTGAAACACATCGCGTGAACCGAAACGAACACACAACCGAGCGAGACTTTGAGAACAAAGAAAGCTTCGCGGCGAGACGAAGCTCATGGTGCGATCCAAATCTTCGTCAGGGCACAACACCTACGAGAGAATGACGGAAGTTTGAGACGTTTGCGGCGATACTTCTTCGGCGATGTTGATATGTTAACGTTCATGAACTGAATCAACCGCAAGAGGAACTGAGAGAGGCAGATAAGCACGACGAGACCCTGAAGCTTGATAACGCTGATGATGGCTCCGATTGGGAACGGCAACGACGAGACGGAAGGAGAGAGCTGACTGACGGCGATTGAGTTATCGCCGGCGTGTTTTTTTAGAAGGAAGACATAGCCGCCGCCGATTGACCCTGTTGAAGATCGTCTCCCCTGTTTCTTTTGTGTTATTCTGAGTCTTTAACCTTCTTTTTTCTTATTATTTTAATTTTGTTTTTGTTGTTTGATAGAGACAGGTCCTTAATGCACCGCGTTTTCCAGCACTCTAGCATGTGTCTTTTGTTGTTTTTCTGCTGTCCACCGATGGGCCTTAAGGGCCCGTTGATGTTGCTGCTTGCCCCTCATCCCAGCGGACTGCCCCCCCCCCCCTTTTATTGAATTTTCTTTTATTGTTTTGATTATTTAATTTTCAGTTTAATTAAGATTAGGCTAGCCTTGTATTAGAACTTTGATTTAATTTTTATTTATTAGTACCATTTTTGTTTATCTGATTTGATTTTAATTAATATTTTTGTTATTATTTGTTATATAAAGATTTTTGGTTATTTGATTTTGAATTAAGGTATGGTGAATTAGTTAGATTTTTATTTAGGATTCTATTATTTGTTATTTACCCTTTTAATATTAGGATAGTTCAGAATTTTGTTATTTGCTTATTTTCTTTTTGAGTTAGGATTTTATTAATAATTATTTTGTTAGAATTTTAATGTTTAATTGATCATTAATTAATATTAAGTTTGTAGTTCAGAATTTGATTAGAATCGGATCATTCAAGTTAATTTTGTTCAGTTTGACTTTGTTTGATCTTGGTCGTGGTTTTTGTTTCATAGGCTCATTGCTCGATTCTGATGAGGGTGGGTGCTTACACTTGACTTTTGCCTGATGCCCTGATATTTGACATTTGTGCTTGACTTATAAATCTGTTCCGGACTCGGTCTTATTTCCCGAGTTTCTTGTGCGGATTGAAGAGGCAACGGACCTTCTCCGTTAGGTAACGCTATGGCCCGATTTTAATTACTGCATGCTGTTGCATCTGGAAGTCCTACTGGTGTAGGCTCTGTTTGTGCATTCCTTATCTTCATTCTTATTCATCTCCATATCGCATTCTCATCTTATTTCTCCTTATCTTGTTTCTATTTTATCCAACTCATCCTATTTCATTCTTCACTCTTGTTCATCCTAATTCTTCTTTCTCATCTTCTTCTTTTCGTTCTTAAACTGGAGGTGTGCGTAGGCCACCATGGAGCTTCTCCTTTCATCTTTCTCTTCTTCTTTAGGATAGTGAGCCTCACTAACCCAGGACCATCCGAGTATGTGAATATTAGGATTAGACTTTTTCCACTTAGATTTTACTTTTGTGTCTCTCTTTGAGTCTTCTCCTCTCATCTCATAATCAGGGACTAAACCCTAAAGGCTTTAAGACTTTGTGATTAAGCTTATGCCTGCATCCTTCTCTTAGGATGGAGTGTATAACTTTAATCCTAAGTGTTGAACCCTTAAGGTGTTTAAATCTCTTAATCAATCCACATAATAATCATCAAGACATTACACTTGTAACTTGGGCCTTGCATTAGGGTTCTAATTCTTCCTTAAGTGGTTAAGAAGGACTAACCCTAGTGTTAATGGACAAGTCCCCCTCAAGTTGTCTTACAAATCATAAAATCCACTTCATCATCATATCATTAAATAAAATCCACTTAATCAAAGGCTTGTTTTGTCATGAGTTTAATCCCTAATCATGGATTAAGTTGAGGAGCTTTCCTCAGCTTAAACATTCTCATCTATTATCCTTCTATTAGGATGGTGTAATGAGTCTGTTTAATCCCTGATTATGGCTTAACCTCATTACTCAACACTAAACAAAAACACCAAAAACATTTAAATAATCACAAGTAGGTTAATGATCTTAATCCTATACCAAAGGTGATTAAGTGTGAGAATCTGACTTCACACTTAAGGTATTCTCATTGCCCCTAATCAGAGGGAAGATGTGATGAGTTTACTAAATCCATTGGTTTAGGCTTAAGCTCATTAACTTATGACAAACTTCCAAAAGCAATAAAAGACTGAAAACTCAAAAACAAACAATAATCGCCTCCTTCGGGATTCTTTTCTCATCACCATCACTCACAAACGAGAACTCGCTCCTTCCGTCTAATGCAAGACAGTAAGCACCTGAGCCAGACAGGTCATACACTTGAGCATAGACAAGCAAGCAGTTCACCAGTCAATTCACCTTTCAGTCTCTTTGGGTCGAACTACGGTGTTCTGACTTCCTCATTGCACGAGAGGATACGTAGGCATAACTTAACAGTTATCGAACAAAAGTCTCTGTATATTCCCCCTCTTTCTAGCCTTATTCTTTTAAGCCTCATGATCTTGAGCATTCCATTCACTTCTTACACTGACACTTCATTTATACACATCACATTTCTTCACACTGACACTTGTACATCTTTTCCAGCTCTTTTATGCACAAATTGCACTGACACTACCCCTTTAAAACACAAATCTTTTAAGCGTGGATCCCGTCGAGTACGGCGGACAATCTGGGTGCTAATACCTTCCCAGGTTGTAACCAACCCCCTTTCTCAGTCTCTCTGGTTCGCAAACCGTCTTATCCATCTCTTTCTAGGTCTATGCAGCATTACCTTTCCTCCGGGATAAAAATGCCTAGCTGGCGACTCTTTTCATCTCCAGTGAGTTCACGGCTGTGTGTTCTCATTGTCCCTCTCGCCGACCGTTCGCGTCTGTACCCTTATCTGACCTGGTGTCACTTATCGGGAGCGACAGCTTGGCGACTCTGCTGGGGAAACCTTATACTGCAACCAGGGCTTCTGGTTCTTTTTGTGGGTTCCTCCTAGCGCTTGATTGATTTGTGTTTACTGGGGTGTTATGTGTTCATTTGTGTTTGTATATGTTTTATTTTTGCTTTATGTACAGTTGCTTTACTGCTTTCTTTACTGCTTTACATATATCATACTGTCATGCTGTCTGGCTGGATCTGGTTTTGCTTTGGTGGGTGGGTGTTCTACTGAGAGTTAAGATCCTATACCTGGGATCTGAGTGACACCTAGGCTAGAGTGGTTCATATTCTTTCCCATTCCATCTCGGTCTGGTGCGGGAATATGAAACGCGGTTCAGATATGGGTTTCTTCTTGAGAACTCTGTGTTGCGGATTTCCTGCAATGCTAGGGCTATCTGGGAAGCCTGCTAAGTCTGGATGACCTTTAGTTTTGACCTTCAGAAACTGAGGTGAATTAGAGGAGGAAATTTTATGGTTATTGTAAACACTGTACCTCCGGGTTGGAAGTGTTTACGCTTCTCATAACTGATCCAAGTCTGAGGATCCTTGTTTTAGAACACCACCTGTGAGGGGGTTGGGCTGTTTACAGGTTTGCAGGAACCCTTGACCTCAACATACCCTCATTACCAGTACAGTTGTTGATCCGGTCATTATAATCCTGAAGTTATTGACCTCTGGTTTTCAGTTACTATTTCGGGTTACTATGCAGAGATCTTGTGGTTACAGACATTTGATTCTTGGCAGTATCCCAGATTCCAGGCAGTTTCCAGCTGTGATCCCATGTCTTTGCATCTTTCGCATCATCATATTGCATTTTGCATTTGCATCTGCATTGCATTTTCCTCCTCCAGAGAGCTCATCCTTCCTCTTTTGTCCATGACCAGCCAGTTGATTTCCCGGTACTCAGTTTGAACAAGTGGTAACTGTTGGAAGACGACAGAGTGTGTGAAGCTAGACTGAGCAGTGCCAAGAGTTAAAAAGGTCAGTTTGGAAGCCGTCAGTAGCCATGTCAGAAAACAACCTTCAGAATGTTGATTTTCCGCCTGGTTTCACTTCAATGACCAATCCTTTGTATGGTCTTTCTCCTGATGAGGATCTTCCACAAGTGAACAATCTTGCTCAAGCTCAGCCTGTACAGACCCCGATCGTGAATCCGAATGTACCTGAACCATCTGCTGTCCGAGGTGGACCTTCATCTTCGACTGATACTGCGAATTATCAGAGTTTTGCCTTCCCTATGCCAGACTTCCAAGGGGCAATCCCTCTTATGAAAACCAAGGATCCACAAGTTATTGATCCTGCTGAAAGATTTCGTGTGTTGGACGAGCGACTCAAAGCCTTAGCGGATCCTGATGCCTTTGGTCTTGATGCTCTAAACATGTGTTTGGTGCCTGGTCTTGTCATTCCTCCAGACTTCAAGACTCCGAAGTTTGAGAAATACACTGGTGTCAGTTGCCCGAAGCGTCATTTGGTGATGTTCTGTAGAAGAATGACTTCTCATGCCTGCAATGATAAGTTGATGATTCACTGTTTTCAGGACAGTTTAAGTGGGGCATCTTTAAGTTGGTACTTGGATTTGGAAAGCAGTTATATCCGATCTTGGAATGATTTATCCAGAGCTTTCGTAAAGCAATACCAGTACAATATGGACGTGGCGCCCAATCGCACGCACTTGCAGAGTCTATCCCAGAGGAGTGGTGAATCTTTTAGAGAATATGCACAGCGGTGGAGAGAATTGGCAGCCCAAGTGCAACCACCACTTTCAGACAGAGAATTGATTGACCTGTTCGTGGGCACCTTGCAAGGTCCATACTTGGAAAGAATGAGTAGCATTGGGACGACAAGCTTCTCTGATTTGATGATAGCTGGAGTACGCATTGAGAGTCTGCTCAAAAGTGGAAAGATACATGACTTTTCGAATATCCCAGCTAGTGAAGGTGAGTCTGTTGTTAGCTCCCAAGAGGAAGAATGGAATGACGTTAGTGCAGTCATGGCAAATATCGAATATTCTGGAACAACATCTTCTCAGAGATCATCTTTTCCTAAATCTGATTACTCTTATGGGCATTCGGCAATGCTCAGAACACCATATCAGAAGCCTTGGACTCCTCCTCATCCAAATCTGCAAGCTCATGGTCGAAGACCTCAGAATCAACTTCAGAGCCAGCCTAGGCCTCGCAACAATCTGGAAAGAAGGAATGCTCCTCTTCATCCAGTCCCCATGGCATACAGTGAACTCTTGCCACATCTAGTTCCGAGCTCTTTGGTGGTTCCTAAGCTTCTCAAGCCATTGTCAGAACCGTACCCTCCAGGGTACAATCCTCATGAGCAGTGCGGGTATCATGGTGGATCAATGGGGCATTCAACTGAAGATTGCAAAGCTTTTCAAGCCAAAGTACAACAATTGATCGATAAGGGCTACATCTCCTTTCCAGAAGGAAGCTTGGTTGTACACGTCAACCTTTCACCTGATTGAGTTCAAGGACTTCAGAAGAAGCGTCTCCTGATTCAGTGGCTCGGATAAATTGTCATCAGAGTTGGTGATCACTGTATCCTTTTATCATTTGCATTGTAGTTTCTTTCCTGTTAGCAGCTACTTGTCTTTTAAGCATTGTTATTTTAAATGGTAATGTTAATGTAGTGATCTTGCACTTTTGAATCAATTATGTCGCATTCGCTCATTTTTCTTTACTTGCATCAAAAACGAAAAATAAAAAATTTGCATCCATTTACCTCCCATCTATGTCACTGTTGTTTAGCAGGTTTGAGGGAGGATGATGACAACTGAATACCCATAATTGTTCAAAGTATGCTTTCAGAGTAGAACCTGCTGACGATGTACAGGCATTGCTTCAATTCCCAAACACCGGAGATATAAGGGAGATAGACCCTCGTCAACCCGTTTGAGCCTTGAAGTAGGAGTTCCTTTTCTAAACGAAAAACCTTCACATTCAACCCGGGGCAGGGTAGTTATCAGTTAATTTGACCGAGCGTTCAAATTTCCAAAGGAGTGTGCATCCGAGGATCCATTACCTCTATTCATTACACCTCAAGAGGTCAAGGGACGTAGAACCACAATGGTTATCCCTCACCAACAAAGGAATGAGGCAGTCAACCCTTTCAGCAAGTCATGACAAGCCAGTGTCACACGGTTTGTTCAACAAAATCAAAGAAAAAAAGAAATAAAGCCCGCTAAGTCGAAAAATGTGTGAAAACATATGACTTAGGCAAAAGTTAGGGCATCCCGCTGGACTTCAAAATCGAAAAAAACATTCAGAAAGAATCAGTCCAGGCAAAAATTAGGGAGTAAAAAAAATCAGAAAGAAAAAGTTCCATTAGAACAAAGTCGTGTGACCAGACACAAAGTCAGAATGGGTGACTGTTACTCCAAGAAACCTCATTGGTGCGTAAACCATCAACGTCATTGGATCCTCAATCATTACAAAACCCTTGTGAGAAGCGAGCACTCAGGCCAAATTAGCTGAATATAGGACCGGAGAACATCAAGGAGACTGGGTGGGCACAAATAAATTTTGAGCCATAAATCTTTCTTTCTAAAACCGTGAACCATACCACGTTACAACCCTTGAAAGTCCTAATTGAATCAGGCTCAATTCTGAAAGCATACTACGACAAGGTTGCGTAAACTGACTCCTAACGATTTGCCAACTCAACACTACGTTTGGACTAATCGTCCATTCGTCACACACTGTCACAGCATCAAAATAAATAAATTTTCAAAAAACTTGCATGTGTACTGCATTAAAATTACCATTTGTAAATGAACAGTTTTAATTGCAAGTCAGTTTGTGACATCAGGGAAGTTCCTACAAAGGGCAATCAGAGGAAGACTTGATTATTCAACAATGATGACCAGAATCAAGAGCATTTTGTCAGCCTATGAATCAGGGGCATGTTATCCAGTGGCTTTGTCGACCGAGGTATCTGTCGGGGTAAAGCAAGTTCCCAAGCATCAGTTGATCGAGGAACGTCATTCAAAGTCAGTTGATCAGAGCTGAATCTCCCAAGCAGGGGCAGGACACCCGGAGTTTCCGTTGACTAAGGGTCAAATCTTCCAATGCTCAGTCAGAGTGAGTCAAGTCGCTTCCACGCTCATACCGGGGCATGGCACTCCCAGAGTTCACTAGATGCAATTCTCCTCGAGCATCCAAGTCTGCTATTCCAGAAATTGGGTAATCAGTGACAGTCTGTTCAGAGACTCGCCCAACAGGGGCAAACTTTAGCTACCCAGAGCAGGTTATATCAGGGATCTCCGAGTTCAAGACGAGTATCGGGAAATCGTATTACCCACCCTCGCCTTTGTCACCCTTCTCACTAGAAGCCTTGTCGCATAAGACCTTTCTTCCCGTCCTTGGGAGTTTTTCTAGCTTTTCATAAGCATGGCATAAATCATTTGCATACGTTATTCATGTCGCATATAGAGCATATGCATCATCATTGCATTGAGCATAACCCCCGCAACATCAGATCTCACATCCAGGGCCTCGTAATCCCAACTTATCAACCTTTCAAAGTCCAGTTCTCGTCTGGCAAGCCTTTTCAAAGCCCAGTTCTCGTCTGGCAAACCGTTCCAAAGCCCAGTTCCCGTCTGGCAAACTTTCCAGAGTCCAGTTCTCGTCTGGCGAACCAACTTCAAATACCAGTTCTCGTCTGGTAGGCGAATCTTTTAACCAGTTCTCGTCTGGTCACCTTTTCATTATCCTTTTGGACACCAGTTCTCGTCTGGTAGTCATTCTTTTTCAAAGTCAATTCTCGTTTAACAATGAACCTAAGGAGTCAGTTCTCGTCTGACGACTTATTCTTTGCCCATCAGTTCTCGTCTGTTGGCCTACCTTTCAATAAACCAGTTCTCGTCTGGTAATTCACCTTCAAAAGTCCAATTGCTTGGCAACCAAAAAATATATATCTATCAACCTGGCCCTAGCGCCCAACCATCCTTGTTTCATATCTTTGGTTATGAGCATATGTCTGCATTGTACATCATTTGCATTGCATCTTCATACCGCATGGTTTCTGTTTTAGCTCTGATGTGGGGCGAGAATTGTTTCAAGACGTAATCTGGGGCAGTTATCTCAAGACTTGTTGAATTTCTGCAAGAGTTTGAAGACACTGGGGCAATTCTGGATGCCAAGTCTTCTGTAAAATCCTCTGAAGACGATCTTTTTATGGATGATGCAGTATGGTATAATTAAGGAGTTAAGGGAATGATAATTCACTCAGGATGATCAGTAATGCTTTTGTTGAGCTCAGAAGTTTGAAGCACTGTATTAATTCTCAGGGAATGTCTAGTATTTATTTTACCAGCAGGGCATTGGAAGTTTATTTCTTCCCCAAGCATAAAGATTTTCTTTCAGCCGACAAGATTCCCTCATGAGGAGTTGGATATTCACATTCGGTCAAAGTCAATTTTCATTGGCACATCTTCCCAACACAGCTGTTATGCTATACTTGGGGCATGTTTTGATTCTCCAGCAAAGTCTCTCCTCCGCAGAGCATTGCCAAATCTTTTTCTCAACCATGAAGGTTGACATCCCCAGCTGAGTTGGGACAGACGATATCCCCAACAGAACTTCAAGGCTAATTGAATCGCTCTCGTCCCCAAGTGGACTTATCTTTCCCCAGCGAAGTTTTCCCAACAGGAAGCTGAAGGCCTTGCCTCCCCACAAAGTTAGAATTATCAGAATTCCCTCCTCAGCAGGATTGTGTGATCAAGCATCTTCCCTAGCCAAGTCTAAAGATGATCTTTCCCCATAGGGTCATCGGGATTCTCATTTCCAAGGGATTTCTCCAGCAGAGCAAGAAGAAATTCTCCCCAGTGGAGTCAGAGCAGGATGATCAGATCCTCAGCAGATGTTCAAAGCAGTTGAACGAAGTATACCTCACGCAGAGTCGTCTTTCCTCCAGTGAAAACCTCTCCAACAAGCATCAGGTTGCCAACACTTCGTTCCCATCAGAGTTAAAAGCTTTCAACCCGTCAGCAGTATACAGAATGCTTCCCGGATTCCCCAGCGGAGAGTTAAAGCTAAAACAGTTGCCTCACGCTCCCAAACGTCAGTATATACTCCTTGTGGCACTCGTCTGTGTCATATCCCCACCAGAAAGCCAAAGATATCCCCCTTGGCACTCACAAATGCTTATACATACAATTCCTTGACACCCGTCCGTGTCGCTTTCCCCAGCACAGTAACCTAAACACTTTGTATATCAGATACTTGTTTATGCTATGTTTTTCTCCTTTTGACACTCGTTCGTGTCACTCTCCCCAACAGTTAAACACTCATCTATACACCACTCATACTTATTTTACTTATACAGATACTCGTCCGTATCTTCTATACACCATTTATATCCCCGCAGATTCAACAATAGTCCTTGTTCTTTGTTAACCAGTTGGTACTCGTCCGTACCATCATCTCAGAACATTGCGTCTAGTGTTTGTTTCTACATGATACTCGTCCGTATCGTAGTCTTAAGGATGCTCGTCCGCATCTTTAATCCATACACCGTGTCAAACACTTTTGTCTTCTTGGATATAGATACTCGTCCGTGTCTACTATTCCCCAGAAGAGTCCTTTCAGATGCAACACTCGTCCGTGTTCTTTGTTAACCAGTTGATACTTGTGTCAGTTTGTTTCTACATGATACTCGTCCGTATCATAGTCTTAAGGATGCTCGTCCGCATCTTTAATCTATACACAATACCAAACACTTATACCTTTTGTTTCTTGGGTGTAAAACGCTCGTCCGTGTTTACTATATCCCCAGTAGATCACCAACAAATTTTCTTTTTATCTGACACTCGTCTTGTGTCATGATAACCCTGAGAGCAGCCGTACCCTGCTAGGTGGTCGTCCTCCACCTCTTGATGGTCGTCCTCCATCATGCTCATCCGATGGCCGTCCCCATCGTTGATATTTTAGCAGCCGTCCCCTGCTAGGTGGTCGTCCTCCACCTTTTGATGATCGTCCTTCATCACTTTATCCAATGGCCGTCCCCATTGTTGATTTTGGTTATCTGACATTCGTCCTGTGTCATGATAAACCTTGAGAGCAGCCGTACCCTGCTGAGTGGTCGTCCTCCACTTCTTGATGGTCGTCCTCCATCATGCTCGTCCGATGGCCGTCCCCATCGTTGACCTTTTCTATCCTGCATTCGTCCTATGTCGCGATATTTTCGGCAGCCGTACCCTGCCAGGTGGTCGTCCTCCACCTTTGATGGCCGTCCCCATCATACTTCTTTTATCCCCAACAGAGCAGCCGTCCCCTGCTAGGTGATCGTCCTTCACCTTTGATGGCCGTCCCCATCATCTGTTTATTTCATTTATTCTTTAACCCGATGGCCGTCCCCGTCGTGGTCCCTTTTTTTCTTTTCTTTTAGCCCGATGGCCGTCCCCATCGTTGGTTGCTTTACCTTTTTGAACTTGATGGCCGTCCCCGTCATGTTTCATTAATCCCCAGAGATCTTTACAGCTTTATCTTGATGGCCGTCCCCATCATGATATTTTATTTTTCCAGCTAGTCGGCCGTCCCCGTCTCAGCTTTACCTTTTATCCCCAGCATGTCGGCCGTCCCCGTCATCGCTTTACTGCCCACACTTTACAGTATACTTTACTTTCCTTTGCAATCTATATCCCTTTTCTTCTTCATTCTGTGAGTGCAAATTTCGGGGTCTTTTGGGTATTCAATCACTGTTTATCTTGAACGTCTAATAGCCGTTGCTCTCAT
This sequence comes from Lathyrus aphaca, assembly GCA_963966055.1. Lineage (NCBI taxonomy): Eukaryota > Viridiplantae > Streptophyta > Magnoliopsida > Fabales > Fabaceae > Lathyrus > Lathyrus aphaca. Next base: position 536,042,583 of record OZ014522.1, on the reverse strand, counting down.
CCTTTTCAGATTAACAGTTGTTTGAATAGGGGCAGCTGTAGACACCCCAAATTTGCCCTCTGGCTTTTCTATTTTTGTGAGCTTTTCGTTTTGCATTCATACGCATTTTGCATATCATCTGCATAAGTTCCTAAGACCTGGGATCGCATTTTCTGAAGGTTTAGGTTTTCACGTTCCTATTTGCGGATCATCAGAAGAATTTAAAGTCCTCGGCCATGCAGCCATCAATGACATTATTTTCTTATGCTATTGTCACTCAATCAGGGTTTATTTCCCTAGTTAAGTGTCGTTCGAGGATTTCATGTCTGCAAGGGCCATCCACTATGCCTCTGGCCCATCGTCAGGCTATTCTCATCATCTTCAAGTTACAAGGGTATTCTTTTTCTCAACATCTCAAGAGATGTGGCTCCAGGTGTTGATTTATCAGGCGATGTGTATGTATCCAAGGAAGAATTGTGGGGTTGCTTCAAGCTATCAAGTTGTGGTTTGTGTGAGATTTGGTTTAGAAAATCAAGTCCATTATGATCCATTAGTACACATCATGTTCACGTGTGGATTTATTTTCCCAAAGATTGATTCATTCGAACTCAGATTCATTCAGGATTTAATTGGTCAGAATTTCAAAGGAAGAATAATTCAGAGAGTTGTGGTTTCGGTTACAAGTTGTTTGGAGCTATGAATGCGCTCATCCATTTTTTAATCGGGAGTTGTTGAAAGAATTTTAAGTGTGGTCTTTGGATTGAATTTCAGTCAGGTGCATTAGTTGGAAAATATCAACAGAGGATTGATTCAAGTTTCATTTCGAATTTTTATTTGATGACCCCTTCTCATATCCAATCTCATTTGTAAAATCCATTCATTTGTCCAAATATCCATCTAAATATCCATTAACCTTTTTCTCTTTATCCATTTTTATACCAATTTCTATCTTTTGATATTCATTTTCCATCTTCCATTTTTATTATTAATTCCATACTAAACTATATTCACATCTTCTAAATTAACCATTTTTTAGTCCACTTACCCATTACCAATTAAATTCATTTCTAACTTACATTGTCCATTTTATAAAAGAAAACTATATTTTACAAAAAAAATTGTCATTACTAAAGGGCCATATCATTCTTGAGGCCAAGGCCCATTAGGAAATAGAAATAGAATCTTGAGTTGACCTAGTATAAAGAGAAAAAAACCCTAATCCCAAGAGGGGGCAGCCACAAATTTTGTCTCAACTCACACAACATCTTCAACACACATCACACATTCCTCTCTTCAAATAAACATAACAACAACAACAGCAGATTTGTTTTTTTTCCACCATTTTTCAATAACCATAGAGCACAAACATGTTCTGCAATCTGCAAATCACCCAACATTACCCTTATTCTTCAACAACCCGAACACACACTTCATCACACAAAAACTTTTTCCTCTTACACAACTCAATCCGCCCTTCACTTGCTTCAAACCAAAAAAAAACCTCACCTGCACAAAACAATAACAATCTACAACCATTTCAGATTTTTGATTCATCAACTTAAACAAAAAAAAAAGCACACACAATTCGATCACTTTTCATTTTTTCCTCTGCTAACACAAATCATCCTCCTCAAAACCGCGGCCCACAACAACCAATTTGAGGCAGGCCACACACGCACTACTTTCCTCTTGACAACCTTCCTTCACCAATATTCACAGCAAAAAACGAACTCTCTTTGGACCTCATTCATGATAATTTATTCTCAGCCAGCATCTCAAACACTCTCACAATCTTCAAACCTGCATAACAAAAACCAGAGCATTCATTCAAAAAAGAAGAGAACCACTAACGCATAAAACCGCTTCAGCAAAACCTCTGCTATTCTTCATCTTCAATCGCGTCAAACCCTCAAACCAGATCACAGTCCTCAGCCTCAAACCTTCACACATCCTTCAACCTCACTTCTCCCTTCAACAACTAACAGAACTCAGAACAGAAATCAACAAATCAGAAAAGGAAAAAATAGAAGAAGAGATACAGAGAGATTTGAACGGAGATGACGAACCGAAGGAGATGCGAGAAAGTTTGAGAAACCACAAAAACCAGATTGAAACACATCGCGTGAACCGAAACGAACACACAACCGAGCGAGACTTTGAGAACAAAGAAAGCTTCGCGGCGAGACGAAGCTCATGGTGCGATCCAAATCTTCGTCAGGGCACAACACCTACGAGAGAATGACGGAAGTTTGAGACGTTTGCGGCGATACTTCTTCGGCGATGTTGATATGTTAACGTTCATGAACTGAATCAACCGCAAGAGGAACTGAGAGAGGCAGATAAGCACGACGAGACCCTGAAGCTTGATAACGCTGATGATGGCTCCGATTGGGAACGGCAACGACGAGACGGAAGGAGAGAGCTGACTGACGGCGATTGAGTTATCGCCGGCGTGTTTTTTTAGAAGGAAGACATAGCCGCCGCCGATTGACCCTGTTGAAGATCGTCTCCCCTGTTTCTTTTGTGTTATTCTGAGTCTTTAACCTTCTTTTTTCTTATTATTTTAATTTTGTTTTTGTTGTTTGATAGAGACAGGTCCTTAATGCACCGCGTTTTCCAGCACTCTAGCATGTGTCTTTTGTTGTTTTTCTGCTGTCCACCGATGGGCCTTAAGGGCCCGTTGATGTTGCTGCTTGCCCCTCATCCCAGCGGACTGCCCCCCCCCCCCTTTTATTGAATTTTCTTTTATTGTTTTGATTATTTAATTTTCAGTTTAATTAAGATTAGGCTAGCCTTGTATTAGAACTTTGATTTAATTTTTATTTATTAGTACCATTTTTGTTTATCTGATTTGATTTTAATTAATATTTTTGTTATTATTTGTTATATAAAGATTTTTGGTTATTTGATTTTGAATTAAGGTATGGTGAATTAGTTAGATTTTTATTTAGGATTCTATTATTTGTTATTTACCCTTTTAATATTAGGATAGTTCAGAATTTTGTTATTTGCTTATTTTCTTTTTGAGTTAGGATTTTATTAATAATTATTTTGTTAGAATTTTAATGTTTAATTGATCATTAATTAATATTAAGTTTGTAGTTCAGAATTTGATTAGAATCGGATCATTCAAGTTAATTTTGTTCAGTTTGACTTTGTTTGATCTTGGTCGTGGTTTTTGTTTCATAGGCTCATTGCTCGATTCTGATGAGGGTGGGTGCTTACACTTGACTTTTGCCTGATGCCCTGATATTTGACATTTGTGCTTGACTTATAAATCTGTTCCGGACTCGGTCTTATTTCCCGAGTTTCTTGTGCGGATTGAAGAGGCAACGGACCTTCTCCGTTAGGTAACGCTATGGCCCGATTTTAATTACTGCATGCTGTTGCATCTGGAAGTCCTACTGGTGTAGGCTCTGTTTGTGCATTCCTTATCTTCATTCTTATTCATCTCCATATCGCATTCTCATCTTATTTCTCCTTATCTTGTTTCTATTTTATCCAACTCATCCTATTTCATTCTTCACTCTTGTTCATCCTAATTCTTCTTTCTCATCTTCTTCTTTTCGTTCTTAAACTGGAGGTGTGCGTAGGCCACCATGGAGCTTCTCCTTTCATCTTTCTCTTCTTCTTTAGGATAGTGAGCCTCACTAACCCAGGACCATCCGAGTATGTGAATATTAGGATTAGACTTTTTCCACTTAGATTTTACTTTTGTGTCTCTCTTTGAGTCTTCTCCTCTCATCTCATAATCAGGGACTAAACCCTAAAGGCTTTAAGACTTTGTGATTAAGCTTATGCCTGCATCCTTCTCTTAGGATGGAGTGTATAACTTTAATCCTAAGTGTTGAACCCTTAAGGTGTTTAAATCTCTTAATCAATCCACATAATAATCATCAAGACATTACACTTGTAACTTGGGCCTTGCATTAGGGTTCTAATTCTTCCTTAAGTGGTTAAGAAGGACTAACCCTAGTGTTAATGGACAAGTCCCCCTCAAGTTGTCTTACAAATCATAAAATCCACTTCATCATCATATCATTAAATAAAATCCACTTAATCAAAGGCTTGTTTTGTCATGAGTTTAATCCCTAATCATGGATTAAGTTGAGGAGCTTTCCTCAGCTTAAACATTCTCATCTATTATCCTTCTATTAGGATGGTGTAATGAGTCTGTTTAATCCCTGATTATGGCTTAACCTCATTACTCAACACTAAACAAAAACACCAAAAACATTTAAATAATCACAAGTAGGTTAATGATCTTAATCCTATACCAAAGGTGATTAAGTGTGAGAATCTGACTTCACACTTAAGGTATTCTCATTGCCCCTAATCAGAGGGAAGATGTGATGAGTTTACTAAATCCATTGGTTTAGGCTTAAGCTCATTAACTTATGACAAACTTCCAAAAGCAATAAAAGACTGAAAACTCAAAAACAAACAATAATCGCCTCCTTCGGGATTCTTTTCTCATCACCATCACTCACAAACGAGAACTCGCTCCTTCCGTCTAATGCAAGACAGTAAGCACCTGAGCCAGACAGGTCATACACTTGAGCATAGACAAGCAAGCAGTTCACCAGTCAATTCACCTTTCAGTCTCTTTGGGTCGAACTACGGTGTTCTGACTTCCTCATTGCACGAGAGGATACGTAGGCATAACTTAACAGTTATCGAACAAAAGTCTCTGTATATTCCCCCTCTTTCTAGCCTTATTCTTTTAAGCCTCATGATCTTGAGCATTCCATTCACTTCTTACACTGACACTTCATTTATACACATCACATTTCTTCACACTGACACTTGTACATCTTTTCCAGCTCTTTTATGCACAAATTGCACTGACACTACCCCTTTAAAACACAAATCTTTTAAGCGTGGATCCCGTCGAGTACGGCGGACAATCTGGGTGCTAATACCTTCCCAGGTTGTAACCAACCCCCTTTCTCAGTCTCTCTGGTTCGCAAACCGTCTTATCCATCTCTTTCTAGGTCTATGCAGCATTACCTTTCCTCCGGGATAAAAATGCCTAGCTGGCGACTCTTTTCATCTCCAGTGAGTTCACGGCTGTGTGTTCTCATTGTCCCTCTCGCCGACCGTTCGCGTCTGTACCCTTATCTGACCTGGTGTCACTTATCGGGAGCGACATCTGGTTAATGTTAATTTAGATTTTTAGTACTTACTATAAGTTTAGTTAGATTTTTTTCTTAATTTTGTTAATATAACTTTAATTCTATAGGGTCTTATTTGATTTTGGCTTCAGTTTTGTTTGATATTTTGTAGGTGCATTGTTTCAATTTCGATGATGGTGGATGTAGCTTGACGATGACCTTGTGACTAATTATTTCTTGTGACCCTGTTGCACTTAGACCTTGACATTGCACGAACCGATTTTTGATGTTTCTCTCTGATTGGTCACCTTGGATATTGGATGCTTATATTTGACTTTTGTTTGATACCCGGATAATTGGCAATTGTGCTTGATTGTTAGCTCTATTTATTCGTTGAAAATTTCTGGATTTTCTCTTGCGCTAATTGAAGAGGCAACGGACCTTCTCCGTTAGGTAACACTGAGGTTCGACTTTACTTGTTGCATGTTGCTGCATCTGGAAGTCCTACTGGTGTAGGCTCTGTTTATGCATTATTCATCTTATCTCCATTTCACATTCTCATCTCCTTATCTTATTCATTTTTCATCTTATCTCCATTTTGCATTCTTATCTTCTTATCTTATTTCTAATTCATCTAACTCTTTTTCTTCATCTTATTTATTCTTCCTCATCCTCCTCTATTCTTTCTTGAGGTGTGCTTAGGCCACCATGGTGCTGCTTCTTTTTCTTCTTCTTTTCTTCTCCTTCATTAGGATAGTAGACCTCACAAACCTAGGACCATCCGAGCATGTGAATATTAGGATTAGACTTTTCCCGTTAGCTTTTACCTTTATGATCCTTTTGGTTCTTCTTCTCTTCTCATCTTCAAATTCAATTCTAATCCACTTAATAAAGGTTGAGTACTTTCATGTGACATGAGACTTTGCTATGAGATACTTGCACGCGTTCTGTTTCGGGGCGAGGTGTGAGTTATCACTCAAGGTGGATAGGTCTTAGCATGAGTACCTCACAAAGAAAAGCTAAAAAAAACACTTCTTAACCAAAAAACCACAAAAAATACTTAATAATGGTAATAGGCCAGTGTGCTTAAGCCTTCACTTGTGGGACTAGCTTTGGGGATTTCCTCCATAGATAGGTGTGCCTCTTGCGCATTCCATTTCGGGATTATGTGAGACGTACACATCCCATTGAGTAAGACTTAGGTACACTGACCTATGCAAACCTTCACTCATAAAAGCTTCTCAAAAACACCAAACAAACAATAAGCGTCTTTCCTTCGGGAATTCTTTTCTCACCTCATTCGCTCCGTACGCGAACTTGCTCCTACTTGTCACTTTGCAAGACGGTTACGCACTCGTCGTCCGAGCCTGCAACACCTGAGCATTGACATAGGCAGTTCAAGCCTTAAGACACAAGCAATCTTTTCCACCCCTAGTTAGGGGAACTACGGCGTCTCTGATCCTCATTATCCTGATGAGGTACGTAGGCAGCGGGGTAGGGCCCGTTCGAGCACAATCTTTATTTTCCCTACATTTTTCCTCTTTGTTTCATATTCATTACTTTTCTCAGTTTCTTTTCCAGTTCTAGTTTCTTTTCATTTTCATTTCTTTGCTGCAATTTTCATACCCTCACCCTTTGAAACAGTTTCTTTGCAAGCGTGGATCCCGTCGGGTACGGCGGACGATCTGGGTGCTAATACCTTCCCAGGTCGTAACCGACTCCCGAACTCAGTCTCTTTGGTTCGTAGGACCTGTGTCCTTCCTCTTCTTTTCTTTTGGTTTGTGCAGCATTACCATTCCCTTTCTTCGGGATAAAAATGCCTGGCTGGCGACTCTATTTCTTTTTCCGCGCCACTTTCGCGTTTGTACCAGGATGGAAATCCGGGGAGCGACAGCTTGGCGACTCTGCTGGGGAGAAAACACCAGATGATCTCTGGTTCCCCTATGAGTCTCTCCTAGCGCTTGTGTGTTTCTGTTTCCTTGGGTGATGTTTGCTTGTTGTATTTTATTGTTGTTTATTTACAGCTTTATTTACAGCTTTATTTACAGTTTTCAGTATTTATTTTCCGCATCATGTATATCATACTGGACTGTCTGGACTGGTTTTCTGTTTGGTGGGCTCGGGTGATACTGTTTCTGAGAGATAAGCCAAGTACCCGACTTGAGTGCACCCTAGGATTAGAGTGGACATATTGTACTCACATGTGGCATGATGAGTGGCGATGTGTTTCACGCCCAGATTGCGACTGTCTTGGAAATATCTTGTGTGGGGATTTCCTCCACTTCGGGATGGGACCTTGATAGTTATGTGCATCTGGGGACCGATCATTGAGAACCTTTGTGGAAACAACCCTCTCCAGTGGTGACAGTGGCAGACCACATTCCGTGGCAAACCCATTCGCACCCGAGGGTCCACTGGGGACTCGCATAGGATGGCCTGGTTCTCTTATAGGAACTCAGTCAAAGCATCTGGTCGTATAACATTAGTACTGTATCCTACGGGCTGAATGTACTATTGTTTCTCGATTTCAGCGCTTGAAGCTGGGAACCTATAGGGGATGCTTGTTTTTCCCGGACTCAGCTGAGGCCTCCCTGCGTAGTACATAATGCCCAACCGATTCCTTGATTTGGTCATGAGCCATTTCTCGGAAATGGTGAAAGTATTATTGCTATTCGGCTTTGAGAGTCCGTGATGTTTGACCCGGAGCACACCCGTGAAATTGGGAGGGGTTTACAGGTTTGCAGGAACCCATGACTCAACATACCCTCATTGCCAGTACAGTCTTATGTTCTGATCCGGTCACTATGATCCTGGAGTTCTTGACCTTCGGTTTTCGGTTACTATTTTGGGTTATTACATAGAGATCTTGTGGTTACAGACACTCGATTCTTGGCTCAGTATTCCAGATTCCAGGCAGTTTCCAGCCGTGATCCCATGTTTTTGCATCTTTCGCAGCATACTGCATATTTCATTTGCATCAGCATTGCATTTCCTTCTTCTAGAGAGCTCATCCTTCCTCTTTTGTCCATGACCAGCCAGCTGATTTCCCGGTACTCAGTTTGAACAAGTGGTAATTGTGGGAAGACGAAAGTTGTTGGAAGCTAGACTGAGCAGTGTCAAGAGGTAAAAGGTCAGATTTGAAGTTGTTAGTAGCTATGTCAGAGAACAACCGTCAGAATGTTGAGTTTCCGCTTGGTTTCACTTCGACGACCAATCCTTTGTATGGTCTTTCTCCTGATGAGGATCTTCCTCAAGTGAACAATCTTACTCAAGCTCAGCCTGCACAGATCCCGATCGTGAATCAGAGCGTACATGAACCATCTGTTGTCCGAGGTGGACCTTCATCTTCTACCGATTCTACGGATTATCAGAGTTTTGCCTTCCCTATGCCAGACTTCCAAGGGGAAATCCCTCTTGTGAAAACAAAGGATCCACCAGCTTTTGATCCTGATGAAAGGTTTCGTATGTTGGATGAGCAACTCAAGGCCTTAGCGGATCCTGATGCCTTTGGTTTTGATGCTCTAAACATGTGTTTGGTTCCTGGTCTTGTCATTCCTCCAGATTTCAAAACTCCAAAGTTTGAGAAATACACTGGTGTCAATTGCCCAAAGCGTCATTTGGTGATGTTTTGCAGAAAAATGACTTCTCATGCCCGCAACGATAAGCTGATGATTCACTGTTTTCAGGACAGTTTAAGTGGTGCATCCTTAAGTTGGTATATGGATTTGGAAAGCAGTAGTATCCGATCTTGGAATGATTTATCCAGAGCTTTCGTAAAACAATACCAGTACAATGTGGACATGGCGCCCAGTCGCACGCACCTGCAAAGCCTATCTCAGAGAACTGGTGAATTTTTCAGAGAATATGCACGGCGGTGGAGAGAGTTGGCATCCCAAGTGCAACCACCAATTTCAGACAGAGAGTTAGTTGACCTGTTCGTGGGCACGTTGCAAGGTCCATACCTGGAAAGAATGAGTAGTATTGGGACATCAAGCTTCTCTGATTTGATAAAAGTTGGAGTACGCATCGAAAGCCTGCTCAAAAGTGGAAAGATCCAAGACTCTTCGAACATCCCAACTAGTGAAGGTGAATCTATTGTTAGCTCCCAAGAGGAAGAATGGTATGACGCCAGTGCAGTCATGGCCAATATCGAATATTCTAGACCAACATCTTCTCAGAGATCATCTATTCCTATGTCTGGTTACTCTTACGGGCATTCGGCAATGCTTGGAGCACCATATCAGAAGCCCTGGACTCCTCCTCGTCCAAATCCGCAAGCTCAGGGTCGAAGACCTCAGAATCAGCTTCAGAGCCAGCCTAGGCCTCACAACAATCTGGAAAGAAGGAATGCTCCTCTTCATCCAGTCCCCATGGCGTACAGTGAACTATTGCCACATCTAATTCAGAGCTCATTGGTGGTTCCTAAGCCTCTCAAGCCGTTGCTAGAGCCGTACCCTCCAGGGTACAATCCTCATGAGCAGTGTGGGTATCACGGTGGGTCAATGGGACATTCAACTGAAGATTGTAAAGCTTTTCAAGCCAAAGTACAACAGTTGATCGACAAGGGCTACATTTCCTTTCCAGAAGGAAGCTTGGTTGTGCACGTCAACCTCTCCCCTGTTTGAGTTCGAGGACTTCAGAGGAGCGTCTCCTGATTCAGTGGCTCAGACAAGAAGATGTCATCAGAATTGGTGATCATTGTATCCTTTTATCATTTGCATTGTAGTTTCTTGCCCGTTAGCAGCTACTTGTCTTTTAAACATTGTTGTTTTGAATGGTAATGTTAATGTAGTGATCTTGCATTTTTTGAATCAATTATGTCGCATTCGCTCATTTTTCTTTACTTGCATTGGGAAAAAAACAAAGAAATTTGCATCCATTTACCTCCCATCTATGTCACTGTTGTTTAGCAGGTATGAGGGAGGATGATGACAACTGAATACCCATAATTGTTCAAGGTATGCTTTCAGGGTAGAACCTGCTGACGATGTACAGGCATTGCTTCAATTCCCAAACACCGGAGATATAAGGGAGATAGACCCTCGTCAACCCCTTTGAGCCTTGAAGTAGGAGTTTCTTTTCTAAACGAAAAAACCCTCACATTTAACCCGGGGCAGGGTAGTCATCAGTTAATTTGACCGAGCGTTCAAATTTCCAAGGGAGTGTGCATCCGAGGATCCATTACCTTTTCTTCAGTACATCTCAAGAGGTCAAGAGATGTGAAACCATAATGGTTATCCCTCACCAACAAAGGAATGAGGCAGTCAACCCTTTCAGCAAGTCAGACAAACCAGTGTCACACGATTTGTTCAACAAAGATCAAAAGAAAAAGAGAAATAAAGCCCGCTAAGTCGAAAAAAGTGAAAACATATGACTTAGGCAAAAGTTAGGGCATCCCGCTGGACTTCGAAATCGAAAAATTCAAAAAGAGATTAAGTCCAGGCAAAAGTTAGGGAGTAAAAAAAATCAAAGAAAGAAAAATATCCCATGAGAACAAAGTCGTGTGACCAGACACAAAGTCAGAATGGGTGACTGTTACTCCAAGAAACCTCATTGGTGCGTAAACCATCAACGTCATTGGTTCCTCAACCATCACAAAACCCTTCCGAAAGGTGAGCGCTCAGGCCAAATTAGCTGAATATAGGACCGGAGAACATCAAGGAGAATGGGTGGGCACAGATAAACTTTGAGCCATAAATCTTTCTTTCTAAAACCGTGAACCAGGCCACATTATAACCCTTGAAAGTCCTAATTGAATCAGGTTCAGTTCTGAAAGCATACTGCGACAAGGTTGCGTAAACTGACTCCTAACGATTTGTTAGCTCAACACTACGTTTGGACTAACCGTCCATTCGTCACACACTGTCACAACATTCAAATAAATAAATTTTCAAAATTTGCATGTGCACTGCATTAAAATTACCATTTGTGAATGAACGGTTTTAATTGCAAGTCAGCCTGTGTCATCAGGGAAGTCCCTACAAATAACAATCACAAGGGAACTTGATCATTCAACAATGATGACCAAAATCAAGAGCATCGTGTAGGCCTATGAAACAGGGGCATGTTGTCCAGTCATTTCATCAACCAAGGAATTTTTCAGGGTAAAGCAGATCCCAAGCATCAGTTGGTTGAAGGAACGTCATTCAAAGTCAGTTGGTCAGAGTTGAATCGGCCAAGCAGGGGCAGGCCACCCAGATTTTATGTTGACCAAGGATGTATTCTTCCAATGCTCATTCAGAATGAGTCAATTCGCTTCCACGCTCATACTGGGGCAAGACATTTCCAGAGATCACTAAGTGCAACTCTCCTCGAGAGGACATCCAAGTCCGCCATGCCAAGAATTGGATAATCAGTGATAGTCTGTTCAGAGGCTCACCCATACAGGGGCAAACTTTAGCTATACAGAGCAAGTTATATCAGTAATCTCAAGGTTCAGGACGAGTGTCGGGAAATCACGCTACCCACCTTCGCCTTTGTCACCCTTCTCAACCAGAAGCCTTTCCGCATAAGACCTTTCTTCCATTCCTTGGGAGTTTTTCTGGCTTTCATAAGCATTGCATAAGTCATTTGCATACGTTACTCATGTCGCTCGAGCATAGAGCATATGCATAATTGCATTGAGCATAACCCAACAAACATCAATCTCACTAGGGGACTCATAACCCCAACTTCTTGACATCCAAAGTCCAGTTCTCGTCTGGAAGACAAACCCAAAGTCCAGTTCTCGTCTGGCAAACCAACTTCAAATACCAGTTCTCGTCTGGTAGGCGAATCTTTAACCAGTTCTCGTCTGGTCACCTTTTCATTTAACCTGTTGAACTCCAGTTCCCGTCTGGTATTCATTCTTTTTCAGAGTCAATTCTCGTTTGACAATGAACCCAATGAGTCAGTTCTCGTCTGACGACTTATTCTTTGCCCATCAATTCTCGTCTGTTGGCCTACCTTTAATAAACCGGTTCTCGTCTGGTAATTCACCTTCAAAGTCCAATTTTGTGGCAACCCAAAAACCAAAAAAAGATAAAAATATCTCTTAACCCTGGCCTTACGCCTAACCATCCTTGTTTCATCTCCCGTGACTTATATCATCATGTCCTCAGCATCTTAAGCATACGTTTACATCTTGCATCATTTGCATTGCAACTTCATACCGCATGGTTTCTGTTTTAGCTCTGATGTGGGGCAAGAATCGTTTCGAGACGTAATCTGGGGCAATTATCTCAAGACTTGTTGAATTTCTGCGAGAGTTTGAAGACATTGGGGCAAATCTGGACGCCATGTCTTCTGTAAAATCCTCTGAAGGCGATCTTGTTATAAACGATGCAGTCTGAGGCATAATTGAGGAGTTAAGGGAATGCTTGTTCACTCTTGATAATCAGTATGCAGCTGTTGAGCTCAGAAGCTTGAAGCACTGTGTTAATTTTCAGGGAATGTCTGGTATTTATTTTACCAGCAGGGCATTGGAAGTTTATTTCTTCCCCGAACAGAAAATTTCCCTTCAGCCGACAAGGTTTCCGCGTGAGGAGTTGGTATTTTCTATAGTCAAAATCCAATTGACATATCTTTCTAACACAGTCATCGTACTATACTTGGGGCATATTTCGACTTACTTGATTCTCCAGCAAAGTCTCTCCTCAGCAGAGCATTGCCAAATATGTTTCTCCGTCAGTCCAGATGGTTGACACATCCCCAGCTGAGTTAGAGCTGATGATATCCCCAGCAGAACTTCAAGGCTAATTGAATCGTTCTCATCCCCAAGCGGACTTATCTTTCCACAGTGAAGTTTTCCCAACAGGCAACTGAAGGCCTTGTTTCCCCACAAAGTTATAATTGTCAGAGCTCTCTCTCTCTCCAGCAAGGGTCCCAACAAGAGTTATTTGACGAAGCATCTTCCCTAGCCAAGTCTGAAGATGATCTTTCCCCACAGAGTTCATGTCTGATCTCCACTTCCGGCAGTGAAATATTTCCCAGCAAAGTTGCCATACTGGTGGTCATTTGATGATACAGTCAGGTATATATCACCTCAGTCAGAGATGGGTAGTCAGACCTCTAGACTTATCTTCCCCTGCAGAGTTGTAACTCTCGGTGGCCAATCAGGCATTTGTCTACCGCTTGTCTGCGTTTGTCAACACTCGTCTGTGTTATCTCTAAGTAGAGTTATCCCCAGCAGTGATATATCATGCTTTATTGCTGCTCGTCTGTATCTTTCAACACTCGTCTGTGTTAGCTCTGTGGTATTGCTCGTTTGCTTTCCCCAGTAGAGTCTATATCTACTAGCACTCGTCTGTGCTCGCATCTTTATTTGATGCTCATCCTCTTTCAGCACTCGTCCGTGCCTTTTCCTCAGCAGATTCCTCTTTATTTAAGGTATTCCCTTGCACTCGTCCGTGCTAGCATCTTTATTTGATGATCGTCCGCATCCTTTGGCACTTGTCCGTGCTTATTAGTTCTTTGAAGTTTTTCCCCAACGAAGTTGCCTGTACTCGTCTGTGCGCGCATCTTCATTTGGTGCTTGTCCGCATCCCTGCAGCACTCGTCCGTGCATTTTATTTTCGAGGCATATCCCCAAGAAAGTCGCCAGTACTCGTCCGTGCTCGCATCTTTATTTGATGCTCGACCGCATCTCTTAGCACTCGTACGTGCTTGTTACTCCTTTGAAGATTGCTCGTCCGCATCCTTCGACACTCGTCCGTATCATTATCAGAAGCACTCGTCCGTGTTTCTTGGATCATCGTCCGGTACTCGTCCGTATCGTCGACTTATGACACTCGTTTGTGTTTCTTTGATGATCATTACAATGCTCGTCCGCATTGAAGAGGTTGAAAATCCTAACGGTGGGATCAAGACGTCAAAACAATTCCCGGAACCTGCGTAAGGGTTATCCGAAGAAGACTCGTCCGTCTTATTCCACTTATCTGCGTAAGGATTCGTGAAGAGGATTCGTCCATCCTAGTTGCATGTCTATCCCACAGACTTATATGCATTCCCGGAACCTGCGTAAGGGTTATCCGAAGAAGACTCGTCCGTCTTATTCCACTCATCTGCGTAAGGATTAGTGAAGGAGATTCGTCTATCTCAGGTTACTTTGAAGATTCTTAAGGGCTCATCCGCTCTCTACACCTGGCGTCACAGGTCATTCAAAGACTCGTCTGTCAACATATTCTTATTCCAGATATCAGTTTCAACTTGGAAGAAGCTCGTTTGCTTTTCCCCTCTTTCTTATCCCCAGAGCGTCATCTGGTTGGGTTTATTTCCCAGTGTTGCATTCTTCGTCAGAGTGCAAATTTCTGGTCTTCTTAGTATTCAATCACTTTTATCTCGAACGGTCGATAGCCCGTACTATCGTCCTTTTCAGATTAACTGATGATTGAATAGGGGCAGCTGTAGACACCCTAAATTTGCCCTCTGGTTCTTTTCTCTTTGTCAGTTTTTCGTTTTGCATTCATACGCATTTTGCATATCATTTTCATAGGATCTTAAGACATGGGATCGAGATTTTCTGAGGATTAGGGTTTCACATCCTTGTTTGCAGATTATCAGAGGATTTAAGGATTTCACTATGCAACAATCAATGTTATCATCTGAATTAGGGTTTATTTCCCTGATCAAGGATTTCACTTCTGCGAGGATTATTCACTATGTAGTTGGCCCATCATCAGGCTATTCTCTTCTTCATCGAGACTATTCATTTCTTCTCAGCACCTCAGGCTATTCTCATATTCTCATCATATCAGGAGATTTCTCCGAGTGCAAATTATTTATTCTAGGGATGGTTTCTCAATCAGTATGAGCCCAAGGTCAAGTTGTGTTGTGCGAAATTCACCAATTATTAAGCAGTGGTTTGTTTGGGGTTTGATTTCAAAATCAGAATTCATTTGGCCAGAGATTCAGAGGATGTTTGATTCAGATAGTTTTTATTTCAGTGTTGAATTGTTCATTGGTTCAGGATTATGTTCTTTCATTTTAATAGTAGGGAGTTGTCGAAAGGTTCAAGTGTCATTTTTGGTTTAAATTCAATCAAGATGGGTGTGGTGGGTATATTCAAGTTCATTATTTTATTCAATTTCAAGTTCACGTCCAATTGATATCGTAATTGTGTCCATTTTCAATTCAAGTCTCTATCCATTTTTCATGTCATATCCCTATCCAATATTTCCATCCTTTCCTATCCATTCACCCGGTTTATTCTACTTAAAACCATGTTCATTTTCTAAACTTCATCCATTTGTTCACATATAAAAAGAACACATTCCATTTCAAATTTATTCTTTGTGCATATGACCATATTTTCCTTAGAACCATTGTTCAATTTTATTCATTTAAACCCTTTATTTTAATTGCATCCATTAGCAAAGCCCACATTATTTTCTCACTAGAGCCCATTTCTCTATTATTATCATAAGAAAAAAGTACAAAAAGATTACTACAAAAGCCAAAAAAATAATTATATAAGGAAGTGATTCATCAAGGAATCACGTCCCCCACACTACAGCAATAATACCACGCGGTGTTTCCTCACACATTTCACACAACTTTCTGTTCTTTTTTCTTTTCTTTTTTTTTCCAATTTCATCATGGACCCACATAATTCACTCCACCAACAATTTTCAACATGACACAAGTTTTTTTTCCAATTCCATTTGGATCACACGCATAACTTCCACAACGTCACACCTCAGGCACACACACTCACATTCTTCCTGCCAACAGGCCCCACACACCTTTCACGGTCCCACCATTACTCGCATTCTGCACAACCAATTTTTTTCAAACACAACAACAATAAACGGGACGCATTCACGCACTCCACACGAAAAAAGCATTCACAAATAAACACTCAGCAAAAAATACAAAAAAATCTGGCTCACACTCGAGAATTCGCCCACACACAATCCGCCCACACTTTTCTCTCCCAAAAAACAAAGCTCAGCACAGCAACATCAAAAACTCATGATACTAAATTCCTCAACAATTTTTTTCCTCAGCATCTTCTTCCAAACCGAAAACCTCTAAATCATTCACACTCCCAATTCTCCCCAACCAACCTTCATTTCACTCACCTCACACCACCACCGAACCATTCTTCATTCTGCTCACCACCATTTACCAAGCTCACCATGTAACAAACCCATAAAACAATACCAACACCGCCATCTCCATATTCTCTCATCAACAACATCCATCAACAATATCCACCAAAACCGTCTGAAATCTCACCTCACCTTCAATAAACAACAAAACCTCGACAACCCCATTGAACCTCCATCTTGAAATCCCATCACACCGCAACAACAAATTGTGACCTCCATAATGGTCAACAAAATCCTACAAAGAAAACTTTGAATAAGCTTCAGCATCACCTTCTACAATCTCTCGACCCTTATCTTCATTCTCAAACAAACCATTCTCCAAACCTTTCACATCCTCTTCAACCTTGCTTCAAACCCTTTACACTCACCATCTTCCCTCAACTGGATTCCCTCAACTCAACCGCAAACCTTCGTCTTCCCCCTCCAACCAATCAAAAACAACAATAACAAAACCGAACCACCATTTCCTCTTCAACAAATCTTCACCAATCCTTCCACCTCATAACAACCAACAACAACCGAACAACCTCTGCCCAAACCCTCCATCAAACCCCTTCAAATCTTCCTTCAAATTTCTCAAACAACATTAGACACACAACAGAGAAAGAAAATAGAAGAAGGAGAAATCGCAACAAGGAGAAGCTGAGACAAAACCAAGGATTGAAGAAGAGAGAATAAAGAGGAACCGCGTTGAATCGAAGCAAGGAGAGACATCGAGATCTTGAGATCTCCTCCGATTTCCAATCGCCGCCGAACAATATCATCGCTCAACACTATCGTGCGATTCATCAACAATAACAGAGGGGGAAATCGAACAGGTCGCGAACCGGAAGCAAGAGAGACCCGTGAGCTATTGCCATTAGAAGTTAGGTTGCGAGTTCTTGCCGTTTTGTTTGTTTTTGAGGAAAAGCTTAGAAGGGTGATTACAGGGACGTGTTTCAATCTTATGTAGAGTTGTTTTTCTTTTTTTTCTTTTTTTCTTCCAGATTTTTGTGAGTAGAAAATAATTGCTGTTGGGCCCTAAGGCCATGGGCCTTTCGTTTTTCTCATGGGTGCCTCCTTGTTTGCTTTCAAATCCCCCTGCTTCAAGAGCTAGGCCATTGGGCCTTTGGATTAAGCCAAGAATCGTGTTCTTCTACTGATCGGACCCCTGTTTCCAGTAACACTGCGTTCTGAATTTAGTTACTTCATTATTCTCAACATTTTCTCTTAAGTAACTACATTTAGTTTTTATGATATTTTTTCTTATCTATGTTTTGAATTAGATATTTATATTAACATTTTTTTAGATATTAATTTTAATTCTGGTTAATGTTAATTTAGATTTTTAGTACTTACTATAAGTTTAGTTAGATTTTTTTCTTAATTTTGTTAATATAACTTTAATTCTATAGGGTCTTATTTGATTTTGGCTTCAGTTTTGTTTGATATTTTGTAGGTGCATTGTTTCAATTTCGATGATGGTGGATGTAGCTTGACGATGACCTTGTGACTAATTATTTCTTGTGACCCTGTTGCACTTAGACCTTGACATTGCACGAACCGATTTTTGATGTTTCTCTCTGATTGGTCACCTTGGATATTGGATGCTTATATTTGACTTTTGTTTGATACCCGGATAATTGGCAATTGTGCTTGATTGATAGCTCTATTTATTCGTTGGAAATTTCTGGATTTTCTCTTGCGCTAATTGAAGAGGCAACGGACCTTCTCCGTTAGGTAACACTGAGGCTCGACTTTACTTGTTGCATGTTGCTGCATCTGGAAGTCCTACTGGTGTAGGCTCTGTTTGTGCATTATTCATCTTATCTCCATTTCACATTCTCATCTCCTTATCTTATTCATTTTTCATCTTATCTCCATTTTGCATTCTTATCTTCTTATCTTATTTCTAATTCATCTAACTCTTTTTCTTCATCTTATTTATTCTTCCTCATCCTCCTCTATTCTTTCTTGAGGTGTGCTTAGGCCATCATGGTGTTGCTTCTTTTTCTTCTTCTTTTCTTTTCCTTCATTAGGATAGTAGACCTCACAAACCTAGGACCATCCGAGCATGTGAATATTAGGATTAGACTTTTCCCGTTAGCTTTTACCTTTATGATCCTTTTGGTTCTTCTTCTCTTCTCATCTTCAAATTCAATTCTAATCCACTTAATAAAGGTTGAGTACTTTCATGTGACATGAGACTTTGCTATGAGATACTTGTACGCGTTCCGTTTCGGGGCAAGGTGTGAGTTATCACTCGTGGTGGATAGGTCTTAGCATGAGTACCTCACAAAAAAAAGCTAAAAAAAACACTTCTTAACCAAAAAACCACAAAAAATACTTAATAATGGTAATAGGCCAGTGTGCTTAAGCCTTCACTTGTGGGACTAGCTTTGGGGATTTCCTCCATAGATAGGTGTGCCTCTTGCGCATTCCATTTCGGGATGATGTGAGACGTACACATCCCATTGAGTAAGACTTAGGTACACTGACCTATGCAAACCTTCACTCATAAAAGCTTCTCAAAAACACCAAACAAACAATAAGCATCTTTCCTTCGGGAATTCTTTTCTCACCTCATTCGCTCCGTACGCGAACTTGCTCCTACTTGTCACTTTGCAAGACGGTTACGCACTCGTCGTCCGAGCCTGCAACACCTGAGCTTTTACATAGGCAGTTCAAGCCTTAAGACACAAGCAATCTTTTCCACCCCTAGTTAGGGGAACTACGGCGTCTCTGATCCTCATTATCCTGATGAGGTACGTAGGCAGCGGGGTAGGGCCCGTTCGAGCACAATCTTTATTTTCCCTACATTTTTCCTCTTTGTTTCATATTCATTGCTTTTCTCAGTTTCTTTTCCATTTCCAGTTTCTTTTCATTTTCATTTCTTTGCTGCAGTTTTCATACCCTCACCCTTTGAAACAGTTTCTTTGCAAGCGTGGATCCCGTCGGGTACGACGGACGATCTGGGTGCTAATATCTTCCCAGGTCGTAACCGACTCCCGAACTCAGTCTCTTTGGTTCGTAGGACCTGTGTCCTTCCTCTTCTTTTCTTCTGGTTTGTGCAGCATTACCATTCCCTTTCTTCGGGATAAAAATGTCTGGCTGGCGACTCTATTTCTTTTTCCGCGCCACTTTCGCGTTTGTACCAGGATGGAAATCCGGGGAGCGACACATATTCGTAGGGAACTTGGTGTTCTTGACATTTTGGATTGATCTTCATCTTAAATATGCTTATCATATATTATTGTTTGACTTAACATAATTCTTCACTAACAACTCATTTATTGAAGTGTTACTTGTGATTTTCCATCCTACATTTTCATATTCTCGAGGTAATATCATTCTAATCATAGTTTGTCTCTAGTCATATAATTGAACTTTGATATATGTTGTTTATCTTTGATATAAAACATATAATTGTGTGTGTGCTTTTGTTTGTACTCTTATTTATCTCTTATTTTAATCATTATGTCAAAATAGGAGTTTGCATGACAGTTGGTTGCATTGTAATATGATATTATGATGATATGGTGTGTTTTTGTTGAAAATTGGTGAATATTTTGATCCTAAACACTCGGGTCCCAACAAGTCGACTCATGAGTCGGCTCATGGACCCTTGTGAGTCGACCTCTTACTTGCTTGAGTCGGCTCATTTCAAATTTTAAATTGCACCGACTCACTATCTTGTTTGAGTCGACTCATTGCTGATTTGACTGACAAATGTACATTGAAAAGACGCGCTGACTGCTTTTTAATGTCTCTAGATCGGCACATCTTGATCTTCCCAAGCACTTTATGATTACATTTAAATTTCTTTATGATTTTTAATCATACTAACTCATAACATACACATTTTCATATCATTTTCATCCACATTCTCTCAATATCTTCAAGAAACCCTAAAACCTCTCTCTCACAAAAAGCTTCAATTCTCTTCATCATCTTCAACTATGACTTCAAGGACTACTGGAAAGAGGTCAAGGGGCTCTTCATCTCAATCCTCTTTACCGGTAAATGCTCTTTCACTTCTTCCACCAGATTTGGGTGAAATTTATAATAAGAGGTTCAAGAATAGGAAAATTATTCCCCAATATGTGTACTCCAAAACTATTACAAATCAGATGCATATTTCTCATATTATTGACTTGATAATTTTTCATGGTATCAATCCTTTTATATCTTGTCATGAAGATTTTAATGAAGACTTAGTAAGAATGTTTTATGCTGGGTTGGTAGGTCAATTTAAAGGATTTGAGTTTAATTTTCGAATGGGTGATAGAGTGTTAGAGGTAAATGCTCAAGTTTGGAAAGATATCTTTAGTATTGATCCTGAGGCTGCAAGTATTTTGATGACTGATTCCAATCAAGTGGATAATTATGAATTTTGTAAGTAATTGAATGGTATGCTCAAAAACCATTCATTGAGGCTGCTGTAAATTATGAGTTATTTCCTAATTCAACTACCACGAGAAAGGTTAAGCCTTTGGATCGCATTCTTCATTGGATTGTGTCACATAATTTGCATCCAAAGAAAGGAGGTTTCTCTCGCATCGACATGGCTGAAGTTCATTTGATCTACATTCTTTGGAATAAGGTAAAAGTTAACTGTCCACATTATTTTGCTAGTCGTATATTTGCTTTAAAAGAGAAGAAAGGCGTGGCTCTTGCCTATCCATCTATTATTCAGGCAATTATTAAAAAAGCACAAATAGTTGTTGAAGGTTTACCTATGGTTTCCGTTTCTGAAACTAAATAGTTTCAACAAAAGACACGGAGTCTTATGGGTCATATTTGGGATTCTAAGGAGCAGCGGTATAGATATATTGCAAGGGGAGATTATGGTCATGATATGGAAGATGATTCTGAAGGTGAAGATCTTGGGAATCAAAATGATGGGACTATGCCAACTAATGAATTAAATGTTGATAATGAGGGATGGAATAATGCTCCATCTAATAATTTTGCACTCTTTGAGAATCAAGGGTGGGGTGAGTGGCAACACACTGGCTGGACCAATATGGCTACTCGATTTGATCCTCCATATCCTTCTCCTTCTCAACCACAAAAAGATAACACTTCCAACATACTGACCTTGCTTCAGGATATGCAAATTCAACAGGAAAACTATTACAACACTCAAACAGAATGGTACACTGAGTTGGAAAGGCGGTTAAATGAACAAGATAAGGAATTTTCTGATTATGTTTATGTTCAGGACACTCGGTATACAAATTTGCAGGCTCATCTGGCTGCTCAAGATAATACTTTTGATACGTTTGCATCTACTTCATTGGAAAGGATTAATGAAGCTCATAGTTCTAATGTTGCACTTGCAAATTCTTTTAACACTCTCAACATAAATTTTCTTCACTATAATGAAGCTGATACGGATGATTCTTAGCATGTCACTTATCATCATCGTTATCCATCACATCGGGGTCATGGACCAAGGCATTGAGAGAATCATTACATAGCATTTCATTTTCCTTTGCATTTTATCCTTCTTTGTATTTTCCTTATGACAATTATCTACTATTTCTATATGGTATGTGTTGCACCCCAAAATTTGCCCTCATAATACAAGACTTTGTGTGCTAAGAAGGTTCACAAGTTTCACAAGATTCACAACACTTACAAGACCTTTCATGAGGTTCATGAAGTCTACAAGTCACTTTATGAGGTTCACAAGGTTCACAAGATTCACAATGCTTACAAGACCTTTCATGAGGTTCATGAAGTCTACAAGTCACTTTATGAGGTTCACAAGGTTCACAAGACCTCCCATGAGGTTCACAAGGTTCACAAGACATCTTATGATGGTTCACAAGGTTCACAAAGTTCACAATGGGTCAGAAGAGTTGACAATTCCCTCAAACAATGCACCTCCTATGCAGTGCATCCAAAATTAGGGTTTTGACTTTAATCAGGCTAAATGAACTTCCAAGACTTCAAGTGAGCTTCATAACATCTTATATGTGTGTAATAACCCCCATGACAAGTTTCAAGACTTTTCTCAGAAGTTTGCTCAGTCAGATGATCAGATAAGTCAAAATCAGTCAATGCAGTTAAAAAGTCAAACTGAGGTCAACTGTGGTCAAACCAAAGTCAAACTTCATGATTTTTTGCCAACATCAAGTATATGAAGTAAAATTCATCATTTGATCAAGGGTTGATCATGATTCATCAAGGAGATTCCAGATCATCAAGAATCAGGAGTTTCTAAATTAGGGTTTCCTTAGTAAAAGTCAACTGAACTTTGACCAGCCATAACTTTCACATACTTCATCACCAAGTCTCCACTCAAAGCTCATTTTGAAGTAAATTGAATTCTCTACAACTTTGTGTCTCACAAGCTAAGCCCAAAAATGCTTCATTTGGAAGGTATGAGCTAAGACATTATAGGTCCTTTTGAAAGTCAACAAAAAGTCAACAACTTCAAAAGGGCATAACTTGAGATTGGTAAATGATATGGACATGAAACCAGTGGGGTTGTTTAGAGGACTCTTCAAGCTTTCCAAAATGTCCAAGAACACCCTCATACCATTAAAATTGAAGGATATGTGCCCTTGCAAAGTTGAGAAATTTTGGGTTGGTTTATGATGAAAATGGAGGTCTAAAACCAATTTCTTCCAAATGGGCTTGCCAAATAATGACCCAATCCACTTCATAACATCTTGCACGAAATTAATTTAATTTATTCATAATTTTATTTATTTTGTTTTTATTTATTATGATTTTTATATTCAAAAGTCATTTTAAATTCAAATAAAATATAAAATCATGAAAATTAATTTTAATTTTGCTTCTAGAAAATCTTAAATCACATTTAAGTTTGATTGATAAAAGAATTATGAAAAATCTCCCAAAATAGCAAGGGCTTATACATGAATATTTGATTTTTAAGGCATGATCAATTTGGATCTTTTCATATCAAATTCTCCACACAACCATTCAATTTTATTGACCTAATTCAATCACCTATAAGTACTAAACACAACCCTATTGCAATTCACGGATTCCACTGCCCTAAGAGTAAGTTCATATTGTTCAAAAACCTTCACAAAACTCACATTCGAATTCTTTGATTCAGGACATTTGAAGGTAAAACAAGAACATAGAAAGACTCCTTGGACTTCCTTGATCATGAATCATCACTCACATGCATCGAAACTATGCCATATTGCTCAACCCGAAGCTTGCTTGTTCTTAAAAATATTTTTTTCGATTCCATTAATTTATGGCTTTTCATTGAATTTTGTTTGCATAATCTTGTTTGTGATGTTGTGTAGATCGTTTCTGGACAAATAAACCAAAGTTTCATGGCTTGAATCAGAATTGGCCATAGTTAGGGTTTCGGCCAAGAATTAGGGTTTTATGATTTACGAAACATAAACGAATTCTAAGACCATGGATTGATTCAAATGGACCTCTGGATTATGTTTGTGGTTTCAATTTTACGAAATTTTGCGTTTTTGTTGATCATTGAGTTTCGTAGGTATTGCTACAAGTTGATATTCGCAGGAAAATTCCCAATAACTTTCGCAGGTAAATTCGCAACATCAGAGGTTGAAGATGAAGCTATGCTGGCGCCAAAATTCAATTTGAATTTCTATCTTAAAATATAATGAATTAATCTTGTTTATATTTCACAAGCGAATGCTTGTCTCAGTGGTAAGGTTGGCTTGTATACTGCGTGAGGTCACTGGTTCGAAACCTGGCCTTGTGCATATTTTTTCTTATTTTTCAGGTTAAACATGAAACATAATATATTATGATTTCTTGCCAACACAATATCAGATTTGCTCACCTAGCTGGATGGTCATGCGTGCGTTTGTGTATTCAAGAGGTCCTGGGTTCGATTCCTCCCCCAGGCCTTTTGGTTTTCATTATTTTTGTGATTTTTCAGGACGTTGCATAAAACCAATTGAAACCATTCCATTATCACCAATACGTGACTGGCCTGGTGGTACGTTTTGTTGCTTGCAGGCAGGGTGTCATGGGTTCAATCCCAGCCAGGTAAGTTTTCATTCTTTTTCTTGCATTTTGTTTGTTTTAAATATTTTATTATTAAATTGTATTAGTTTTATATATATATATTATATATCTAAATAATTCTAAAATAAAATATATGTATGTACTATGTATTCTTTTCAAAATTCTAAATTTATTTTTTCTAAATCCAAAATTAGTTTTTATTATTATTATAAAATGTATATATGTATTATTTAGTTAAATAAATTATAATTATAAATTAAACCCTTAAATATTTTTCTAACAAACCCTAAAACCCTAATTTATTTTTCTCTAAACAAATGTTAAAACCTAATTTTATTTTTCTAACTTTATTTTTTTAAATATAACATTTAATATAATTGAATCTTGTAAATATGCTTATAATCAAATTTTTTATAATATGTAATTGTTCCTATAATTTTGTTCACAATCCCAAATTTTATTCTTTTAAAAAAATATATATGTTTAAAAAATAATAATTAAATTTATGCTAATATTGTAATTGTAATTTTTTATGTTTATAATTTATAATTTTAAATTTTATAATTAAATTGCTCTTATTTCCTTAATAATTTCTAATTCTTATTCATTATTTATTTTGCTTATTATTATTACTAATCATATTATTACTAATCCATTTATTTTATTATTATGCTTATTATTATTATTTCACTAACCTTATTTAATTTATTATTATTATTATTATTACTAACCCCTATTATATTTATTATTGCCTATTTATTTATTTTTGCTTATTATTTATATTTATTTATTTGCTATTTATTGCTTATTATAATTATTGTAATTGCTCCTTGGTGTAATTTTTGTAAATATTTAAATTATTTAATTTTTATGCCATGGTTAGTAAAATAGGGAGTGTAAACATGTATTCTATTTAAAAATTGAATTTAGATCATTTTAATTAAAAGATAAATTAAATTAAACACTCACACACGTAAGTCGATTTTTAATCGCCATCTCACTTTCTAGGGTTACCTCTCAATGTTGCCTAATCATAAGGTCAAGTGGGGTGTATAAAGCAAGTCCCTTAAAAAGAAAAGTCATCAAGTCCCTTAAATGGTTGCCTTTATAAAAGATATTGTCCCTTTCGAATAATGATGACAGTCCCTCCTAATTGCTTAATACACCCCACAGTTGCCTTCCTTAAACAGATGTCCCTCATATGTCCCTCACATCCAAGGTAATGACTACCTATTCCTTAATAATAGGGATAGTCTTACCATTTAAAGGATAAAGAACAGAAAAGACTTAAACTTTAGGGTAGGTACCTCATAGTTGCTTGCTCACTTCATTCAAAACTTTTCAAACATTTCATAATTTCAAACAATTTTCAAAACACAAGTTTTTTACGCATCCGTACATGGATCATTATTAAACTCTTATGAAAATTTCTATTCACACACTTCACATTTTCAAAAACAATTCAAAGTGAGTTAAGTAACTAAGAGCCCATGGATAACCATGGATGTAAAGGGTGCTAACACCTTCCCTTTACATAACCTACCCCCCGGACCCAAAAATCTTTTAAAAGGTCTTTCCTGTTCTTTTATGCCTTTCCTTTGGATAAAATAAAAGTCGGTGGCGACTCTTGCTATCCGCAACATAACTAAAGTCAGTTCTCCCACCGTGTTACAGTATGTTTGGCATGGTTGCTTATTTTATGGATAATGTTACTATCTTTTTTATTGTTTCATTAGTTCGCCGTGTTTATTTTCTGGTTATCCTTTTCAATTCATTCTGAATTGTGTGCTTGTGAATGAGTGTTTTTATTGCAATTGGTATTCTTATAATGAGCTTATGCTTGGATTGATATTTAATATTGGTTACTTATCTTCTTCTCTTTTTGATGTTATCAAAGGGGGAGAAATGTAGAAAGTGTAGAATATATTTTGTTTGTGACATCCATTCAGGGGGAACTTAGTAACACATGGTGAAACTTATTGATTATTGTATGTTACAAATTTTATCAAGTTTTTGCCATCATAAAAAAGGGGGAGTTTGTGAGACATGGCATGAGTTTTGAAATTGTCAAAAACTTGGTATGATTGAAATTGTGTGTGGATCACAAGGGAAAAGAAAGAAAACTCATTTTGAAGAAATTCAACAGCATGAGCCGACTCATTTGAGGTGTTTTCCTTCTTTTTATCACGGGTCTTAACAGGCTGACTGAGCCTAATTTTTTGTCGACTCATTGATCCTGTTGAGTCGGCTCATCCCTTATTTGAGTCGGCTCAATCCTATTGCTGTCATTTTTTTTAATTATTCTTTCTTTCTGTTTTCTGTTATTTGACTAGCCAATATAATTAGCTGCTTTTATCTCATTGAGAAGGTTAACAAGAAAAGTGAAATAGATACACACTCTTCTCTTCATCTTCTTCTTCCTTGCATCAATCAACAATCACACACAATAATCTTTGTCCATCAAGGTGCAAGTTACGAAGATAACATTCAATTGTGAAATAGAGATTTCAGGTTGGGTTTTGAAGGTGTGGGTTTTTCTTGGAAAAACCTTAAGGGTTTTCTCCTCCAAGATCATAGAGGATTTGGGGGTTTTGTACACAATTATCATTCGTAGATTCAGCCGAGTGAGGTAGATTGAAGATCAAGTGGATCGTTCTTTCATATCATGGTAGACGGAGGATTACAAAGATCTTTGTGGGTTCACAAGTGTTGAAGAAACTCAGACGTGGTCAAAGTTTGGAGGATTGTATATCCTTGCAAGAAGGGAGCAGTTAACTAGAGGCTTTCTCGACACGCGTGAAGGACTTGGTTTGTCTTGAATCAAGGGGCAAGAAGAAACCGTCACAACATTCGCGACTCGAGTTGGTTTGTTGTTCCATTTTTCTTCTTGTGAAAACAATTGCAATATTAATGAAATTGCCCAATTCAGTTGAGAATTGGGGACAAATTACTTCTAGCGAGGACGGTGAAGGAACTGCCTAAACAAATCTCTTGTGTCTTTTACTTGTTTTTCTCTTACACTTTCTGCATACTTTGATTTTGTGTGACTTGAAAATTCTGGTTTGTGATAGCTAGTGCATACCAACTGTTTGTTAAAGTGTTGCTCTCAAAATTGACAGCAACTTTGTGAAAAATTCTGCACTACTTGAATATCTAAACAACACTTTGTGTGGGTGCACACCAAGTGTTTGTGAAAAAGTCAAAACATACAAAATCAATTCTTTTGTGCTTATTTTCTTCCTATATTTCATTGTTAAGAGTGGTTTATCAATTGTTGTGGAATTAAGCGAATTGGTTGCATTGTATTAATTTCTCTTGTCAATATTTAATTCCCATTTGGTTTCAAGTGCATATCCGATCACCGGTGACATAATTTTGTTTTAGACGATTTTTTTGGGGAACTTCCGCAAAATATTTTTCAACTAATTTTTGAAAAGTAAATTTTAAAAAGGGTTCTATTCAACCCCCCTTCTAGATCCGCGTCATCGTCTAACAGTTCAAATGTTGGCCCATCATGTTAATTTCTTGGAATGTTAGGGTGATTAACAATTCAGGGAAGTGTCATGAGGTTCTCTCCCGCCTCAATAACCTTCACCCTACTATGGCTATTTTAATTGAAACCGAAGTTATGTTTAGTAATGTCAAGAAAGTCCTCAATAATTCTAGTAGCAAGTGGCAACTAGTTGACAATTATAAGAGTCATTAATAATGACAAATTATGGATTCTCTGGGATGACACTAAGATTAAAGTTGTTAAACATGGTTGCTCCTTTCAATATATTCACTGCAGTCTCCATTATCCAAGTGGAGAGTTGATTAATTGGTGCACAACCATTTATGCTCTAAACCAGCTAGAGCATATAAAGAAACTTTGGGGTGATATAGAGATGATTCATGGTAGTATCAAGGATCATTGGTTTCTCATGGGTGATTTCAACAATGTGTTGTGAGCCCAAGATAAAATAGGAGGGAATTTGGTACATGAAAATGAATATAAAGATCTTATAGCCATGATGGAGCACACAAATTTATACGAAAAAGATACAATTAAAGACTACTACACCTGGTCCAATAATCAAAGGAATGGGATGATTTACTCTAGGATTGGCAGAATTTTAGGCAATGTAGACTGGTAGCAGCAAAACCTGGATGTTTCCCCTAAAATCATGCACCATGGAATATCTGATCATGCACTGTTATGTTTGGAAAAAGATGGTTTTGTTAGAAATGTTAGAACTCCCTTTAAATTCAAAAATGTTGTGGTTACTCAATGTCGCTCCCGGGATTTTCATCCTGGTACAAACGCGAAAGTGGCGCGGAAAAGGTAGAGTCGCCAGCCAGAAGTTTTTATCCTGAATGAATGGGAAAGGTAATGTTGCACAAACCTAAGGAAGAAGGAAAGGACAAGGTCCTGCGAACCAAAGATCTGGGTTCGGGAGTCGGTTACGACCTGGGAAGGTATTAGCACCCCAGACCGTCCGTCGTACCCGACGGGATCCACGTTTGCTTATTTGTTTCAAAGGGTGAGAAATAAGATGATGTTTGAAATGAAAGAATGGCTATCTGGATTTGGAACTGAAATGAGAAAAGGAACAAAAAGAGAACAAAAATAAAGAATGGGGAAAATGTAGGGAAAATAAAGAATGTGCTCGAACGGGCCATACCCCGCTGCCTACGTACCTCATCGGGATAATGAGGATCAGAGTCGACGTAGTTCGCCTAACCAAGACGGGAACTATTTGTTTGTGTTTTTTATGGCTGGAACTGCGTATGTCTATGCTCAGGTGTTGCAGGCTCGTCTGGTACGAGTGCGTTTACCGTCTTGCATGCGAGACAAGTCGTCGCGAGTTCGCGTTTAGAATGAATGAGATGAGAAAAAGAAGTTCCCGCAGGATAGTCAATTATTCTTTGTTTTTATCTTTTAAGAGAAGTGTTTTGAATTTGTTTGTTTTATGAAACAATCCCTTGATGAGACTTGTACATCATGATAGACGAGCTTACACCACTCCAAGATGGAATGAGTGCTAGTGCCTCATGGAATAAGGCTATACACAAGGGATTCTTTCATTTATTTGTTAAGTGTTTTTTTTGGATTTTGTTTGAAGATGAGAAAAGAATGACTCAAATTGCAAAAAGTACAAAATCTAATGGGACTAAGACTCAATCCTAATTTTTGTTTATTTACAAGTGAGGTCCTATGGTTAATGAAGTTTCTAAACCTAAAGGAGAAAGGAACTTATAAACTACTAGAATGCAACTTACTTCCTAAGGAAGATAAGTTGATTCTAAAGCAAGAGGGAAACCTATTCAAGTGAAATATCAATCAATATAACAAAACATTGAAATTGGATATAAGAATAAAATTCTAAAACAAAACAATTTAAGGTATAAAACCAAAAACAAACCTAAATTTATTCTAAGTCTATTTATTTTGAATCCTAAGTCTAAGTCCTAAAACTAAGGGCATTACCTAATATTTTTATTCTAAAAATCAGAAACTAACCTAGTCTAAATCAATATTAAATTCTAAGATTAAATCTAATTAAACTATTTTTTTTGAAATCCTAATATTCTAGCCTAAACTAATGGAAATTTACATGTAACAAAGCCTAAATATTAATACCCTAAAAATAGTAAAGTTTCTGGAAAAATTATGGGATTAACTTTATAGGGTCCTAAAACTACCTATAATATTGTGTCAAAAAATATCCTAAAAAATCAGAAGTTTGCTATGCCTAAAAATCACTTAATTCTACCTAATGATTAACCATTATTTTCTAAGGATTAAGCTACTAAAACAGGGGATAAAATGACCTAAAAAATCTACTAAAATTATACTAAGTCCTATTATGAGTCCTCTAACTATGGCAAAAAGAGTGGATCAAAAATCCTACTCGAAGGTTAAAAAATAATATCAACAAATTTATGTACAGTTGAAGGAAATTCACTAAAAACTAATTACATGAAAAAATCAGAATTAAATAAAAAACAATTAAAATTCAGAAAAATAAAATTCCAAAATCTTCTAAAATGAATTAATGACCTACTTGATTTTTTGGGGAATTTTATAATGCTTTTTCTATTTTTTAATGATTATTTTCTAAACTATAGTAAAACAAAAAAATTAAATTCTAAAAGAAAATGACAGGGGGTGATTTAAGTATTATTTTTAGTTGTTTTTGTAATTGGGCTTAGAAGGGAGGTGTTAACAGCAAAGTGTTTGGGCCCATTTGCACTGGAAAAGCCTAGGGGGTGCATGAAGCGTTTTCTTATGGTTGTTTTTATTAATGGGCTTCAAATGAGGGGTGAGATTAGCAAAAAGAACCTAAGCCCAATTCGCAGGCTTTGGAGGGAACATAACATGGGCTTTAGTCAATTCTGTTGACTTATCTTAAGCCATTAGATCTAGGTCTTGCATTAATTATTCAGATCACAGGGTTCACGGGTGCATACACACGGAGGTTATGGTGTACTACACGCACTGGACCACCTCCAGAAAGGCCAACCGAACGGTGACACGTGTCACCGCCGGTGTGGCTGAAGTTCAAAAATGCCTACCAAATTCTCATATACCAACAGATTAATGAAAGGAAATAATTAACATTAATGCCAACAAATTCTCTCAATTACCTTTCAATCTCCCCCCCTTTAACTTCCAAGATACTCATAACCTCTCTTAATCTCCTTATTAATTAGTTTTATTGTTCTTTATGCTTAACAAAATAAGAAACAGAAACCAAGAGATAAAAGGCTGAAGAACAAAAATACAAAAACCTAATCTCCTCTTCTTCTTTGAGCCGCTGCAGGACCCTATCTCTCCCTCTTTAACCTTCACGTCTTCTTCTCTCACCGCCGTCATCTTCAGCTTCTTCTAACCGGACCAAACACCCCTACCTAAGCATCCATCTAATCAATCTTCAATCCAAAACCCTAACCTTGACCTAATCCTCTTTCTCCCCAAATCCGAAATTAAATCTCATCAATTACCCTAATATAGCTTCGTTCACGCTTAATCCGAAACCAAACAACCACAAAAAAGACCTATTCGAACCTAACTCATCAACAAATTCATACACAACGCAAATATGTACCTTGACTCGGAGCTTTCGCGTTGATGTCGTTTCCGCTAGCTGTGTGATTGTTGACAACTCAAGTCGTCTTCACAACGAAGATTCAACCGTGGATGCGTTGATATCACAGAGATGAACGACTCGAAATTCCGTCCAGGTATGTTTATTGATTTCACCTTATCCTTCTCTGCTCTTGCTTGTGATTCTGAATTGGTTCTTCTTCTTCTGTTTCTTGTGTGCGCTCGAATCGCTTTTGATTCAGTTTTTGTGATGGTTATTAAAGTTGATGTAATCTTGATGTTGAGAGTCTTTGAAATACTAACGCACGGACATGAATCTTGCAGGATTTTTTGTGAAGGACGAAATTGCGATTGGTTGAGGAAGATTGGTGATGATGGTGATGGAAGACGAATACTGATTGAGGAGTGGAAGTTTGAAGCAGAAGAGGAATTCGAGAGTTTGTGAAATCAAAGAAGAAGATTGAAGGAGAAGTTTTTGTGGTGAAGAAAAAATCGTGAGAAGATTGAAGGAGAAGAATGTGAAGGAGAGTTTTGGAAATTGTGTGGAAGAAGGATGGATGAATCGAAAAAACTGTGAAGAAAAAAAATTGAGAGAAGGTGAAGGTGCTTTATAGAGGATTTCGGATGAAGTTTCCAGAAGAAAAATCGGTTAGGTTTTCTGTTACTTCTGTTATGAATTTTTGATTTTTTGCTCCAATTTTGTTATGATTTTGGACTTTGGTTTCCTTCTGCTGTGAAGTTGTATGAAATTTCTTCTGATTCTCTTCTTTGGGAAATTCTGTTAGGGTGTTATATGTTAAATGAAATTCTGTTAGGGTGTTATATGTTAAATGAAATTCTGTTAACTTTGTTAGTTAATTCGGTTACTCTGTTAATTTTCAATTTGGTTCTGTTGTTGATTTGAAGAGATGCTGGTGTATACAGGTGATTATTAAATGAGGCTGAATGGTGATGATGATGAAGATCGTTGTTGCTGAGGAAGAGCGATGGATATTTATGTAAGCTTATGCGTTTTCTCTCAAATTCCTTCTTCTGTAACCGCTTTTGTTTTCTGTTATAGCTGACTTATGCTTTTTCTATTATTGAAGATTGAACAGAGCTTTGATGAAGTTTCTTGGTGGCTGATGAAGGAGTATGAAGATTAGGGAAATGGAATTCGTTGCAGATAAATGAAGTTGATTGCAAAAGAGTGATGAAGATTTCAGATGACGGAGTATTGCAGAGTTGATTGGAGAAGGATGAAGATAGATGCCAGATGCAGAACGCATATGTGATTGTGATGAAGAAAAGATTGGAGAAGAGTTTCTGAGGGAGCCTCTTTAAAAGAGCTCGACCTTGGACTAAGAATACTCTGGTAAACCACTGAATCTCCCTTTGTTGTCTGTACAATATGTCGAGATCGAGGAAATTTTGATGAAGAGGGTGAATTTTCAAATGCAACATCACAGTATGTCGTGGAATTGGCAGACATTGAAGCACGGGCTGAACTATCACGACTACCTCCTGCAGTTGACCCCACAAGAAAAGCACGAAGCTGAGTTGCAAAACAATCAAGCCGCGACTTACTAATACCTCTCAATTCAGCAATTGATGGTTTCCTCTTGAGTAAATCCTTTAGGTTTATGCTTTTGTAATCTTGTAGAATTTTACCATTCCATGCATATTGTCAATGTAACTTTAAATACACTCCTTGACACCAAACTTGCACTTCTTGCTTCACTTTCAAATCTTGATTAAAAATTACTTAGGCAACCACACTTGAATTTCATTTTGCAGCTTATTATTTAGAACATTTGTCTATTTTAACTTTGGCTATTCATGAAAACACGTATTGCTCCCGAATATGTCTTGAAGCATGTAAGCAAACAACTTCTGAATTTATTTGTAATTTCCTATCACCACTAGTAATGCACTCCGACTCTGACTTAATCATCTTTTCAACATAATTAGAATATGTTCCTTCATCATGGATGGGTTGTGCCACTATTCTCTTGACTCAAACCCCTCCATTAATCCAACAAACAATTCAAATATGGCTCTTGAATCAAGTATGTCCTAAGGGTAAACCACCTTTTCATTGAATCATGAACACTTATTCCCGAGAATAAAATATTCAGTTCCTGGAATGGATCCCTGTGATAATGTCTTTGAATTTAAAAGTCCATCCTTGCATGAAACAAACTCCTCGGGATCAATCCTATGCCAACTTTCAATCTTATAGAAATGAATTAATGCTAGTCAATAGCCTATCCTGAGCACTGAACATTTTATGGTCTCAGTACCTTACACAAAAACCCTGGATTCTGATGATTTTCAACCATAAAGCATCTGTGACTTGTATAACCTAGAACTTGACCATATAGTTCTCTTCTTGTTTGACCATGACTAGGTCACACTCATCGGATCATTACTCATCGCTTTCCACACCGAACTTGATAACATCCCCGAAACCTTGGTATCCAATTTACACCAATCAATGACTTGGATCATGTCACGTGATCTTTTGAAATGTTGGCTTCTCGGTGCTCTTTAAAGCTTACTTATCCTTTCATGTCACGCTTGGCCATTGAACCTCAACCTCGTCCGCAAAAGGGAAAAACTCCCTAAGGCATTGTGAAACCCTAAACACGCAATGATATTGAGAAATCTCAAAAACATGGCCTTGGTACCTTATGACCTCCATCATGAGAATATGCTTGATCTTGTGCCTCAAGAGACCTATGATGCATGATTGTGATTATTATGACCTAATTAAAAATGCGGATGAATGCAAAGCGATAAGCCAGTTAAGGTAATAAATATAAGGGCAAATTTTGAGGCATTACACTCAACACAACTATAAAGATTTGGTGCTGCAGAACTGGAATCTTCCTTTAGAGGGAAATCCTATGTATGTGATATTGAAGAAGTTACAGAGATTACAGTCTATCATCAGAACCTGGAGTAAACCTTTCAAGGATAATAATTTGCAATTGGGGCTAACTGGAACCAACTTGGATATGGCTCAATCTAATCTGTTGCAAGATAGAATGAATGTCCAACTTATTGATGATGTTAAAGATTGTACAAAAGAGGTCATTAGACTTGGGGAAATTGAGGAAAATATCCTGAAGCAAAAGTCTAAAATAGATTGGCTAAAGTTATGGTATGCCAATAATGGTTTCTTATATGCCTCCCTTAAGTCTAGAAGAAACCAATCCAGGATTAATTGCTTAAAAAGAGATGATGGATCCATCCTGAAGCAGCATACTAAGATTAAGGAGGAGATCGTCACTTACTATAAGAAGCTTGGTTAAGAGGAGACCCTCAATTGCAGATTGATCAAAGAGAGAGCTTGGTTAAGCCTATTACCGAGGAGGAAATTTGGTCTAGTCTAAAGGGAATCAAAGATATCTCAGCCTATGGTATAAATGGGTACAGTTCTAAATTTTTAAAAAATTCTTAGAGCATTATTAAAGAGAATCTTATTAATCCAGTCAAAGATTTCTTTGAGAATGAAAAGCTTTATAAGGATGTCAATTGTACCCTTGTGACCCTTATACCTAAGAATAACAATGAAAAGATGATCAAGGATTACAAACCTATTTCTTATTGTACTATCATCTATAAAATCATCTATAGAATTCTGGATAATAGGCTTGAAAATATGCTCCAATCCATCATCCATAGCATTCAAGTTGCCTTTGTTCCTGGAATGAAGATTCATGATCACATCCTTTTAGCTTCTAAGCTTATAAGAGGCTATAATGCTAAAAATGGAGCTCCAAAAGTGTATGATTCAGATGGACTTGCAAAAGGCTCATGATAGAGTGGAATGGAAGTCCTTGGAAGGTATCTTGAAATAGCACAATTTCCCTAGTCAATATATTAGATGGATCATGCTAACTGTGAGAACAATGTCCTACAAGTTCCAAATTAATGTGCACACTCTCAAATTGTTGAAGCTAGAAGAGGTCCCAGCCAAGAAGACCCCCTTTCTCCTTTGTTATTTGTTATCATAAGGAATATTTGCACAAATTATTTCAGCAACTCAAGACCAAGCCTGATTATAACATTCATTCAAAATATGAAAAACTGAGCATCACTGTTGTACCCCAAAATTTGCCCTCACATATTCAAGACAATATGTCTCAAGAGGTCTCCTAATGGTCACAGTATTCTCAATTGCTCAAAGGGATTCAAGGTTTCATCAGACAAAGCCTTCTCATAAGCAATGGATCTTAAATTAGGGTTTTGAGTTTCTCAAAGCAAATTGGACTTCCAAAGCCTCAAGTGGACTTCATGGTGTCCCACATACTTCAGAGAATCTTCATGTCAAGTTTCAAGGCTTGCCCTACAAGTTTAGCCAGTCAGATGCTCAGATAATCAAAAATCGGTTAACTTGGTCAAAAAGTCAACTGTAGTCAACATACAGTCAAACTTCAAGATTTTTGGTCAACATCAAGATTATGAAGTAAAATTCATCATTTGATCAAGGGTTGATCATGATTCATCAAGAACCATAAGTTACTAAATTAGGGTTTTTGCAGGAAAAGTCAATTCCCTACAACTTTTTGTCTCACAAGCCAATGCCAGAAATGCTTCATTTGAGAGATATGAGCCAAGACATTACAAGTCCTTTAAAAAGTCAACAAAAATCCAACTTTTTCAAAAGCGCATAACTTGAACATGGAAGACTAAATGGACATGAGACCAAAAGGAGTAGTTAGAGAACACTATAAACTTTCTAAAAAGTCCAAGAACACATCCATGGGATAAAAATTGAGAGAGTTCTGCATTGTTGAAGATGGGCAAATTTGAGGAGGTGTATAAGGCAAATAATGACCAAAACTTAAGTTTTTGCTAAATGGGCCCATATTTTATAATCCAAACTTAATCATGAGATGATCCACGACCCATAAATCATATATTTTGTTGGTTAATCTGCTGTAATCAGTTTCTGCCGACACTTTGAGGGATGCAGTAGTGGTAAGAATTTCAGTCTGTCAGGTAAGTTTGGAAGTGTTACTGTTTCGATTTACTCCGAATTGTTTTCCAGATATTCAGAAAAAAAATCGAAGAATAATACATTCTAAAAGATTTTGACCCTCAAAACCGCAAATTCCTTTTTTTCTATTTTATTTGATTTATTTTTGAAATTCTGTAATGAGATGTCCTAAGAGATGTTCCAACACTTAATAGGACATTTGACAAATTTAACCAAAACTTTAAACAGCAAGAAAAATAAACAACACAGAAGTTTGTTAACCCAGTTCAGTGTATAACCACACCTACATCTGGAGGCTACCAAGCCAGGAGGAAATCCACTATTAGTAATATTAATTCAAGACTTAAACCACCCTGTTTAATCTATCACTTAATACTTACCCAATGCAATTTCTACCTAAGACTCACTTAGATAAGAGTACCCTACTCACTCCCCCTCAATCACACAGTGATTTTGTTTACAAGTTTAATTAAATTGAAGTCACACTTCAAACAAAACAGCTTGATCTTACTTCACAGTTTCAATCAAGTCACAAATGCACTTTTGCTTAAAAGCTCATAAAGTGGTACATAAAAACAGCCTGCTATTAAAACACTAGACACCCTATTTAGTCTTCTGAAATTCGTGCTCAATTCTATGAGATTCTGTTGTTTAAATAGGTTCTGAATTTTGGGCTTTCTGTAGAATGATCCAGCCCTAATGTGCAGCAGCTGTCACCTTGAATTTAGGGTTTGTTACCTCCTATATTCTAGGTGCATTAGGTCTTCTGTTTTAATCTGAATCTTCAATTTAAAACTCCCTACAGATGCGCCTTGTTCTGTTTTATATCCATAATTAATTAATTCCAGATAATTCTCCTTAAATATCTCTGATCTGTTAATCAATAATTAATTCTGGTAGCAGGTCTGAGATGTCTCAACATCTGTTGGGACATCCTGACAAAACTGAACTTAGTCATTTATACAATGTCCCAACATCTGGTAGAACATCCTGAACCAAGTTCACATACTCTGTTTGCTAATGTCCCAACATCTGATAGGACATTCTGAACTGAATTTAACATTTCTTGTTTGGTCAAAAATTCTGCCAATTCTTAAACATCTACAAACTCCCCCTTTGGCTAATTTTTGGCTAACATCTTTTCTGGTTTTCAGAGTGCAGCAGAAGTTCTTTTTATCAGAGTATATCATTACTTTTCTGTTGAATTTTATTTGAGATTACTCCCCCTCAAACATATATGTGTCCTGTCTTTATCCAGTCTTGTTTCAACAGAAATATTCACACTTATTCAGTTCAGTCAGAAACAAACAGATTTCATTCATCATTTAAACAGCAATTACATTTGATGTTGTTCTCCCCCTTGGTAGGCACAAAATTAGGGGCCAAAGAACTATTATCCAGAATTACAAATCATTGCTGTCATTACAAATACCTCACATACATTGGATCACTCAGAATCATCACTCTCAGTTCCCTCCTCAACTTCTGTCTCTTCATCAGCTTCTGTTTCTTCATCAGCAGCACTGTCTTCATCAGAGGCATTGTTTGCATTAGAGGCAGCTTTCTGGTCTTCTTCATTCTCCAATCTCTTAATTATTTCTTCAAGCTTCTGCTTTCTAGCTTCAAGCTCTTTGCAGGTGCTTTTTAGCTCAGCAATTAAGGTCTTCCTGGAGATTGGATTCTTAACAGTTGAGGGACCAGCAGATGTCCCAGCAGGTGCTTTAACATCTGCAGCATGGTGACTGAGAAATAACTTGTAGTGAAAAGCCAGGGGGCTCTCTCTCTTGCAGGCAATATCCTTGTCAGTTAAAATCCCAGGATATTGATTGAGTACAATACCACACAGCAATGATGGAAAGGCTATTGGTAGCTTGGTTGCAGAGGAGCTGGCATGCTTCATGGTTTGATCAAAGATGAAAGCTCCATAGTCCATTTTGGTTTGAGTTCCAACAGCATATATAAATCTGGCTAGACCAGTTGAGATTGAGGAAGTGTGGTTAGTAGGCACCCAATTAGATGTACCAATCCTGTTCAGCATGGCATACTTTCTGGTAAGCATGCTTACAGATAGTTTTCCCTTCACAGGCCATGCCTTTACCTGGTCAGCAGTTATCACCTTACAGACTTGATTATCTGTCTTGCCCAGCTCATTTGGTCCATCTGTTTCTCTTCCTAGATACTGATTTATGATTTGGGGAGAAAACTCCACACATCTACCTCTAACAAAAACTTTTTGGAATTCAGAGGACTTACCATGTGAACAATCTTCCTGAAGATTCACAATGAACTCTTTGACAAGAAGTTCATAGCAGGGAGAGAGGTCTGAGACTGTCTTGAACAGTCCTGCAGCAGATATGAGGTCTATCAGTTCTGTGCACTCAAGTGCATTGCTGCTCAGTTCTCTTTCCAGGGCAACCCTTCTTCGGTACACATATTTCCACCTGTTCACACTAGAGACATGGTGAAATGATATGTTATCCAAGGGAGCTTCTGGTACAGCAGATGAAGCTCTGGATATTGCTGGTCTCTTCTTAGGAGGAGATGTTGGGACATCTGATTCAACATCTGAATCTGATGGTGTGACAGCCTTTCTTTTCTGAGTTTGAACTTTACTCCATTGTTTTGAGGGCCCAAAAGAGGCTTTAGCTTTCCCTTTCTTTGGAGAGGCTTTCTTCTTTTCAAGAATTGCTGCTTCAGCTTGCATCTTACCCTGCCTGGACCTGAGTCTTTTGGCTATGCTGGGTTTGACAGATGCTATGATTTCTGCATCAGAGTCCTGCTCCAGATTGACCACTGGAGGAGATTGAGCAGTCTCTTCTTCAGCTTGTTGATCAGCAGGGATTAGATCTTCATCTGAGGCTTTGGTCTGATCCTCAGAGTTTTCTTTATCACTTTCACTTGAGGCCTTTTCTTGGACCTCAGTCTGTTCAGCATCAGATGAATTTTCTTTCTCATCTGCAGATGTTCCCACATTTATTGGGACATCTTGTTCTGCAGAAGTGCCATCTGCAGTTTGAGATGGTTCTTCTTGGGGAGCAGGCATGGTTTGCAATGGAACAGAGATCCCACTCACCTTTCTTTGTTCAAACAGAATTTGGGTGACAATCTCCTTGATTGAATCATCCACATAGTTTGAAGATTTTGGTGGCATGTTAGCAGGAGAAGGAATGCCTCCTTTGGCTTTGCTACAAACTTGATCTTTAGCTCTCTTTGGTGTTCTTGCCTTTTTAGAGTGAGAAGGGCTTCCCCTGAGCTCGTCTAATGGTGTTGATTGCATTGGCACCATAGAAATAGGAGTAGCATGAACCACGTCTTTCTGATTGAGAACTTCTTCAGATGTTTTAGGGTTTTGAGACATTGTTGAAGAAGATGAATGTGCAGCTTTAGGGTTTATGATTTCTGAAGAATTGCTAGTTAATGTGATTCGCTTGTGATGATGTGATGAGACTCTTGATAGCTGCTTATAAGGAGTTCCTAAATAAGTAGCCGTTACAGTCCAAATGATTAGGATTGGAATTCTCAAAGATCTTGTCCAGACCAGTTTTGCCATCTGGAAATTAAGCCATGCAATGTCATATGACATGTTGGCACATCTCATTAACTGCTAGATATCACATAAACATATTCCAAGTTTGCCCCTTAAGTTCTCAAATTGAGTAGCATCCAATGCCTTGGTAAAGATATCAGCTAACTGCAGATCTGTAGCTATATGCTCCAATGAAATCACCTTTTCTTCTACAAGATCTCTGATGAAATGATGTCTGATATCAATATGCTTTGTCCTGCTGTGTTGGATAGGATTTTTAGATATGTTGATTGCACTTAAGTTGTCACAGTACAATGTCATGACATCCTGTGGGACATTGTACTCAGTGAGCATCTGCTTCATCCAAACCAACTGAGAACAACTGCTACCTGCTGCTATGTACTCAGCTTCAGCTGTAGATAAGGATACACAATTCTGTTTCTTACTGAACCAAGAAATCAGATTGTTTCCTAGAAAGAAGCATCCTCCTGAAGTGCTTTTTCTGTCATCAGCACTTCCTGCCCAATCAGCATCACAGAAGCCAGTGAGAATTGGTTTGCATCCATGAAAGTACATTATGCCATAGTCACATGTACCATTAACATATTTAAGGATTCTCTTGACTTGATTGAGATGACTGACTTTTGGATCAGCTTGATATCTTGCACAAACTCCTACTGCAAATGCAATGTCTGGTCTGCTAGCAGTCAAGTATAACAAGCTTCCAATCATGCTTCTATATAAACTTTGATCTACCTTCTCACCCTTTTCATCTTTAGTCAGCTTTAAATGTGTAGGAGCAGGAGTTCTTTTATGAGTAGCATTTTCCATTCCAAATTTCTTCACTATGTTCTTGGAGTACTTGCTTTGTGAGATGAACATTGAGTCTTCCATTTGCTTAACTTGCAGACCAAGAAAATAGGTTAATTCACCTACTAGACTCATTTCAAATTCAGCTTCCATCTGCTTGACAAAATGTTTGACCATCTTATCAGACATCCCACCAAACACAATGTCATCAACATATATTTGTGCAATCATGACATTTCCTTCTTCATCTTTAACAAACAGGGTTTTATCAATCCCACCTTTTCTGTATCCTTGCTTGATAAGAAATGTGGTAAGTCTCTCATACCATGCCCTTGGAGCTTGCTTCAGACCATAAAGTGCTTTCTTGAGTTTGTATACATGATTTGGACAGCTTGGATCAACAAATCCTTTAGGCTGTTCTACATAAACCTCCTCATTAAGATAACCATTAAGAAAGGCACTTTTCACATCCATTTGAAATAACTTGAACTTTAAGATACAAGCAATTCCCAACAGTAGTCTTATTGATTCAAGCCTTGCTACTGGTGCAAAGGTTTCATCAAAGTCTACTCCTTCAATTTGAGTGTATCCTTGAGCCACAAGTCTAGCTTTGTTCTTTGTAACAATTCCTTGTTCATTTGACTTGTTCTTATACACCCATTTTGTACCAATCACATTTATGTCATCAGGTCTAGGTACAAGATTCCACACTTCATTCCTTGTGAATTGACCTAATTCCTCTTGCATAGC
Source organism: Lathyrus aphaca (assembly GCA_963966055.1). Lineage (NCBI taxonomy): Eukaryota > Viridiplantae > Streptophyta > Magnoliopsida > Fabales > Fabaceae > Lathyrus > Lathyrus aphaca. Next base: position 536,001,254 of record OZ014522.1, on the reverse strand, counting down.
ACAAATCCAGTATTCATCAGTGAGAGCTTCCTTGACATTTTTAGGTTCTATTTTGGAAACAAAACAAGAACTTGAAATCACTTCTCTTGATCTAGTGCTCACACCTCTGTTGGGATCACCAATTATTAAATCTTTGGGATGATCCTTCTGTATTCTGATGGAGGGAGGTTTGCTTGAATCTTCTGACCTTGTATCATTATGAGTGAAGTTATATTGATCATTCTTTTCTTCAGCTTCAACCTTGATATCAGCAGATGTTCCAACATCTTCTGGGACATCTGTAGGAGCATCATCAATTATCACATTTATGGACTCCATGATAACATTTGTTCTGTAGTTAAATACTCTATATGCTCTGCTGTTTATAGAGTATCCAAGGAAAATTCCTTCATCACTTTTAGGATCCATTTTTCTCCTTTGCTCCCTATCTGTCAGAATATAGCATTTACTTCCAAACACATGAAAGTACTTCACAGTGGGTTTTCTGCCCTTCCATACTTCATATATTGTGGACAAAGTTCCTTTTCTCAAGGTAACTCTGTTATGGATGTAGCAGGCAGTGTTCATAGCTTCAGCCCAGAAATACAGAGGTAACTTTTTAGCATGGATCATAGCTCTTGCTGATTCTTGAATAGTTCTATTCTTTCTTTCAACAATCCCATTCTGTTGAGGAGTGATAGGAGAAGAATACTCATGATTGATTCCTTCTGAAGAACAGAAATCTAAGAATTTTTGATTCTCAAATTCCTTTCCATGATCACTTCTAATTCTGATCACACAGCTGGATTTTTCCCTTTGTAATCTTTGACATAATTCCTTGAATACATCAAAGACATCTGACTTTTCTTTAATGAAATTTATCCATGTATATCTTGAAAAGTCATCAACCACCACATATGCATACCTCTTACCACCAAGGCTTTCAACTTGCATAGGTCCCATGAGATCCATATGTAACAATTCCAAAACTTTGGAAGTTGTCAGATGTTGGAGCTTTGGATGGGACATCTTGGTTTGTTTGCCTATTTGACATTCACCACAGATTTTTCCATCATCAATCTTCAGTTTAGGGATACCTCTTACAGCATCCATAGATATGATCTTCTTTATGCCTCTGAAATGAAGATGACCTAGCCTTTGGTGCCATAGTTTTACTTCTTCTTCTCTAGCTAGAGAACAAGTTGAAGTGGGGCTGAAGTCTAATGGCTCCCACATGTAACAGTTGTCTTTAGACCTTGCACCTTTCATGATAACTTTTTGCTCTTTGTTAATCACTATGCATTCAGTTTTTGTAAAGTTTACACTGTATCCTTGATCACATAGTTGACTTATGCTGATCAGGTTAGCAGTTAAACCTTTAACAAGCAATACATCATCTAGTCTTGGAACATCTTGACAGTCCAAGGTTCCAACTCCTTTGATCTCTCCTTTAGCTCCATCTCCAAAGGTAACATACCTGGATGAATATGACTTTAAGTTTACTAGCAAATTCTTCAATCCAGTCATGTGTCTTGAGCATCCACTGTCAAAATACCAGTCTTCTTTAGCTGATACTTTCAGTGATGTATGTGCTATGTATGCAGTACTTTTCTTTGACCAGATGAGTTGAGATTTCTTTTGATGCCTCTGCCCTGTGTGTTGTTCAGCTGATCTCAAAGCTTGATTGTTGATCTGGTTCTTGGGACTGTGGCTTTGATCAGTCTGAGTGTCAGCTTTTGGTCTCCAAACTTTCTTGATTACTTCTGTCTTTTGCTTAGGAGGTTGCTGATTTCTAAGCTGCATATTCTTGGTACCTTCTACTTTCTGCTTGGAAGGTTGCTGACACATCTGATTTGGATATCCATGTAACTTATAACAGTGAGGTTTGATATGTCCAAATCTTCCACAGTGATGGCATCTCCATCTTTGATACTTCTTCTTCATCTTGTTCTTTCCAGAATGTTGAGACATCTGTTGGAACATTATGTTTGTCTTTGTGTTCTGATGTTGAAGCATCTGTTGGGACATCTTGTTTGACTGTATAGTTTTTGAAGTAGTTTTGCTAGAGCTTGCTTCATCTCTGTTGTATCCCAGTCCACTTTTGTCCCCTGAATGTTTATTATTGCAGAGAATAGCATCCAGTGTATTTGAGCTGCTGTTCATCATTCTAACAGATTTGGACATATGTTCCAGCTTAGAATTGAGAAGAGTTACTTCACTTTTTAAGGTATCAATGATTACTTGATCACTTGCTTTTTCTTCTTCTAGTACTTCATTCTGCTTCTTTAGCTTTATGACCTCACTGCATACTTCAGTACTTCTCTTGTACAGATCCTTGAAGGCTTGCTCAAGATCTGCATAAGTAAACTCTTCACAACTGGAATCACTGTCATATTCACACAGTCCAGCTAAAGCAGCAATGTGCTTAGCTGATTCTTCTTCTGAATCTCCTGAGTCTTCATCAGACCAGGTTACAGATAGTCCCTTCTTTTGTCTTTTTAAGAAGTTGGGACATTCCTTCTTGATGTGTCCATATCCTTCACATTCATGGCACTTGATTCCTTTTTCTTGACTGGTCTTTTCAGCAAGATTTGATCTTCTGTTAGCATCATAGGTTCTCTTGTTTTCAGAAGAGTTTGTGAATCTTCCACTGGAATTTGATTTACCTTCCATACCTCTGAGAATCTGTTTGAACTGTTTTGTAATCAATGCAAGATTTTCTGAGAAGCTTTTATCATTTGCTAGTTCATCATCTTCTTCTTCATCTGCATTTGAAACCAAGGCAATGCTTTTGTTCTTTTTAGCATGTGTGTCATTCATTCCCATTTCAAAAGTTTGAAGGGAACCAATGAGTTCTTCAGCTTTCATGGAGCATATGTCTTGAGCTTCTTCTATTGCTGTGACTTTCATGTCAAATCTTTTTGGCAAAGATCTGAGAATCTTCCTTACAAGCTTTTCATCAGTCATCTTTTCTCCCAAGGCTTCAGAAGTATTGGCTATATCCAAGATGTTCATGTAGAACTCATGAATTGATTCATCTTCCTTCATTCTCAAGTTTTCAAACTTGGTGGTGAGAAGTTGAAGTCTTGACATTTTAACTTTTGATGTTCCTTCATGAGTTGTCTTGAGGGTATCCCACACATCTTTGGCCAGCTCACAATGATGCACCAGTCTGAAAATATTTCTATCAATGCCATTGAATAAAGCATTTAGGGCTTTTGAGTTGCCTAGTTCTGAATCTTCTTCCTCTTTACTCCATTCTTCTTCAGGTTTCAGAACTATTGATCCATCTTTGGTGTCTTTAACAGGATGTTTCCATCCAACAATTACTGCTCTCCATGCCCTGTTGTCAAGTGACTTTAAGAATGCAATCATTCTTGGCTTCCAGTAGTCATAATTAGAACCATCCAGTATAGGTGGTCTATTTACTGACCCTATGTCTCTGTCCATGTTACAGAATTTGTTTTCCCTAGATCTCACCCAGTATAAACAGGCAGGGTGCCTGCTCTGATGCCAATTGAAATTCTGTAATGAGATGTCCTAAGAGATGTTCCAACACTTAATAGGACATTTGACAAATTTAACCAAAACTTTAAACAGCAAGAAAAATAAACAACACAGAAGTTTGTTAACCCAGTTCAGTGTATAACCACACCTACATCTGGAGGCTACCAAGCCAGGAGGAAATCCACTATTAGTAATATTAATTCAAGACTTAAACCACCCTGTTTAATCTATCACTTAATACTTACCCAATGCAATTTCTACCTAAGACTCACTTAGATAAGAGTACCCTACTCACTCCCCCTCAATCACACAGTGATTTTGTTTACAAGTTTAATTAAATTGAAGTCACACTTCAAACAAAACAGCTTGATCTTACTTCACAGTTTCAATCAAGTCACAAATGCACTTTTGCTTAAAAGCTCATAAAGTGGTACATAAAAACAGCCTGCTATTAAAACACTAGACACCCTATTTAGTCTTCTGAAATTCGTGCTCAATTCTATGAGATTCTGTTGTTTAAATAGGTTCTGAATTTTGGGTTTTCTGTAGAATGATCCAGCCCTAATGTGCAGCAGCTGTCACCTTGAATTTAGGGTTTGTTACCTCCTATATTCTAGGTGCATTAGGTCTTCTGTTTTAATCTGAATCTTCAATTTAAAACTCCCTACAGATGCGCCTTGTTCTGTTTTATATCCATAATTAATTAATTCCAGATAATTCTCCTTAAATATCTCTGATCTGTTAATCAATAATTAATTCTGGTAGCAGGTCTGAGATGTCTCAACATCTGTTGGGACATCCTGACAAAACTGAACTTAGTCATTTATACAATGTCCCAACATCTGGTAGAACATCCTGAACCAAGTTCACATACTCTGTTTGCTAATGTCCCAACATCTGATAGGACATTCTGAACTGAATTTAACATTTCTTGTTTGGTCAAAAATTCTGCCAATTCTTAAACATCTACAATTTTCTATTTTCATATTCTCAAAAAAATCTGAAAAAAATTGTGCGCTCTTTATTTGATTTTATTAGATTTTTAGCATTGTTTTAATAGTTTTTAGATTTTATTTTAATCGCTTTTCTTATTTTTCATTATTTTAAAATCTACAGTGATTTTATTTAATTCCATTTATTATTTTTTTATTTTTTTATTCTTCTAATATTATGTATAAAAAAAATAAAAAAAATTCTCAACAATCAAGATATATCCTCATCTCATCTCAAAGACTCCATATTCTTCCGATCTTTTCGTTTCAATTATTTTACGATTTTTAGAAAAATGTATAGATGTCAAAAAGAGTTGTAATTTATTCTTTCCACAATTTCTTTTTACTTATGTAACTGCCTATGGAATTTAATAGTCTAATTAGGATTTTACTTTCTGCACTCCTCAATTATGTAAGTCTCCCAAGGCCTTCTAATAGTCTAGAGTTTTTATTTTTCGCATTTTAATTTCTGCACTCCCCCCAGTTTAAATCATGTACCCCCTCCCCATGATGTAATAGCTTAGGATTTATTTTTCGCTTTTAAATTCTGCAAAACAATTAACTGTGTGGTTAGTAACAATAGGGTGTGAAAAGAATGTATGTGAATCAAATTGGACTTAGCCCACTAATCCAAAAGATAAAATAACTGAACACAACACACTTTTCACACATGCACCTCTAAGGTATCCCCTCTTGTTGCCTTACGAAAAAATGGTCAAGTCCCTCGAGCGTAGGGATGTCTTAGCAAAGTTGCCTAAATAAAAATCATTAAGTCACTTCGATATAAAGATCATAGTCCCTCGATGACCCTTCGAGTTTCCTACAAATAAATAATCTCGTCCCTCGATGACCCTACAGAAAATGATGATAGTCCCTTCGAGTTGCTAAGACACCCTTATATGTTGCCTTCTATGACCATACGACGACCCTACGACTGTCCCTTACATCCAAAGATAAGATTACTTACTAACTAATAGTAAGGACAATCTTATCTCTAAGGAACGAAAAATAACATGAACGACCTTAAGTAGGTAGGAAGCCCTTAACTGCTTGCTCACCATTTCAAAAGCAAAAATTACTCTTTACACCTCACATTTTCAAAAACTTTCCAAGAAAATCCCTCTTGTACACATTCATACGAGAATCATTACAAAGGTGGACTTTTTCTATATACACCACCACTATTTTTCAAACAAAAGTAAAGTGAGTTAAGCAGTTAAGAGCCTATGGATAACCATGGATACAAAGGATGCTAACACCTTCCTTTTGTATAACCTACCCCCGAACTCAAAATCTTTTAAAGGTCTTTCCTGTTCTTTTATACCTTTCCTAAGTTGGATAAACTAAAAGTCGGTGGCGACTCTTTCTTACCGCAACATATTTTGCGACAAAAACTAAAAGTCAGTTCTTCCACCGTGTTACAATCACCAATCTCATTTTTGTTGATGATCTCCTTCTATTTTCCAGGGGTGATAAAAAATCTATCAGCATGATGATGCAAATTTTTTAGTACTTCTCTAAGTCTATTGGTCTGCATGTTAATACCAATAAGTGCAAGGTGTTTTTTTTAGTAATGTGGAGGATGTCGTGAAGCAAAATATTCACAGGGCTACCAATTTCTTTGAAGGTAGCTTGCCTTTCAGATACCTAGGCATACCTCTTACTAGCAGAAAGATAAACATCACCCACTACATGCCCCTTATAGAGAAGATGTTGTAGAGAATTACCCACTGGAGTGCTAGTCTACTTTCTTATGTAGGTAGAATCCAGTTGATTAAAAGTGTGCTTTTTGCTTTGACTAATTTTTTGCTGCAATGTATTACTTTACCAAAAGTTATCATTAAGAAGATCAATAACTTGTGTAGGACTTTTCTCTGGACTGGTGTAGAAAATATTTCTAGAAAGTCTCACATTGCTTGGAAGAAAATGTGTACACTTAAAAGAAGTGGTGACCTTAACATCATTAATATTGAGGAGTGGAATAAGGCTTGTTTACTTAAGCTTTTGTGGAATCTCCATGGTAAGAGTGATAGCATGTGGATCAAATGGATCCACTGCTATTATGTGAAAAATCATGATCTTATGACAACGACAGTGAAAAGTAGCTCTTCTTAGATTTTGAAATCCATCACGCAACTTAGAGAGACTGCCATAAACATTGATGGTTAGAGCACTTTGGTGCAGGATAACAAAGTTAAAACTGTAAATCTGTATGCAGGTGTTGCTGAGGAAACTCAGGATGTTTATTGGAGAACTTTGCTTTACAAGAACACTGCTAGGCCGCATGCAAAATTCACCGTATGGATGGCCTGCCACAAAAAATTACCAACAAAAGATAGGCTCAAGAGATTTGGTTTCCAATAGGAGGATGATTGTAGTTTATGAAATGGATAAGAATCAATTAATCACTTGTTCTTTCAATGCCACAGACTGAAGAAGATTTGGAGGAATGTGTTGCATTGGATGTTGATTGTGCGTACACCTGGTAATTGGGAGCACGAAATGTAGTGGATCCTTGACAAAAACAAGTCTAAAACTAATAAAGTAATTATATTGAATTGTGATTTGTCTAAGACCATACATTAGCTTTGGAGGTTAAAAAATGATTATTGTTTTGGAAATGACATTAATGAGGCTTGCATTGAGGGGAGAATCATAGACAACATAATATATAGGTGTTGGAGTCATCCTAAACTTAGGAAGGACCTTTGTAACTTTATGATACCTTAGGTTTATGTTGACTTTTTATTGACTAGTATTCTTGTTAGCTGGATCTTTTTAATTGTTTCACTTGTATCTATTTTTTGGTGATAAAATAATCTTTTTCCAAAATAAATAATAGGCTAAATTACACTTTTAGTCCCCCTATTTTGCTCAACTCACGATATCAATCCCCCTATTTTGTTTTTAAACAATTTTGGTCCCCCATTCCCCTTTTTCTAACAAAAAGCGCTGAGGTGGAATTTTTTTTAAAACGTGGCATTATTGATCTGACATGGCATGATTTTAATATTATTTTTAGTTATTTATATTTCCACTCAATTTGTAAATAAAAAAACATTTTAATAATAACAAAAATTATATAATCCACATTTGTTCTTCTTCATGTTTCATGAAACCCTAAAATTCCTCTTCATGTTCTTCTTCATTTGTTCTTCTTCATATTCTCTTCAAGCATTGCAATAATTTTATTCATCGTTGCCATGGATTCCGAAAGTATGCAAGTATCTAGTTTTTATTCACAATCTAGGAGGAGAAGGTTGCAATGTTATTGTGGTTTGGATTCACCACTTGCAACTTCATGGACATCCCAAAATCCAGGTAGAAGATTCTATGGTTGTGGGTCATATAAGGTACATAGAAATCCCTAATTTTTGTTGTATTTATTCAGCTACTATGTGTAAACACCCCAAATTTGCCCTCACCCATTCACACCATGGCTTGTGATCATTTCATATGCATAAACTCAATCATAGCATCTCATATCACAGTTTTGATTCACTGCATAGATTCAAAGTCACCTGCATCTAGGGTTTGTGACCTGAGCAATCCAAGAGCTTCTTGAGCCACTCCAAAGGTCAACAATCACTTCAAAGGGGTCTATATGTTTTCAAGTGTCATATTATATCCTCTCAAAGTCAAGAATGCCAAAGAATCACAAGAACTGAGATTGGTATGGAAGCAGAGCCAGGCTTGACTGCACAGATGACCTAAAATTAGGGTTTTGGTTTCAGAGGCCATAACTCCAAATTTTTTTGGTCATTCTTGTTTCTATTGGTCTCTATATGGTATAGGGAGTATGCATATCAATTTTCATGAAGAAATTCCATGGGGAAGTCATCTGATCAAGGTTGACTTTCTGGACAAGTCAGTGCAAAATCAGGGCATCTGAGGCCCCCAATGACCCAACCAAGGGGTGATCTTCATCATTTTGAGTGTATATGATCTTTATTTGATCATGGAAGAAGTTGGAAGTTCACAAAATTCAAGAATCTCAAGTTTTTGCAAAGTTGACTTCTTGGGCAAGTTTGACTTTTCATGAAAATGTCATTTTATGCAACTTTTTCAACCCTTACTTTTTGATTCAAGAAAGCTTCAAATGGAAAAACTTTGGTCATGAAAGTTGTAGAATAGATCTTTCCCTTTTCAAAAAGTACAAGAACATGACCTAATTCATTTTTGATCAAAAGTTATGGCTTGTCAAAGTTGGCAAAAATCACTAAATTTCAAGTCATGCACCAAAGAGGCAAAGTTGCAAATTCATTTCTCAAGGCCAATTCAGTCATCAAATGGGCTTCTAATTCACTCAACATGATCACACAACATTCAAAAATCAGAATGGGGCAAAGAATTACATGTTTTATGGCCCATGGGTCAAGTTTCCTTCATGAAAACCAAAGGCAAAGTCAAGTTGCAAAAACTCATGATCACATCTCATCCACTTGCTAGCTACATTGCTGATCAATCCTAGCCTTTTCCCTCACCATGCTGCGCAGCCCACACCCTTTGTACTTGGCTAGAACATGACCCATGCTTTCTCTTACACAAAGTTGACAATTTGCAAAAGTAGCCACACCTATCACAAAAGGGTATGTCACATCTTCTGACCAATCAGCATTGTTTATACAAACTATTTGCAAGCCAAAGCACATAACCAGCAAGCCTAAAACAAGCAAGAAAATCATACTCTCATTTTCACTCTCAAAAAGCAAAAGCTTTTGAAACTCAGCATACAAGCCACAAACACTTAAACAAACTTCACAGACCTTCTCAACACATCATCCTGGTCACAAAGCACCCCTCATCCTTGCCTTAAACTGCTTGAATCATAAACACGATCCTCACCTGAGCTTGAACAAAACCTGTTCAAACTCTCAAACCAGCCACCACAAACTCCTTCTAAGCATCCAGACATCATCAAGGGACCAAAAGGAGTGGATTACACAAAGGAAAGAAGTTAGAAAGCTGCAAACTGAAAGCTTCAAAACTCAGGTAGCTCAAGAACTTTTTTTTCCAGAAATGGATTTTTAAGTTCTTAATAGCTTCTACATGCTTCCCTGGTCATGAATATGTTGTTGGTTTTGAAAACGGTGAAGAGATGAGAGTTTAATCGTGTTCTGAAAGTCCTGCCCTAAAAATTGTTTTGTTTCGATTCATGTGATTGATGAAATATAAATGATGTTTGTGTTAGGGTTTTGATTCAGTGAAGTTTGGGAAGTATTTCTGTTCTTTTAGATTCCATTTTAGTTACGTTTTGAGGGTTTTAGGGATTTTCAGGTGGGTTTCCCACCGGAGAAGACGACCGGAGGTCTTCTCCGGCCACCTGAAAATGGTTAGGGCTTAATCATGTCATTAAGTGTAGTTTGAATCTGATGCGTTGGATCTGTTGACTTGGTTGACCTGGCGCGTGTTTGTGTGGCCCAGATGCACTCATTTTGCCCTAATCTCAATTAATTAATTCATAAACTCAGTTTAGTCAAGTTTGAATATGGACCATTGATTTGCGCGCGTAGTCAACAGGCTTCTCCCCAGAACCCATCCTGGCCATCCATTGCGTTTACTTTTCTTTTTCTTTATTTTTATTCCATTTTATTTTATATTTCTTTCTCCATTTATTTTAAAATAGTAAAATTTATTCAAAAATTCTGAAATTTTTTACACAAGTTATTATTTAATTTCAGAACACAAAAATATTTTTATTTTTATTTTTAGCATTAAAAAAGTATTTTTAAATATTTAAAAGTTTATTTTTAATTAATTAATGAGAATTAATTAATTAAAAATACTTTTAGGTATTTAAAAATCACCAAAAAATTCATGAAACATTTAAAAACATTTAGAAACATTGTCCAACCCTCAAACCAAATTTCTTTTTTGATCTTGATGCATTTTGAGAATTTTTCATGGAATTAAAATCATTTTGATGCATTATTTTGATCCAAACTTCCAAAAATCATTTCTGCCTAACCATTGAGAGTTGGACTTTGATTCTTTTTGCATTGTGTTTAGTATATCATGTAGTTTGTGAGATTAAATGGCCATGATTTGATATTTCATTTTCCATTTGTTTGGCATTTTTCTTGTTAAGGAACCCTAAAACCCTAGATAACTTAGGAAAATCATAACTTGAATTAGGTTAAGAGTTGGAACCTCTCCTTTGGGCAGTAAGTTAGTATAGGTTTAGGGATCCTTTGAGTGCATTTTCAATTTTTTATATTGACTTTTGCTTCTGATTTTGGTTTGTGTTTGTTGCTTTGATCATAAACCCTAATTTGGGTTTCCATATGCATCCATCTTGCATTTGCAATCACATCTTGACTTGCCATAGCATTTTATGCATTCTTTTGATTCATTGGACATCTTAAGACATATTGAAAGCATGTTTGATCATTGCATCTTGCATTTGCCATGTTATATGCCATTTTCATTTCATAACTTTTCATGTATGTTCATGCTTCTTAACTTGTTTCATTTGCATCCATAAGCTTGTATGATCATCCCCATGTGTTGTTTCATGTTTGTAGCATCTCATAGCATCATTAACATCATGTATGTGCTTCTGGTTTTGTTTCTCATCATGCCATTTCATTTCATTTTGCATTGCATTGCATTTCCTTTCTAACTTTTCAGGTGGTAAGTAACTTTGAGAAGTGAATTTGCCTTCACTTCTCATAACTTCTCTTCATCTCTTTCATGCATCCTTGCTGCATTTTTTTATGTGTTTGAGTTTGAGCTTGCTCATTATTCTTCTTCTCACTTTCTTTCTTCAAGTTACTTTGCTTCTCTTTGCTCCTTTCATCTGCTCCCTGGTGGTTCCTCTGAAGATTTCTTTCTTAAACTTCACAAACCCTAGGAATGACCAAGCATGATAATAATTAGGGTTGATTAGTCCCCCATTTAGCTTTTGCCTTTGTGTCATCCTTGAGTCTTCTCTTCTCATCTCATAATCAGGGACTAAACCCTAAAGGCTTTAAGGCTTTGTGATTAAGCTTATGCCTGCATCCTTCTATTAGGATGGAGTGTATAACTTTAATCCTAAGTGTTAAACCCTTAATGAGTTTAAGTCCTTTAATCAATTCACTTAATAATCATCAAGACACCAAGCTTGTAACTTGGGCCTTGCATTAGGGTTCTAATTCTTCCTTAATTGGTTAAGAAGGACTAACCCTAGTGTTAATGGACAAGTCCCCCTCAAGTTGTCTTACAAACCCTAAAAAACACTTCATCATCTTACCATTAATTAAAATCCACTTAATAAAGTTTTTGTTTTGTCATGAGTTTAATCTCTAATCATGGATTAAGTTGAGGAGCTTTCCTCAGCTTAAACATTCTCATCTATTATCCTTCTATTAGGGTGGTGTAATGAGTCTGTTTAATCCTTGATTATGGCTTAACCTCATTACTCAACACTAAACAAAAACACCAAAAACATCTAAATAATCACAATTAGGTTAATGATCTTAATCATACACCATGGTAATTAAGTGTGAGAAGCTGACTTCACACTCAAGGCATTCTCATTACCCCTAATCAGAGGGAAGATGTGATGAGTTTACTAATCCATTGGTTTAGGCTTAAGCTCATTCACTTATGACAAAAATCCAAAAAACAATAAAAGACTGAAAACTCAAAAACAAACAATAATCGTCTCCTTCGGGATTCTTTTCTCATCACCTTCACTCACAAACGAGAACTTGTTTCTTCCGTCTAATGCAAGACAGTTTGCATCTGTGCCAGACAGATCATACACTTGAGCATAGGCAAGCAAGCAGTTCACAAGTCCATTCACCTTTCATTCTCTTTGGGTCGAACTACGGTGTTCTGACTTCCTCATTGCACGAGAGGATACGTAGGCATAACTTAACGGTTATCGAACAAAAGTCTCTGTATATTCCCCCTCCTTCTAGCATTATTTTTTTAAGCCTCATGATCTTGAGCATTTCACTCTGTTCTTACACTGACACTTCATTTATACACTTCACTTCTCTTACACTGACACCTGTACATCCTTTTCCAGCTCTTTTATACACAAATTGCACTGACACTACCCCTTTAAAACACAAATCTTCTAAGCGTGGATCCCGTCGAGTACGACGGACAATCTGGGTGCTAATACCTTCCCAGGTTGTAACCAACCCCCTTTCTCAGTCTCTCTGGTTCGCAACCGTCTTATCCATCTCTTTCTAGGTCTATGCAGCATTACCTTTCCTCCGAGATAAAAATGCCTAGCTGGCGACTCTTTTCATCTCCAGTGAGTTCACTGCTGTGTGTTCTCATTGTTCCCTTCGCCGACCGTTCGCGTCCGTACCTTTATTTGGGCCAGTCCCATTTATCGGGAGCGACACTATGGTTCTGGTTAATTTCTAACTTTTGAGTAATGGTTATGTTTCATTTAGTTACATGGAAGGAAAGGATGCTCTTTTTTTGATTGGTATGATGAGAAGGTACCAGAACGTTCACAAGAAGTGATTAACTCTCTATTGAAGAAGGTGAATGAGTTGAAGAAGAAAGATAGTTTAAAAAAGAAGAGTGATGCTGACATGAAGAAGAAGACAATTTTTTTGATTATTTTGTTAATTTTGTCTTGGTTTATGATTATCATGTTGATCACAAAACCATTTGCTTGAGTAATATTTTCATTGTTGTAAGTTGAGTAATTTGTAATGTTTATTGATACTTTGTCAATTCCATGGTTAATGTTGTCATTGTTTGTAATGTTATTTTAGTGTTGTCAATTGTCATTGTTTGTAATGTTAAATTGTTATTTCAAAGTTATTTAAGTGTTGTCAATTGTCATTGTTTGTAATGTTACTGTCAGTTTTATAAGGTTATTTCAAAGTTATTGTTTGTAATGTTACTGTCAGTTTTATAAGGTTATTTCAAAGTTATTGTTTGTAATGTTACTGTCATTGTTTGTAATGTTATTGTCTAGGCAACACATTGCTTGAAGCGGGTTCATCATTCGCTTTGTTTCTCTTTTTTTTAGGTCGACCAGGAGCTCTTCGCATAACCGGTGGATGGATTGGCTCGCCTTGAGATGTTGGCCAAAGTCTAGGCCCATTGGAAGGTAGAACTATATATGAGTATGTAGCCAAAAAACTTGATTTCCTGCAGTACATATTTCAGCAGTACATAAATTCAGCAATATCTATTGGAATGCATAAATTCAGCAATACATAAATTCAGCAGTACTAACTTGATTCACAAATTCAGTACAAACTTGATTTTCTACAATAATAATTCAACACATAATTCAGCACTTGAGGAATACATAATTCAATACTAATTCAGCATTAATTCAGTACATAATTCAGCACTAATTCAATATATAATTCAACACTAATTCAGTACATAATTCAACATTAATTCAGTACTAATTCAGCACTAATTCAGTACATAATTCAACACTAATTCAATACTAATTCAACACTAATTCAGCACTAATTCAACACTAATTCAATACATAATTCAACAGTAATTCAGCAGTACATAATTCACAAATTCAGCAGTAATTCAACAGTACATAATTCATAAATTCAGCATACCTATAATATTGGGAAACGTACTGCTCAACTTCAGCCTTGTTGTGTTGAATACAAACAATTGCGTGTACACAAGGAATCCCACTTAAAGCCCATTTACGACAAGCACAGTAATGTCGTTGTAGGTTTACCTCATACGTGTCAATTCCATTTGTCACACTGAATATGTTGAAATCATTGTCTCCGTGCCAAGTAGGACTCCAACCTCCAGCTGCCCGCTTAAACTTTTCTAGCACTTGTTCAACTTTCGGACATATATTACTTCTAAATCGACTCATGAGATTCTTTTGCTTCACTATTCGAACTGTGATGTAATGCTTTAAACCTTCCAGCAATGTAATAATGAGCTTGTCTCTATACTCCAAAATCGCCATGTTGAACGCCTCACACATATTATTCACTTGCAAATCACAATGACTATCAGTGCGGTACGCAGACCTAGTCCACATGGCTGCTGGAATTTCCATCATATCTTTCCAGACAGCTTCATTGATATCCTTTATTTTCTTCATGGCTCTCTCCCAATCTTGTACAATTGTCGCCCTAGCTGCCTGCCATAATAGTTCTTTCATGTGTCCACCGGGATACTTTTTCTTCCAATTTCCATACAAATGTTTAACACATAACCTGTGTTCTACAGTCTGGCCTAGTGCAGCAATAACAGGTACCAAACCCTACAAAAGCAATGAATGAGTTCCAAATGTAACAACAAACATAACAACAAAAATAAAAGTGTAAATGAATTACCTTTTGTTGGTTTGAAATGAATGAATAAGGTCTTTGCAGTATACCATTCAGATCCTCGAGTAATAAATTTACAAACCATTGCCAAGAGTCTCGTGTTTCCGCTTCCACCACAGCATATGCTATGGGATAAATTTGATTGTTCCCATCTTTACCTACAGCAGCCATTAATTGTCCACCATACTCACCTTTCAAGAAGCATGCATCAAGGTCAATTAAAGGCCTACAAGTCAGTGCAAAAGCATCTTTACATGCCTTTAGACAAACATATATTCTCTCAAAAACTGGCCCAATGTCAGACATGTCACACTTAATGATAACCGTACTACCTGGATTAGACCTCCTTATCTCCTCACCATAATTCCTCAAATGAGAATATTGCTTAGTCAAAGCTCCTTGAATTAATTCCAATGATCTTGTTTTGGCCCTGTAAGCTTGAGCGACTGACAACTTCACCCCCCATTTTT
This sequence comes from Lathyrus aphaca, assembly GCA_963966055.1. Classification (NCBI taxonomy): domain Eukaryota; kingdom Viridiplantae; phylum Streptophyta; class Magnoliopsida; order Fabales; family Fabaceae; genus Lathyrus; species Lathyrus aphaca. The sequence goes on along the minus strand of OZ014522.1, from coordinate 535,986,023 downwards.
CTAAAGATTGTGATACCAATCCCTTTGGCTTAATTTCTGGAGTATGTCTAAGGATATGCATAAATTTCTTGGCTAACAATGTCGTTTTAGCTTGCCTATTCTTTGTTGTCCTATGACATGTGTGGTCTTCTTTCAGACTTACTAACTGCCAGAAATGGTTTCCTACCCTTTTACTAAACCTCATATAAAATGGACAATCTTTTTCACACTTAACAACTATTCTTTTGCTATCATTTTTATCAAAGTGCAAGTTTTTCTTCCTCTCTAAGGCATAAGACTTAACCGCATATCTCACAAGATTCTTTGTAGAAAAAGACATTCCTATCTCAACTCTCACTTCTTCACCACATTCAGGCAATTTGAATTTAGGATACCTATGTTCATCGCCTTCGTCTTCACTTCCTTGTGGAGTCTCAAGATCATCTGAATCAACTTGTTTACCTTCATCAAAATCAGCTCTTGTTGTTGGTTCTTGAGATGAAGACACTTGATTTCCTTCATTCTCTTCTTGCACAAAGGTATGACTAGGGACTTCATGGGTCCAATCCCACTCATCTTCATCTAAGTCATCAAATTCAATATCACCCAAGTCATCATTATCTTCTTCATTAAAATCTGAATCCTCCTCGCTACGGTATCCACTTTCCTCTACCTCAACTCGCACTTCTTCCCTTTCATCCAATTGCACTTCTTCCCTTTCCTCGGCTTGAACCTCTTCCCTTTCCTCGGCTTGAACTTTTTCCCTTTCCTCGGCTTGAACCTCTCCACACTCGTCAGAGTCAACATTTATTGGTTCTTGAACAGGTTCAACATAAGCCATTGCTTCTTCTTCCGTAATAACATGTGGTTCATCAACAACATGCTCAACATATATGTTAGCGGTTTCATAACCATACATGTCTTCGCAAAATTGCAAAAGATCTTTGTCATTATTCAGAGGCCTAAGGCCACGCTCAAATGAATACTTAAGATGATGGTACCAGAGACATTTGAATCTAACATAACCCAGTCTCTTGACAACTTCTTCAATTTCCATATAAGACAATTTATCAGTATCAACTTTACCCTTCAATTCTTCAACCTTCCCATTAACATAAAGTTTGCAAGGAAATTGAATTAATGTACCCCCATGATTAATCGACAATGTTACAGAATTAATTTGAGATGGCCTAGAACAAAATCAGTAAATTCGACATCAACACGCGTATTTGTATCGGTAAATTAACAAATGAATTCAGATTAATCAACATACCTCACAACAAATTTAGGGTCTTCCTTTGTCTTGGACGAGGGTTTGCCATGAGTGGAAGACATATCTGTTACAGATGGAGAAAGGGAAAACTTAGGGTTTCAGTTTGTAAAAAAACATGAAATTTGTGAAATGCAAAGACACTTACCTTCGTGTTCTTCGTTCTTGTTTGATGCGGTTGAATGTTTTGAATTCTTCCCCTCCGTGTTCGTCGCGTTTTTCTTCCCCTCTGTGTTCTTCTTCCCCCTTCGTACGTTCTTCTTCCCCTTCATGTTCTTCTTTCCCCTTTTCAATTAATTTTCAGAAAACTTGTTTTATGTAAATAATTATATATAATTAACAAATAAATAAATTAATAATTATATAATATTTGTATAAAAGTAGCCATGTCAGATCAATAATGCCACGTTTTAAAAAAAAATCCACCTCAGCGCTTTTTATTAGAAAAAGGGGAATGGGGGACCAAAATTGTTTAAAAACAAAATAGGGGGATTGATATCGTGAGTTGAGCAAAATAGGGGGACTAAAAGTGTAATTTAACCTAAATAATAATAATAATAATAATAATAATAATAATAATAATAATAATAATAATAATAATAAAATTAGGGTGAGCTAGTAGTTCAATTTGTATTTGCTAATTGAATTAAATATGTGAAATTTGATTAGGATTCAATTTCCAGTGACAACAAAACAAATGATTGATATTTATAAATAAAAAATTTAAAATAATAAAATAAATAATAATAATAATAATAATAATAATAATAATAATAATAATAATAACTTAGTTAATAATTAAATAATACAAAAAACATATTATTTTATACTTGAAAAAAAACCTAATTAATTAAGCGATATATTTTTTATTTTTATAATTGTTGTATAATTTATTTTTATTTTCAAGTTTATATATTGAGGATATTCTTACTCCACGAGTAAGTTTAATAGTATTATTCCAAATCTTAATCATTGATTTGCATTAATCTAACGACTTTGATTGATTATTTATATGGAAAAATATTTTAAAATATATTTAGATTAAATAATCAGTTAAAGTCATTAGATTAATGCTAATTAATGGTTAAAATTTGGAGTAAATCTATTAAACTTACTTCTGGAATAAGAATATCTTCATATATATATATATATATATATATATATATATATATATATATATATATATATATTTTGCAGATATTCTTACTCCAAAAGTAAATTTCTAAAACTTACTTCACATCTTGATTTATTTTTAATCATTGGTTATAATAATTAATAATTATTTGACATGTGATTAATTTGTTTCTCTCTCCATATTTAATTACAAATAAATATTCATGTTTATGTGCTCAAATAGTCATATAAAATTTATTTCTCATATTATTATACATTTAACTTTACATAAATAAAATAATTTAATATTTTAAGTAGGGAAAGCAATAAATTTATAATACAAATAAATATTACAAATATTAATTAATAAAATATAATAAATTAGTGTATGTTAGAGGGAGGGGCAAATGCCCCCACAAACACGGACAATTTTTCTTCCTCTCACACTTTTTTCATTCTCACGTTATTCAAACTAATTGGCTAGTTATATTTGAAATTAAGAAAAATGAATTTTACATACTCCAATTATAGAATATAATAAAATTAATTATTGATAGCTCTAACATAAAATAAAATCAAATAACTCTTGATAAATAGTAAAACTTTAAATGTTTCAGAATTTTGAATTTATTATTATCCACAAATAAGGAAACATAAAACTATAAGAAAAACTATAAAAATTTAATGGACAACTTTTATTTTAATTTTGGAAGAAAAAAATCACATTTTTACAAATATAGTACAACATACAATTGTAAAATATAAGAAAAAAATAATAAAATTTTAATGTCTTTAAATTATTTAAATAAATTATATTTAAAATAATAATTAAAGGATTATATATATATATATATATATATATATATATATATATATATATATATATATATATATATATATATATATATATATAAAATATATATATATATATATATATATATATATATATATATATATATATATATATATATATATATATATATATATTACTAATAATAATAATAGTCGTATTCTATTATTTAAAGAAAACTTATTCTTCTATAAATGTCTACTACTTTGATCAAATATAAGAAAATATATAATAAAATATAATCATTCTATGATTATGACCCTATCAAATCATTATGAGGAAATTTTGAAGACGAGTTTGGATCTAAAATCTTTAGTTTAGCACAAAGAGATATTTTAATATCTTATTTGAGTGCTTCTTGAGTTGTAAAATGTCCATTAATATAATTTTAATTAATTGGAAAAAAAAACAGATCAATTGAATCTAAATTTATTCATATTAATTTCATTAGATTATATTTTTAATTAAATATTTATTATATTTTTAAAAAGCCGTAGAATATCTGTGAAATATTTTCTCTTTAAATTTAGAATAGAATTTGACCATATTATGTGCATATATTACATACAAATATTTTAACTAATATTTTCTCACTTAATTATTATTTTCTAAACATTATTTAATTAAATAATTCAAAGAAATTAAAAGTTGATATTTTTTTTCATAATATATATATATATATATATATATATATATATATATATATATATATATATATATATATATATATATATATATATATATATATATATATATATATATATATTTTTTTTTTTTTTCTTTTATATTTGACAGTTGTATGTAGTAATATATTCGTAAAACATGTGTTTTTCTTCTAAGTATAGAACAAAATCTCTCCATTAATATTTTTTATAAGTTTTCTTATATTTTTTATTTTCCTTATTTATAAATGTCAATTAATTGAATAGTTTGAAAATTAAAATTTTTAATTTTTTTTTTATTATATACTATAATTGTAGTATCATATTTATGTGTGTAAGTGGATCATAAAAAATCAATTAATCTGATAATCCAAACCAAACTAAATCGGAAAAAAAGACCAATTGTTTCTGGTTTGGTTTCAAAATTGAACCAAACCAATGAAAACCAATGTGATTTGGTTCGGTTTTCGATTTTAGTTTTTAGAAACCGTCAAACCGATGAACCGAACCAACGATTCTAATTACACTCTAAATATTTTATTTCATCCATCATTAACTCATTAAGTCCAATATTTTCATTAACTCATTAAGTCCAATATTTTTTTCGGTCCATTCATTCTGCATGTTTGTTTACATGTTTTTTCTTTCAGCAAAACATACATCTAGAACCAAACTCCAAAAGATCTAAAGTAGAAACCATAAGTCACAAAATTTATTTTCATCGAACTGTTGTTCTTGTTGTCCGTCATCGTTGTTGATCTCTCTACCATTGTTCTGATATGTTATGATTGCCTTCTTCATGTTCTAGTTTATTTTATTTATAATTTTTTTTTAAACATTTTTTTTGTTTCATCTTCTTCAACAAAATTACTTCTAGTTTTGTTTGAAAGTAGTTTTGATGTGTTTGAAGAGTGAAACATGTTAGTTCATATGTATTGAAATTTTGTATTGTTTTTGTTATGTTTTATTTGTTAAACTTTCAAATCCCTTCCCAACCTTATGATGTCAAGCGTCAATTTTTATATTATGATGTAATGGAAATCATGTCATTGTTTCTTATGTATTTAAAACAACTTGTAATTTGTTTGAAAAATAAGAGCATAAAATAGATTACATGAAATATATTATTTTAAAAAAATAATAGTATAAAATAAATCGAAAAACCCAATAGTGGGGAATACACCAATGAATATAATGTTTGGAAAAAAAATATTGTAAACCGACCAATCAAACCAAATTAAGCTGAACCAAATCAATTAGTTTGATTTGGTTACATTTTAAAAAAAAAATACTAAAAACCGAATCAAATCAAACCGATAAAGATATCATCGGTTCAAACATTTTTTTTGGACTAAAAATCAGTCCAAACCGATTCGATTACACCCCTAATCATATTTGTATAATATTTTTTCTTAATATCAAATATAACTTACCAATTAGTTTGTATATCGTGAGAATGAAAACTTCGAGAGTAAATTAGACAAAAAAGAATTACTATTCATTAAATAAAAAATATTGAGATGCAAAATTAAAAGAAAGGAAAGTTGAACTTGTAAATATAAAAGTCATAAAACTATATAAAAGTCAGGATCAAGTAATACAAAGGTGTCAAATTTATTATCATGACACCTTTGGAAACTCATTACCGCATATTTGTATAACAAAGTCGACTGTTAGATTGAAAACATCAATCGAAAATTATTTGACTTGTTAATGAGATACATAAAAATTAACATCTTACATAAGTTCATCAAAACGATTAATTTTGATCTATCTCTTTAACATATCAAATGATTTTTTATTGATATTAAATTTTATAGACATGATCTATATGGTAATAACTTTCCGTCCAATGGTCGATTCTATTATATGGATATGCATTAAAGGATTATCAGAGGTGTCATAATATTAAGTTTAATACCTTGGGCCTGAAGCCCTAGACATACCTCCCAGGTATGTCGTCACTTTGGTCGGTTCGACAGTGTGAATGGGGGCCATTTAGGAAATGATCAGCATTAACACGAGTCGGAAGCGAGCTTCCCATAACTAAGGCCTTGTATCACTCAAGTATTCCCCGGTCTTTTCGAAGTTACTTATATAACTAGTGACAGAGAAAACTTAAAGAGAATGGTACTCGAAGCGGGACAACCAAATGAGTTAACCCTAAATGGAGTTAACGAACAGTCGGGCTTGGAATACGAGCTCATAAATAATATTCATTTATAGTCAGTAAGTGGAAGTGAGGGACCTCGAGTGAGGCCCAAGAACTAAAATGGTCGAGTTTTAATGTCTAAGACGGAGCGAGCTTATAATATGAGCTCTTCTCCCTTCCGCAAGTGGAAGTGAGGTCACTCACTAGAGCGATAAGGTAAGAAAGTGAGTTAATTAGAGCATGAAGAGGCCCCAAAACTAGGAAGAAAGATATAGTAACGCCTCGCTCCAGACTACACAAAAAGGTAGGGGCGAAAAGAGGCACGCATAGTCTTTATTATGTGTAGGGGTATAAGACCTTACAGAGGGATTCCTCCTAACACCTTTCTCTAATAATTAACTCTAAACAACTCACCATGTTATAAAAATCCAATCAATAAGGGAAAGAACTCTTAGTTCCTTACCGCTCTTCCTAAGGGAAGAAACTCCCAATTTTTGACCGATCTCAACAAGGGAATGAACTTCAAGTTCCTGACCGGTATTACTTCAACAAGGGATGGTTTCCAGACCGATCTTATTTTAAATGCACGTACTAGTCTTATTATCTCCTAGTTACTCTCTAGGAATGACATTTCATATCATCAATGGGTTACTTCCCGAGAATAATTAGGTAAAATAAGGTCGCAATTCCCTCTGAGGGAATTAAGATAAAGCCTTGAACTTCTTGTAGCTTGTAGCTTCCAGAATAAGTAAGATCACAATCCTCGCCACATGTGTCAATTGAGACAAGGCCTTGAGTTCATTCAAGGATGAGTGAGTAAAACGAGTGATAAATCCCCTCTTGATATGGTCAAAATCAATGTTTCAGGGTTTTTAGGTGTTGAGACATTGGTGAAGACACTAATCAAGTTTAGGCCCTTTGAAATAAGGGTTCTTAAACATTTCAAATAAGGTGACTGAGTTCCCCCAGGAGAGGGGGGGACCTTATGGAGTCATTTGATCTTGACTAAATAACAAGGTGGTTGACCCTAAGTGGTGATTAAATAAAGTTAGTTAAATATTTTTTTTAGAGAATCTCAATATGAATCCTAGTTGAAACAATGTTGATTTTACTTACATTCAAACCAAAATTAATATTAAAAGGGCTCATTACATTTATAATTGTAAGGATTAAATAAATAAATAAAATAAACTTCCTCAATTTATATTATTATTCATAATTATTTGATACTATATACATCTTTCAATTTAAAATACAATATATAAACTTATATATCTATCAAATTGATGAATTTAAATTGGCACCTATCACAAATTATAAATAAATTAATAAAAAGTTATAAAGATATTTTGTGTCAATACGAAGTACGAGTTGTTATGCTAGTATCAAGGTCGTTTTCGATACGAGATGGAAGTTATGGTATCAGCGCCTTTGATAGAAGTATTGCAGAGGAATGGTGATAGAGATGATGCGGCGACAAAGGTAACATATTATTTCGTTTGCAATTGTATCGTTAGGTCTTAGACCAAGTATGATTTTCATTCACAATAGATACATTACACATATTGAGAAAATAGATCTAACGAAAGAAATTAATAGAATTAAACATATTGATATTATGTTTAACCTAAATAATGAATAATGTCGTTCAATTGAGTCGCATGGTTGTGTAGTGTGCTTATGTAGTCATGCGTATTGGATAATGTTTATATATGCTCATTATCAATCAACAAGTTACAAGAGGTTGGTTGCATTAGGAGTGTAACGATAATATTGAAATTTTGGTTTTCTTTTACAAGCACCATGGACATAAGATATGGGAGATGAATCTTCATTTATTTTAAGATGACCTCAGTAGTCAATTAATAAGTTACGAAGAACATCAAATTTAATTGGATTTTCATGAGCACTTAGTGGAACAAAATTTGTTTGAATTCAAATCCAAGTCCATTCAGTGTATGAAAAATGAGATCAATATCATTCAATGAATAGTTGATCACAAATAGTTCATCAAACGTAGATTTGATTCCATGTACATAATCAATAAATGGTCATGTACTTTTGGTGAAGCATGATAAGTGTTCCTAAAGATGTATAATGCGGAAGTGATTTTTGTCTGCATACATCGTGTTGCGGCTATCTCATGCTTGTTGAGAAATTTTAACATTTCCAAGCACGATGATGATACTTGGATCTATTGGAGAAGTGTTAAAAAGTAGAATTGCGTGTTTTTGACTCTACCTATATGTGTGATCTCCATGATTTTTCTGAAAGATATGCTTGATGCCATCAACAAAGTTTATATGGTCATAGTATACCATGAGAAAATCGAAGAAAACCCCCAAAGTAAGATAGTTGAAGTGGGTAAGTTCGAGGGATGAAAACTAATATTGATGTAGTTTAGTTGACTTTGAAAATGTGGATATAAGGCATGTTGAAATTTTAGGTTTTGATCAATTCTTCGAAGTTATTTGTAACTCATACCATAAACAAACAAAGGAGTACACAAATGTTCAAATGATTTTCAATAACATTTGATGCATTACATGTATATAGAAAATAAATCTTGCAAATATAGAAGCAATAAATAGATTTGAACGTACAATTATTGACAATCCTCCCATATCAATTATTGTTATCATAAGATTGACAGACACCATTTATCTGAATTGCATGAATGCAACATAATTATGTTGTCTCATGGCATAATACTCCTACATGCTTAATCTACCACACAATGTCAGGACTGTGTCAGTATAAGAGATGCGATACATATACATGCTAAAGTGTTTCTCAGGTATGTTTTTTGATATTGCAGTATGAATGAAATAGAATATTGAATATTGTTTTTTTGTTCTTAAACAAACAAATTAACCTAAACAATAGTGTAAAAACAATATTTGTTAAAAACATATTCTCTAACACTATCTTTTGAGTCATCACTCCATAACCAAATACAATTTATCAGTTTCTCTAAATCAGCTGATTCCATGACCTGATTAATGAAATTTATTTTCAAAATACGACACATTAACAAATTTCAATCATCTAATCTCAAATCAATGACTGAGATCGTCTAACAGTAATTTATCATTTATGATAATTTTATTTTAGAGAGTTTAGGTCCATCAAGTGAGTCTTGTCTCAGAAGAAAAAAAAAAAGAGAAGAGAGTGTTTGAGGAACAAACGGGCCTTTATTGTATTAATTTTGGGCCAAACGGGCTTGAATGAAAGAGATGAAGAATCCAAAATGATTGAATGTTTGAACAATGTATGAAAACTATAGAATTTGTAATAATATATAAACGATAAAGAACGAGGACATTGGTGTTTGCATTGTGTTATTGTGTGTCATTTTCACAGGTCAGAAATTTGGTCTCTTCTTCACAATTTCTTCTTCATCACTACCAGTTACTGCCAAGGTCCCATTCAACTCCTTATTTCTCTATTTTCTCTGCACTAAATCATGTTTTTTGTCGTCATTTTTTTTTTCTGTTTCGTTGCTTGACAAAATTTAGGGCTTCGTAATTTTTAATCTTTAGTTCATGCATGTCGAGTTTGTTGTGTGCATTTTCTTACATGGTGATGAATCTTGTATCTCGTGGTCCATTTATTGTTGTTTCGAGCTTTTTACGCTATGTATTTTTTATTTTTTTTTGCTTCATTCAATTTTTTAAACGTTTCAGTTGTTTGTTTTGAAGTAGAATAGGGTTTTTGTTTGGTATTTGATTTGAACTGTTTTGCTTTGGAGTTTGAATTTCGTGCTTCAGCTGCTTTAGGGGAAGTTGAAGTGTGCCCTTTTTTGAGGATGATGTGAAGTAGATTGTTAAATGATCTATGTTTGATTGAATGATTTTGATTTATAGTTGTTGGATTGTAGTTTTTTAGTGGAATAAGATAAGGGTATAAAGCTTGGTGGTGGTTTTTTGTTGTTTGATTGAATCATTTTCGTAACATTCAATTTGTGTTTGTGTCTGCTTTGAAAAGTTGAGTTTGGTGATATATGTGCTGCCTGAAAGAGAATTAGACTGTGGAGTGGAATTGGGAAATTTAGGGTTTGTTCACTTTGTGAAAAAAAATTGGTTTTTATTTTCTCGATTATGTGTTTTATTTTAAACAGATTTGGATCCTCTTATTTTTGAATCAAACATCAAGGGTGATGTTCATCATCTCCCCATTAAAATATATTGGACTCAACCTGTATATATTTTTGAAGTTGTTAAATCCAATCAATTTTAATGGTGAGGTGATGAACATAATTCTCTTATGTTTGATTCAAAGATGAGAGACATTTGAAGTGAGTCATTGTGTTGGATATAAAAAAATGATGACCATTATTATCACTTTCTGCTTACATTTTGTTTGGTTTGAGTCTTACAAGTTCACACATACAATATATGGTCGCTTACAATTTGTGTTAGAGGCTATATTATTGATTGCACCACTCTTATTTTTTGATGGATTCAACTGTTTAACCCATCTGCTGATGATGTGATTTTATACTTGGAATTTTTGTTTGTAATATAAATAAAAATCAATGGTTCATACATTATTTCAAGATTTGAGTTTACCAATGCAGGGCTGATGTAAATTTGAAGGCTGCACATCTTTTGGTAGACTGGTGGAAGTGGGATATTGGAAGGTATGCTCACTCTGCATTTTAATTTGGTTAAGCTGTTCTAGAGCAGTTAAATTAAATTTATATTTTTTTGGCAGTACACTTGGCTACACCTTGCACTCTACGGTTTTGAGATTTGGATCTTTGATGGACTGCAACAAAGAAGAGGCCATAAGGGCCAAGGACATTGCTGAAAAGAAGATGGAAAACAAGGATTACGCGGGGGCTCGTAAATTCGCTCTTAAGGCTAAGCAGTTGTATCCAGCTTTGGATAATGTAGCTCAAATGCTTGTTGTTTGTGATGTGCACTGCTCTGCAGAGCAGAAAGTGTTCGATAATGAGAGGGACTGGTATGGAATTCTTCAGCTAGAACACACAGCTGGTGATGCAATGATTAAGAAGCAGTTCCGAAAGCTTGCTCTTCTGCTTCATCCCGATAAAAACAAGTTTTCTGGGGCTGAATCTGCATTTAAGCTGATTGGAGAAGCTCAAAGAGTGCTTTCAGACACTGTAAACCGAACTAGGTATGACATAAAGCTTAGGTTGAACAAAACTTTTATGCCTCGTCAAAATCAACAGAAGGCTCCTTCGAATTTCAATTCTGCAATGAAAAACAATGTCAGCCCCAACTTTACAAACTCAAACACCCAAAAGCAACACCAAAATAAGCAGCCCGCACAGCAGCAGCAAAATAAGCAGCCCGCACAGCAGCAGCAAAACGGTGTGCGCCGCACTTTTTGGACTGCATGTCCATTTTGCACCGTGAGGTATCAGTACTATAGAGAAGTTATAAATAAATCTATTCGCTGTCAACAATGCCATAGGCCCTTCGTTGCATATATTGTGGACGGGCAAGGTTCGTCTCAAACAACTAACTCAAGTCAGCAAGCATTTGGCCAGCAGAAAGATGGTTTGAATCATGGTACTTGGAAGGAAAGTGTTGGATCTGAAGGAAACATGCATACTGAGAAGTCCAATACAAGGCCTTTCAAGAATGCAGACCCCGTTGATGTCTCGGGAATGCCAAATTTAAAGAGAAAGTGGAATCCATTGGAAGGCCTAAGCTCTGATTCTTCAAGCAGTAGCGATTCTGATTCTGACAGTGAAATATTTGCTGGTGTGAATGGCTTTCCAGGTGTAAAAAACCATTCAACTGGGCAGCCACACAGATCTGTGCGACAGAAGCCTAACGTTTCCTACAGTGAATATACGAGTGACAATGACTTATTAAGAACTTCAAAAAGGGGTGAGGAGAATGGAGCACCTTGTGTTAATGGTCAAAGTCATAATGAGACCGCTAAAATGAATGATCAGAATGGTTCAGCAGCTGATGTAAAAGATGAACATGAAAAGGTAAAGCACAAACAAGATTTTCATTCAAAAGAGGGCTCACTGAATAGAAATGAGGAAAAAAATTGGGCAAACAGAAAAGAAGCTGTGGGTGGATCAAAGGTAAAGCAGAAACAAGATTTTCGTTCAAAAGAGAGCTCACTGAATAGAAATGAGGAAAAAAATTGGGCAAATGGAAAACAAGCTGTGGGTGGATCAAAGCAGATGGGTGAAACTTCAGAGCATTTTTCTCCAAATTCAGTCTATAAGGCAACAAATCATCCTAATGCTAATGTCTATCCCAATGCAGATCATTCTTCTCCAAATTCAATCTCTAAGGAAACAAATTATCCTAATGCTTATGTCTATCTCTGTGCTGAGTTCAGCGATTTTGACAAGGAGAGAAAAAAAGAATGTTTTGCACCTGGGCAGATTTGGGCTATCTATGATACAACAGATGGCATGCCTAGATTCTACGCTTTAATCAGAGAAGTTCTCTCTCCTGAATTTCATTTGAAGGCAACATGGCTTGAACCACATCCAGATGTCAATGATGAAATCAAGTGGGTAGATAAGGAATTGCCTGTGGCTTGTGGGAAATTTAAACTTGGTACCACTGATTTGATAAAAGATCATCTGATGTTTTCTCATCTAGCTCATTGTGATAGGATTGGCCACAATACGTTTAAAGTCTATCCTAGAAAGGGTGAAACATGGGCTGTTTTTAAAAATTGGGATATCAAATGGCACTTGAATGCGGAATTTCATAAGCAGTATAGATATGAGTTTGTTGAAATCTTGTCAGATTATGTTGAAGGTGAGGGTGTATCTGTTGTGTACTTGGGTAAGTTGAAAGGTTTTGTTAGCCTCTTCTTTCAAATTATGAAAGAAGATAACCGGCCATTTCAAATTCCATCCCTGGAGTTATTTAGATTTTCTCACAGGATTCCATCTTTCAAAATGACTGGTCAGGAAGGAGCGGGTGTTCAATTAGGATATCTAGAATTCGATACTGCATCTATACCAATGAATCTTGAAGAATTTGCTGTTCCTCGAAATTTGGATGTGAAGATTGAGCATAGTTCACGTGGCAGTGAGAATGCAAAATCTTCACAAAAATCAAAACCCTTGATGAGGCCGGAAGAAATTGCATCCACTCCCAAGGTTAATATTGAACCAAGCAATCCGACTGAGATAAAAGATTCTCTTGATGATATGGATGACAGCCACGCTACTCCAACTTCAACCCTTGATGCTTTTGAAATTCCAGATGCTCAATTCTTCAACTTTGAAACTTGGAGGTCCCTTGATAAGTTCCAGATTGGTCAAATATGGGCATTTTACAGTGATGAAGATGGAATGCCAAAATATTATGGTGAGATTAAAAAAATTGCGACTAGCCCTGATCTTGAGTTGCATGTTAATTGGCTTGCTTGCTCCCAGCTACCAGAGGGTACCACTAAATGGAATGATGAAGATATGCTTACTACCTGTGGCAGATTTAGAATCATGAAAACAAATGATTTTCTCTCCGTTTACAATAGTCTCTCTTGTATTTCTCATCAAGTACAAGCCGAGGCTATCGGTAGGAGTTATGCCATCTATCCAAGAAAAGGTGAAGTATGGGCTGTATATAGGAAATGGTCAAATGAAATCAAGTATTCTGACCTGAAAAATTTGGAGTATGACATAGTGGAAGTTCTTGAAGAAGGTAATTGGTTTATAGAGACTTTGGCTTTGGAGAATGTTAGTGGTTATCGTAGCGTCTTCAGAGGCCAAGTAAATGAAGGTTCTTCTGTCAAAGTGAGAATACCCAGAAAATATTTGCTTAGTTTCTCTCACCAAATTCCAGCTTTCAAATTGACACAAGAGCATGGCGATCTCAGCGGCTTCTGGGAGCTTGATCCGGGTGCACTACCACCTTCATTCCTGTGGCCTTAGATGAAGCTTGGCGTGGAGGAAGAAGCCTTGGTAGAGACTGATATCCTTGAGGTTTGATATGATGATATATAAAATAGTTTTTCTTTTTGGAAGCTTAGCCTTTTGTAATTAGAGAAAACTATAGTTTTTGCTGATATGACTGCACGGTGTAACATTTTGGGGTACTGTTCCGGCTAACTCTTGAAAGACAAAGGTGGTTGTTGTGCCGGTTCTTGGTTGCATTCGTGGTTTTCGTAATGACAGTTTACAACCATATAAAAGTTATAATATGTTATTTTGTTATCTTTTATGGTTATCTTTCTCTTGCATGCATGTATGATCTTAGACTTGAATAGCCATGATGATGATAATCACTTTTTTTCCTTTCACTTGTTTATATATATATATATATATATATATATATATATATATATATATATATATAATTTTTTTTAAAACTAAAACATATTGACCCGTCAAAATAAAATGGTACTACTAACTCTAATTTTTTTTTATAGTTATTTCACATGTATTGTATATATAACCAGAACTAAGGATGTTCGTGGTTTGAGCGGTTTTGTAGTAAAAAATTATCTGAACCGCAATAGAAAAATATATGCGATTCAGTTTGTTTCGGTTGGCTAATAGAAAAAAAAATCAAATCAAAAACCAATACGGTTTGACTTGGTTCGGTTTTTTTACAAATTTTTTATTGAGTTATACATATATCTATAGAAAACAACATAACTTCGTGTTTCGTCATTTGTACATTCTCAAATAACAACAAAACTCATCATATTTAGATAAAAACTTCTCATTCAATATACAAAATTCAGTTTAAACAAAAGTAAGAAAAAATAGTACTATAAAACAATATAAAACACATTATAATAAAACAAACAAAAAATAGAGGAGAAGAGAGATTATAGAAGATGAAAAAGAAAGAACATAAGAGATGCGAGATTAGAGAAGAAATATGCGATACAAATTTAATTAGAAGAGAAAATTGTAACATAAAAAAATGAGAAGATGAAAAAGAAAGAACATATGAGATACAAATTTAATTAGAAGAGAAAATAGTAACATAAAAAATGAGAAGATGAAAAAGAAAGAACATATGAGATGAAAAATTAGTGTATAAGAGGTGAGACGCACATGGAAAAGAAGATGAGAAAAATGCACAATTCTATTAGAAGAGGTTTAAGAAGGTTGAAACTAAAAACTTAAGTGTGAGTAAGAGAAAATATTTCGTAATTGTAAGGTTAAGGCATAATAGGTTTGAGTTTTGAGTTGGATGTGAGATAAGTGATGTTTGGCTTGTAACATAATGCAGTTTGATTTTGTTTAGTTCGGTTTGGAAAATACAAACCGCAAACCAAACCGAACCACACAATTTTGTTAAAAGATGACTTAAATTAATCCGGACCAAATGCGGTTTTTTGCGGTTTCGGTTTGATTTGATTTGATTTGCGATTTTCTATTGGGTTAGTTCGGTTTTGAACACCCCTAACCAAAACCGATCTTTGGAGGAATCTATCTGGCACCCCTCAATCGTACCTGACATTCCCACGGATGTAATGAAAAGACCAAACTGACCCTAAAAAAAAATTCTCACATTTCAAAAAAACCGGTAACTCACGAATTTTTCAAAATTACAGACGATACCGAGAATTTCATTTACCCTACCGGGGATTCTAATTTTACAAGTAAGATTTTCGGATTTTTTCAAATAACAAGTGAAAATTACTGGTAATTTCATATATCCCAGTCTTTTTTACTGGGAATTCCAAAATTACCGACAAATTATTCTGGAGATTTGAAATTACCGGTAATTTTTTTTTCTCAGGAATTTCAAATTCTCGGTAGTTATAAATTATTTGTTTTATTTGTAATTTTTTTTTGCAGTGAAGACTAGAGGTACTGACGGTAGAATCGATGGGAAGATGCGTGATTTGGCAGGAGGTGGTAGGGGTAGGGGTACAACCGCTCCAAATGTTGAGTCTTCTCATGTATGGACTGAACAGGTGGTTCCAATCGGTTCACACTGAAAGCGGATGACCGAGCAGCGGGGCCAAATTTTGATGATGTCTTCATCGTTCTTCAGCTCAATTAGGTTGTATTTCACACTACCATCCCCCAATCCTCCTGAAACTCGATCTCTAACACCTTTATATTGTCACCATCAGACAACAATTCCTTCAACTTCGAAGTCAGACCGACAAAAGAGGTTGTGTCATCGGGAAGCATGAATTCGACATGCCGAGAAACTCTATTGAAGTAAACTTTTGTCTTAATAAAAAATGCTGGAATAGCCATTTTTTTCCAGATTTGTTTAATCACAAGACCTAACCCCTATTTATACAAACTTGCAACAATTCTAGGCAACACAAATTGTTGGTGCAATCTCAACCATACAAAACTGTCGGCAAAATTTCGACCGTTAAGAAAAACTCTAAAATTATACCTACCGGGAATTTCAATGGATATGAAATTCTCGGTACCAAATTATACTTTTGATCAATAATCGGATTTTTTGAACATACATGGAATTTGAAATTACCGGTAATTTCAAATGAACTACTGGAAAATTTGATCCATACCGGAAATTTTTTCATAACTACCAGATATTTGTTCCGGATATTGCTTGTAAAATATTAAAGGGACATTTTTACTATTATCAAAATATGAGGGTACCAAATACGATTAGAGAATGACAGATAGATTCCTCCTATCTTTGGCAGGTTAAAATTCTTTAGCACATATTGTATAGATAACCAGAACCGTTCTTTGGCGGGTTATTTTACTCATTTATGTTTATATTTATACCAACTACAATACATTAGACATTAGTAGTACTCTTTTATCGCTTATAGGGGAAAGAATTAAAAATCTTAAAAACATTAATATCATATTTACAAATGTTTTTTAATAAATGTATTATTAACACATGCTAACTTAAATTCATTAATTTTCTTTTCATTTATGTTTACACTTACACCAATCAAACTAACTACTAGAGAATGTTTTTTTTTTAAAATTATATATGGGCTATTAAGCCCACCAAAACAACCAACAAAACAAAACCTACTTATCTAAAGATAACCCTGTAAAGCTGCTATGACCCTTCAAGTTCTTTACACTATCCCTAGCCGCCTCGTGAGCGCCAATATTCATCTCCTTCCTTCGATGGCTGAACTTCACACATTTGAAACCCTGTTTTTGTTTCCGCATCATCATCCCAATCATCCCCATATAAGTACGAGGCATTTCAACATTATCGTTCCTCATGAGCTTAATCACCTACAAGTTATCAGATTCAAATAAAACGTCACTTTTCTTGTCTTCCATGACTTTTCGCATCGCATAATGCATCGCCGCTGCTTCAGCCGCCTCCACTACTGCATTCCCCATCATCTTTGCCACAGATCTATAGACAATCTCATCTTCTGGATTTCGAACTTCCACCCCAAGCCCCCACCAGCCATCCACCTTTAGAGAAGCATCTAACGCATACCTCTAAGTGGTATTGTTCTCATCTTCTCCATTTGCCCTTATCATATTCCCCTTATCAGAATGATTCTTGTTGTCTTTCCTTTCCATGTTACAGTGTTCCTTCCTATCATGCTGCACACTTGCATCCTCCAGTTGCCAACGAATTATGCTTCCGCCTCTTAGCTGCTTGTTCAATCTCATTATCTCTTCAGGTTTGTCTATGATACCCTTATTACAGTCTTTGTTTTGCGCCCTGTTATTCATCTTGGCCTTACCCTTATCTTTATCATTATCTTTTTGTCTTTTTCGTTTAGCCTCCCTCTCCCACTTATTCGAATTTTCCCCACCCCTCCTCCTTAATGTTTCTTTGATGCCTGTCATTATTGTCCCTCTTACCCCCTGTCTGCTCCATCCCCTGTATGTTATAGTAGGCCTCCATGTTAAGCATGATTTGTAACCCTGCAGAAAAGGGATGTGTTGACTGCTGTTCCTGAAGCATCTTGTTTCGGTTAAACCAAATGAAGTCCACAGTCTAAATAAGAAGTGCAATCTGATCCTCGTCTTTCTCTTTTATAAAATTTTGACACCAATCATCAAACTGCATATTAATGCTTTCAAACTCCTTGAAATTTATAGTTAGAGGGTTGCTTAACCACACGCATCGCGACCATTCACAATACATGAAGTAGTGGTTGAGAGTCTCTGTATCTTCTCTACATCTAGGACAAACATAGTCAGTTTTTATATGTTTGTGGTCCAGGTTGCTTTTAGTTGGCAGGATGTTATTCAAAAGCCTCCACATCAATGCCTTCTTCCTAGGGGGAACTCTGATGTCCCACACCTTCTTCCATAACTTTTAGTCATAGTTTTGGTTCGAGTGATCCACCACCCGAGTTCTACTTTGCACCCTAAGGTTGTATCCAGTCTTCACTGTATATTGCCCTGTAGTAGTGTGCTCCCATCTTAACATGTCCTCGACATCCATATTGGCAATGGGAATTTTAGTAATATTATGAACATTCACTTCCCAGAACAACTCTTTTAACTTCTCTTTATCCCATTCCCCTTCCCGCCTATTGATTATGGTATCCACTTTTGGATCTATCATTTGTGGAGGGCAGGGAGAAATAATCTTACAATTCCCCCCATTTGGAACCCATTTGTCCTCCCATATGCGAATTTCCCACCATTTCCCACCATCCAGTAAGAACCCTGATTT
Source organism: Lathyrus aphaca (assembly GCA_963966055.1). Taxonomy (NCBI): domain Eukaryota; kingdom Viridiplantae; phylum Streptophyta; class Magnoliopsida; order Fabales; family Fabaceae; genus Lathyrus; species Lathyrus aphaca. The sequence goes on along the minus strand of OZ014522.1, from coordinate 535,967,419 downwards.
ATGATCTGTACACTGTGGATAATGCTTTTCCATAAGAAGCTGACATGTTTTCCCGCTTTAGCCTATAATATCTCCACTTTAGGAAAGTACTTGGCCTTAAAAACCCTAATCACAAGGTTATCAGGATTGGTATGTAATCTCCAAACTTGCTTAGCAAGTAAATCTTTGTTATAATCCCTCAGCTTTCTAAATCCCAACCCTCTTTCATTTTTGTGCCTACACAAACTCTCCCATTTCATCCAGTGCATTTGTTTATTCCCCCACCAGTAGGTTGCCATCAATTTCTCCATGTTTCGGAGAAGTTTTTCCGGGAGGAGGAATGAGCTCATCATATAAGTGGGGATTGCCTGGGCCACAACCTTAATTAGGGTAATCTTCCCAGCCTTGGATATATGCTTACTATTCCACATTCTAAGTCTGCCTCTAATTCTGTCCAATATGTATCTGAAAGTTGCTTCCTTTGATCTTCCCACACTAATAGGTAGTCCTAGATAGTTTGTGATAGTTGCTGCAGCAGGTATGTTAAGGGTGTTTGTAAAATAGTCACGATCAATTTGTGGAGTCCCTTTTGAGAATGTAATTTGAGACTTTCTGTGATTTATTTTCTGTCCCGAGCAGTCTTGAAACCAGTCTATCACATCCTTGAGTTTGTCAGCTTCCTTCATTCCCACTTGACAGAAAATGAGGTTGTCATTAGCAAAACATAAATGGGTGATTTGAGGTGCGTTATTAGCAATTCTATTACCCTTGAACATATTTTGTTCCTTAGTTGTATTGATAATATTTGAAAAACTATCCGCACATAGAATAAAGATATAGGGAGATAAGGGATCCCCCTGACGGATCCCTCTAAAAGGTTTGAAAAATTCTATAGTAATCCTATTGATTAGGACGACTAACTGAACCGTAGTTATAGTACGCATAATAATGTTTATAAATGTATCAGGAAAGTTGAGATTCTGCAACACTCTTTTAATGAACTCCCAATCCAGCCTGTCATAAGCCTTTTCCATGTCTAACTTGATGCCCACCAAGCCCATCTTTTTCCTCTTACTCTTATTTATATGATGGAAAATCTTATAGGTTATCATAGTATTATCAGTAATCAGCCTTTTTTCCACAAACAAACTTTGATTGTCACTAATAATCTGAGGGAGAATAGGCTTAAGTCTGTTTGTCAGTGTCTTTGTGATGATTTTCAGGATAACATTGCATAGGGCAATAGGCTGTATTCAGACGGTTTAGTAGGATGATTCACTTTTGGAATTAAGGCCAGATATGTAGTGTTTAAACTGTTGATATCAGCCCTCAGATTCAACACTTTTAAAATTGAATTGCAAATAACTTCCCCAATGATATCCCAGTAATGTTGATAGAAACTAGAAGGTAGACCATCTGGACCAGGGGTTGCATTGCCTTTGAGTTGAGAGAGAGCCTTGTTGATTTCATCAATGCTATAAGGAGCCTCAAGTTTCCTTTTCATCTCCTCATTACAACCTTTGTTAGGAAAAAGGATAACTCCTTGACAATTCAAACTTCCATCCTTAGTGAATTGTTCTTTGAAAAAAAATTCCAAAATTGTTTTGATGACTTCCATAGATTCGGTAATCATAGAAGTTATCATGTTATGTTTATTCCTTTGCGAAACTTTTTGGTGAAAAAACCTAGAGTTTCTGTCCCCCTCCTTCAGCCAGTGGACCTTTGCTCTCTGAGCCCACCAGGATTCTTCTTAAGCAAGGAGCACCTCCAACTCATTTTGAGCAAGCTCCATATCTTTCTTTTTATCTTTATACCACATAATGTCCTGAAGTTGTTTCAGTTTAACACATAGTTTTTTGATGTTTTTTGTAGGATGACAAAATTTGTTTTCTCCCCACATTTCCAGGTTATGCAAAGTGCTATTAAACCTAGCAAAGATGTTATTGGTGTCAGAGAGAGCCCATGTATTTTTCACAATGGAGTTTCTCTCTTCACTTTCCATCCATATGTTTTCAAACCTGAGTAGTCTCTGCTTTTTAACAATGTCTTTCCTGCCTTTAGGGTTGAACTGAATAAGGATATGGTTATGATCTGATGCAATCTGAGGCAGATGTTTGATAGGTTGAAATTGGAACATTGTCATCCACCCCTAGTAGCCAGAGCCTTATCCAGTCTAGCTTCTATATGATTCCCACATTTCTGCTTGTTGCTCCAGGTAACAAAGGATCCTAAAAAACCAAGGTCAGTAAGATTACATTTCCTAGGACAGTTTTGGATATCTTCATAAAGAGTTTGATTTATAGCATTCCCTCCCCTCTTTTCATTATCATAGAAAGTTAAGTTTAGATCACCAAATATAAGCCATTTATCCACATTACACCTTTGAGCCAAGTTATTAATAAGAGCACATGTAAGTTTTTATTTATTAGAGAAAGGGTAGCCATACATAGCCGTTCCCCCTCCATTTTTTGGTATTCATAGCCATATTACAAGTAATATTATGCTCCATCACATAGAAATCAAAGAATTTTTTATTCATGTTAATGTTCTCCAAAGTTACAGAATTATTCCAAAATAAAGCTAGCCCCCTGCTTGACCCCTACCTAAACAAGTACAATCAACTATCCTAGAATTGGTTAAGAGACCAATATTACTAATTTTTTGGAAAACTTTATCAGATGAAATTTTTCTAGTCTCAGACAAAAACAAAATGAAAGGATTATGTTCCCTTATAATGTGACATAGGGAACACTGGGTATGGGGATTACCCAATCCCCTACAATTCCACGTCATGATCTTCATTAAGACTCCTTCGCCTTTTGCAGAAGGCCAGCCTGTTCATTATATTCAATCAAGTTTCCATTATTATTTTGTTGTTCAGCTTCATATTTTGTCCAATCCAAGCATCTCCTTTTTCTAGTGGTGGCTTTTTGTCCTCCAATAGCCATCTGTATAGTGCCTTCAGCTGATAGATTTTTATCATGCAGAGAGATATATTGCAGCTTATCTATCATGGTTTGTGGAATAGGACAGTGTTGGCTCATAACAGGTTTTTGATAGTTGTACTTAGGGCTTTGCTTTTCCTCCACACTAAGTCGTTTTCTGCCTATTTGTGAAGCTTTCAACGATGGCCCAAGAGGGTTACAATTCGTGATTCCATGCTCAGGAGCACTAGTCTTTTTGCAATATTCTTCACCATGCCCCATTCTTCCACAATAGAAACAAAATAGAGGGAGTTCTCATATTTGAAATCGATCCATGAGGCACCATTAATCTTGCTACCAATATACATACCAGGACTAATAGGTTTCTTAGTATCTATGATGATTTTAGCCTTAGCTATGAGGGCCTTATCAGACATGTTGAATAGGACCACCTCCATAACCTCTCCCAATCTTACGAGCCATAGTTTGCGTTTTCACATTGGCTGGGAGACCCCATAATTGCACCCAAACCTGTGCTTTATCCAAATCCATATTATGCAAATGCAATTTTTCCATTCCATTCTTTCAGGATCATCCAAGAATTTTTGAACAGCCACAAACTCCCTTTTAGAATCCTGTTAAAATCTTCCTCCCTATCCATAGATATCTTAAATGTAGCAGCTTCAACATCCTGAATCTAGAGATTATGAGGATTGTACCAAATTCCCTCTAATGCAGAAATGAGGGATAGTTTATGGATGGGTTTCTCCGTAGCCAATCTACCCACGATACATTTTTCCTCTATAGTGTCATCGAGAATTTCGTCTTCATCATAAAAGATATAGTCTTGTTCATGAGAGGCCCTGTTATTGTTGTTCTGATGCATGATGTCTGGGTTTATTTTTTGCAGGTTCTCGGTGTTGCTAACAGAAGGAGCATAAAGACCTATATGTTGATCCAATAGAGTCCCTCTATCACGGGACTGACGAGTAATATCAGCGGCATGATTAGTGTTGAGAATAAGAGATTTCCTTGAAGCATTAACACAACCACCTTTCGTGCTTAAACCTATGGGATCCTTTGAAGCCATCGCAACACTCCCACGAAAGACCTCTCACCGAGATCAATAAGCCTAAGGTTCAGAAACCCAAAGGAAATGCCGAGAACGGAGAAGACGCAGAAACAAAAACAGGAAAGAAAAGCAAGAATACGACAAACTGATAAACCAGAAAGAGACTGAGATTACGTAAAGACAAAACCACGAACTAGCCAAGCTAACACAAAGAGAGAGAGATGTAGAAAATCCAGCACATAAGCGAGCAAGAGGAGACACCCAAAAGGGGAACACACAAGGAGTGGATGCAGAGGGAGCTGAAAGAAGAAAATATGAAAATTGAAATGTTTTGGATAACAACGTGTTGGATAATTTGGTTGGGGAGAAAAAAAATTGACACGAACAATAAAAAGTAAAAAATTAAAAATAAATAAGGGCAAAATTGACATTTTTAAAAAATTGTTGGGATATTAGTATAACTGTAGGGGTATGGGGTAAAATTTTCAAAAATTATAAGCAAAAACTTGCAAAAAAAAAAACGGCGTGGAAGGAACGAGTAGACATTAAAAGGTGTAGACCTAAAATCTTTACCCGTCTTGTGAAAAAGTGCAGACAAAACGAGTATGTCTGACGGATCGAATCCATTTTGCCACACTAGTTATACCAACCACACTAATATACTAGAGATTTAACTTGCCACCCCCAGTTGTACTTGACACCCCCATATAATTTCATAATTTCACAAGTATCTCTGCTAAAATTTGAATCAAATTTGCGTACAAAATTTTCGGTACCACCAAAAGTTTCAATATTGTATTCAGAATTTTTATATATACCTAAATTTTTAAAAATTAAGGGAGTTTTCAATTTTATCGGAAACGTTAAAAAATACCATGTTTTACCAGAAATTTCAACCAAAGTGAAATTTTTGGTAGTTTAATTTTATGATATTTTAACCGGTTTGGATTTTGCCGAAAGTTTTGGACGATTGTGATTGCACTGACCGTTTTGTGTGGTCCAAAATAAATTCAAAGTTGTATAAATATGTGTCACCTGTTGTATGAGAAAAACATCTCAAAATGCCTCTTTCTCAATTTTTTATTATGGTAGAAGTGTACTTCAACAGAGCTACACATCCCGTAGAGTTCCGGTTTCCGGATGGTACCACATCTCTCGCCGCCTTGATATCCAAGTTGAATGAATTGTTGTTAGATATCAATAACAGAAAGGATAAAAAGTACCATGTTTTTACCAGAAACGTTAAAAAGTACCATGTTTCATCGAAAACGTTAAAAAGTACCATATTTTACCAGAAATTTCAACCAAAGTGAAAGTTTCGAAAGTTTTGGACGGTTGTGATTGCACTGATCGTTTTGTGTGGTAAAAAAATAAGGGTTAATATGTTTGTAGTCCTTATAAATATCTCAATTTTAATTTTTTCCATATAAAAAAAATGTCGAGTTTTAGTCCCTATAGAATTACTTTTGCAAGCAGATTTAGTCCCTATAGAGGGACTAAAATTGCGTGCAAAAGTAATTTTATAGGGACTAAAACCCGACATTTTTTTGTAGGGACTAAAAATAAAAATTGAGATATTTATAGGGACCAAAAACATATTTAACCCAAAAAATAAATTCAAAGTTGTATAAATATGTGTCACCTGTTGTATGAGAAAAACATCTCAAAATGCCTCTTCTCAATTTTTGATTATGGTAGAAGTGTACTTCGACGAAGCTACACATCCCGTAGTGTTCCGGTTTCTAGATGACACCACATCTCTCACCGTCTTGACATCCAAGTTGAATGAATTGTTGTCAGATATCAATAACAGAAAGGTGAGAAAGATTGAGTTTTGTGAAGGATAGATTGATAATGGAATGGTGAAATATAACATTATTGAGTTTAAGACCGATGAAGGTGTGACCGTTATGGAGAGATCATTTCGATGTAGGCTAATAAAGGGATCGATCGAGTTAGATGTGGAGATTTCAAGACCTTTCGACGACATAATTAAGATGATGAAACGTCAAAAATCATCTGGTAGTGCTTAGGTTTTATTATTTATTATTGTTTTCTTAAGGTATATAATCATTTGTCTAAGTTATGTAATCCTTTGTCAAATGTTAAATCATGTACATCTTGCATCAATGGAAGATCCAAAATGTTACCTAATAAAAATTATTGTGTAGATGTCTGAGTAATGTTACATATAATATACAAATAATACATAAAAATAAAAATAATGTCTAAATAGGTCCCACACGGCCTATGTGTGCTTCCCGAGATAATATAGTAAAAACTTCACCATATGAGTTTACCAAATCCATGAGGTTATCCATAATAATTGTAATCATTCGCAGACGTTATTGGTCATCGGCTGAAGGTGGTGGTGACACGTCATTTACATGTACCTAAACATCGGAAGGCATAACATCATTTATATACTCAATAGGTGAGATGATGAGATGTTGTGATACAGTGAGATACCACTCCAAGTAATTATCCTCATACTACTTGTGTTTAACCCTCAGTGTGTGATCTCTAATGGCACAACTATAGTTGTTAATGTTACTCTGAAACCACTTGTCAATGCCCACATATGGAATATCTGAAACTGGTAGTGAGATGCCCTGGACTTAACCATAATGTCGTAGACACCTCTTAGGAAACTGTCCAGCGACTAAGGTCTCCCACCGCATATAATCAGAATATAAAAAGGAATCATCAAACTTGCAATGGACTCTGTGATCAATGTATGGTGTCCAGATGAATCATCTACAATCAATGTAACGCCCATTTATTTAATTAATTATTTAATTAAATATAATTGTATTATGTTGTGTTGATTTGCGTTGATTTGTGTATTTAAGTTGATTTAAGTTGATTTCCGAAATATCGGAAAGTTACGTTGATGTTCAATGTTGGTTTAAGTTGGATTAATTAAGCAAGTTGATTTAAATTGTGGAAAATAATATTGAATATTTCTCGGCTATTGTGGAATATGTTAATTGGGTTGTTTGGACCATTTGGTTAATAATCGGTAATTAATCAATTCAGTCGGGCGGAAGTAATTATTTTTGTGAATTATTTATTGATTTTGTGTTGTGGTGAATTAAGTCGTTAAGTCGGTATTTAAGTTGGAAAGTCGTAGATATAATATTAGAATTAATATTATAGTTGCAGGAGGGTGTTTGGTTTAGTGGACTTGGAATCGTGTCAGAATTAGTAAATTAAGGGATGTAAGACTTAGGCCCATTAGATCTTATGAGTAAAATAATAATATTTTGATAAAAAGAAATAAAAAGAAATAGGTTTGTTTCTTAGAAAATATCAGTAAGTGGAAGAGGAAGAGGAACATAATATAGAACATGAGAGAAGAAGTTGCGAGAGAGAAACTGCTACCGGTGCAAAATCCCAAGAATTCGATCGAACCTAGAGCTGCCTTTAATCCAAGGTAAGGGTGGGGTCTGACTTTTATAATCGGGTCATGATAATCGATTATGAATAAATTTGGAATCGGGTAGTGTTTATGATGTTATTGGTGATTTGTATGATTTTGCTGTTATGATGTTGTTTTGTGAAATGTTGATAATTCGGTTGTGTGAAAATTTGTTGCTGACTAGTTTTATGAAGTTGTTGTTGATTTTATACGATTCTGGAATATGTAGTTTGAGACGAAATACAATGCAGTCGATACAGTGCACGGGTGGCGCAGACCACCCAAAATTAAAAGAATAAAAATATGATGGTGGTTGCATGGGGGATGGCGCAAGGTACCCCCTCTCTCACATGAACATGGCGCAAGCCATGAAGGACATTACTAAGGGTGGCGCAAGCCACCCAAGTAATTAGGGGAATACTTGTTTTTGTTTTATACTTTTAATAACTCTTTCCAGTTCATGGAAATTTTTGTAAATTCCAAAATAAAGTAATACATTTCATATGTTGAAAGCCACATTATATACGTTGAGAGCCATAATGTGTCTTAAAAAGGGTGACGCAAGCCACCCATAAAATGAGGGAAGGCACTTGTTTGCTTTATACATTAAATAATTCTTTTAAGTATATGATAATTTGATGAATCCTTCTAAATAAATTAATATTAAATCAATACATGTTTCTTACAATTTTATGAATTCTCTCAAAATGAATTAATATTAAACCAATACATATTTCTCTATAATGAATGAGTAGAATCATATAAATAGGACTTATGGTTTAATGCATTTGGACACAGTTCTATCAGTTGCGAAGAGAAACCAGTTTAATAGCAGCAGTGCTTTTGAGTTTTGACAGAATTTTACAATAATTTCGTAATAATCGTAGAATGCCTGAACAATGCAGTTTTAGTCGGTTTAGCCGAGTTAGACGAAAAAGTTAGTTGCCTGGAATTTAACGAAAATTGTTGGGGTAAGTCAGACAATTTAGTAGGTGAATTTTGTTGGTTTGTTTTGTTGAAATTGTGTCAGAAAAGTTATTTGCAGGTACAGTTGACTGTGTAGTTTCGTTCTGGTATACAGACAAATTTTAAGTTGTAGGCTTGATAGCCAATGTTGAATAAGTTGTTTAAGTTGTCTGAGTTGTTTATGTTGTTGATGTTATTATGTTGTTTATGTTGTTGAGTCATATATGTCATAAAGTATATGTGTATTTTATGTCGGAGTCATTGCTCACACCATGTTGGCCTGGATTGACACTAAGTTGAAAGTTAAAGGCATTATGCCTTGATGCCTCGGTAAATTGGAAAAATTATTAAGTTGAAGGCATAGTTGAGTCGCATCTTGAGTTGCATTATTTATGTTGCTTATGTTTGCTGAAGTTGATGAAGTTGTCTATGTTACTTAAGTTGAAGAAGCTGTTTGTGTTGATTAAGTCGATGAAGTCGTTTATGTTGATTATGTCATTCATGTTGCTTATATGATTATGTTAATAAAGTTGATTATGTTGTTGAAGTTATTGAAGATGATTACGTTGACTATGATGATGTTGATTTGTTGATTACGTGGTAAATATTTATAGGTTTTACAGCAGCCACGGTGGCTGTTGGTGTTATGGCCAAGTTGTCGATCTTTTGATTAAGTGAATCAAACTTTGCATTAACTTGGTCCATACTACTCACTTCGTACATACCTCCTTTCGTTGGTTTCTCAGTTGCGAATCTCTCGATTCCCCATTGGTAATGATTCTGAGCCATACTCTCGATAAGTGTATAAGCTTCGTTATATTCTTTGTTCATCAATGCGCCGCCCACGGCAGCGTCTATTGTCATTCTTGTGTTGTACAAGAGACCATTGTAAAAGGTATGGATCACCATCCAATTAACTAAACCATGATGTGGACAAAGTCTCAACATATCTTTGTATCGTTCCCAAGCTTCGAAAAGTGACTCGTTTTCCTTTTGCTTAAATCCGTTGATTTGAGCTCTTAGCATAGCCGTCTTGCAAGGTGGAAAATATCTTGCTAAGAAAACTTTCTTCAGTTCCTCCCATGTAGTTACTGAATTCGAGGGTAGAGATTGAAGCCAGGCTCTTGCTCTGTCTCGTAGCGAGAAAGGAAAAAGGCGTAATCTGATTGCTTCTTGGGTAACTCCATTAGCTTTCACTGTATCTGCGTACTGCACAAATATCAAAAGATGAAGGTTCGGATCCTCGGTAGGATTTTCGGCAAATTGGTTTTGTTGCACGGCTGATATCAGTGAAGGTTTCAACTCGAAATTGTTTCGGTTGATAGCTGGCGCGGCAATGCTGGAATGCGGTTCAGCTTGTGAAGGACTAGCGTAATACTTGAGCGAATGATTTTGTTCTTCAGCCATTTATGCATCTTTCGATGTTCCAACTGGTTCAGGTGGATCAACTTGAAGATCTGGAATGTTGTATTTTCGTTGGTATTCTAATATTCGTCTTCTTAAATGTAAGAAGCGTTCTAATTCAAGGACTGGAGGCTGCAAGTCTTCGCCTTGAGAGCGAGTACTTGGCATACAATCGGTAAATTAAATTAGGGAAAATAAATTGTTGCCTTAGTCTAGACAGTGCTACTCTAATTGTGAACTAGTGACTAAATCAAAGTCCCCGACAACAATTTATTTTCCCTAATCTAATTTACCGATTGTATGCCAAGTACTCGCTCTCCCCTAAGACCGTTTGAGAAATACGAAGCCTTTTAGGACACGCCGGTTTCTACCGACGATTCATCAAAGATTTCTCGAAAATCACTAAACCTCTTACCGGTTTATTAATGAAAGATGCTGAGTTCATATTCGATAAAGATTGTCTTAAAGCATTCGAAACTCTAAAAACAGCCCTCATCACCGCACCAATCATGCAACCACCTGACTGGAGATTACCTTTCGAAATCATGTGCGATGCGAGTGACTATGCTGTAGGCGCAGTTCTAGGACAAAGGAAGGACAAGAAACTTCACGCAATTTACTATGCCAGTAGAACTTTAGATTCTGCTCAAATGAACTACGCCACTACTGAAAAAGAGTTGTTAGCAGTTGTCTTCGCGCTTAATAAATTCCGTTCCTACCTAGTAGGAGCAAAAATAATCATCTACACAGACCACACTGCTATCAGATATTTACTAACCAAGAAAGATGCCAAACCAAGACTCCTAAGATGGATCTTACTCTTACAAGAGTTTGATCTCGAAATCAAAGATAAGAAAGGCACTGAAAATGTCGTAGCAGACCATTTATCTAGAATAGAAGGTATTAAACCCGAACAAGTGTCGATTAACGACGATTTTCCGTATGAACAGCTGATAGCATAAATAAGAAGCGACCCAACTCGGTTAGACATAAATGAACCAAAATCCGTGGAAGCAATCCAAATAACCGTAGGACTACCATGGTACGCTGACATTGTCAACTACTTAGCTGCAGGAGCACTTCCACCGGACTTAACCTATCAGCAGAAAAAGAAATTCTTCCACGATCTCAAGTATTACTATTGGGACGAACCATTATTGTTTAAGAGAGGACCTGACGGAATCTTCCGTCGGTGCATACCCGAAGAAGAAATAGAAGATGTCATTGCTCATTGTCATTCATCTCCTTATGGCGGACACGCAAACACTTCCAAGACTTGTGCAAAAATCTTACAAGCCGGCCTATTTTGGCCTAATCTATGGAAAGATGTCCACATCGCTGTTATAAATTGCGATCGGTGTCAACGCACCGGTAACATTTCAAGACGAGATGAAATGCCTCAAAGAGGAATATTAGAAGTAGAAGTCTTTGATGTCTGGGGAATCGATTTCATGGGACCATTCCCATCTTCTTTCGGTAACAAGTACATACTCATAGCTGTCGATTATGTTTCAAAATGGATCGAGGCTATAGCTTCTCCTACAAATGACACACAAGTAGTAATTAAGCTTTTCAAGAATATAATCTTTCTAAGATTTGGTGTGCCTAGACTTGTCATTAGTGACGGTGGCTCGCATTTCATTTCGAAAATATTCGACAAATTACTATCTAAGTATGGAGTCAGACATCGTGTAGCAACACCGTATCATCCGCAAACAAGTGGACAGGTCGAAGTCTCGAAAAGAGAAATAAAACAAATTCTAGAGAAGACTGTCGCCATATCTAGGAAGGATTGGTCATCTAAACTTAATGAAGCTTTATGGGCTTATAGGACAGCCTACAAGACACCCATAGGAACTACACCCTTCAAACTAGTGTATGGGAAGGCCTGTCATCTCCCGGTTGAACTAGAGCACAAAGCATATTAGGCGATTAAAACACTCAATATAAACTACACTGCCGCTGGAGAAAAGCGAATCCTCGACATTAATGAATTGGAAGAATTAAGGTTGGACGCTGTAACACGGTGGGAGAACTGACTTTAGTTATGTTGCGGATAGCAAGAGTCGCCACCGACTTTTATTTTATCCAAAGGAAAGGCATAAAAGAACAGGAAAGACCTTTTAAAAGATTTTTTGTGTCCGGGGGATAGGTTATGTAAAGGGAAGGTGTTAGCACCCTTTACATCCATGGTTATCCATGGGCTCTTAGTTACTTAGCTCACTTTAAAATGTTTTTGAAATGTGTAGTGTGTGAATAGAAATTTTCATAAGAGTTTGATAATGATCCATGTACGGATGCGTAAAAAACTTGTGTTTGAAAATTGTTTGAAGTGTTTGAAATTTGTTTTGAAATAGTGAGCAAGTAACTATGAGGAACCTACCCTAAAGTTTAAGTCTTTCTGTTCTTTATCCTTTAAATGGTAAGACTATCCCTATTATTAAGGAATAGGTAGTCATTACCTTGGATGTGAGGGACAAGTGAGGGACATCTGTTTAATGAAGGCAACTGTAGGGTGTATTAAGCATTTTGGAGGGACTGTCATCATTATTCGAAAGGGACTAGATCATTATGAAAGGCAACCATTTAAGGGACTTGATCTTTGATTATGAAGGGACTAGATGACTTTTCTTTTAAGGGACTTGCTTTATACACCCCACTTGACCTTTATGATTAGGCAACATTGAGGGATAGCCCTAGAAAGTGAGATGGCGATTAAAAATCGACTTACGTGTGTGAGTGTTTAATTTATATTTATCTTATAATTAAAGTGATCTAAACTTTATTTTAAATTGAATACATGTTTTACACTCCCTATATTACTAACCATAGCATAAAAATTAAATAAATTACATATTTACAAAAAAATTACATCCAAGGAGCAATTACATAATAATTATAATAAGCAAATTAAAAATAAATAGCAAAAATAAATATAGAAGCAAAATATAAATAATAAGCAAAAATAATAAATAAGCAATAAGTAAATATAATAGGGGTTAGTAATAATAATAATTAAAAATAAATAGGATTAGTGAAATCATAATAATAAGCATAATTAAAAAAACTAATTGAATTAGTAATAATATGGTTAGTAATAATAACAATAATTAAAATAAATAGAATTAGCAAAAATATTATAATAACATGATAAACACAAAATTATATTTTTAATATAGACATTTATTTAAAAATATGAACAATTAAAGGATTATGGTAATATTTTAATTTATGTACAAATTATTAAATTATTTATAATTACAAAATTAAATTATTATAGGTTCAATTGTTTCTAAACACATATTAAAAATTATTTATATATAATTTAGGTTATAAACAAATTAAAAAAATATTTACATATTATATATAAGAAAATAAGTTATAATTATGTTTAAAGATTATATTTACAAAAATTAATCATATTCACAAAATTTTATATTAAGTATTATATTTACAAGATTTAATTTTATTAATCATTATATTTACAAAAGTTATATTAAATAAATATACACATAATAATTAGAAAATAAAAATTATTTAGAAAAATAAAATTAGGTTTTGCAAAATTAGGGTTCATTTAGAAAATATTTTTAGGGTTTATGATATAATATACAAAATTTATTTTAATAAATGTACATATATCATCAATTTAATTACATAATAAAGAAAATATTTTTTGAATTACAAAATAATTTCTGAATATTAGAAAACATTGAATATATATTTTATAGAATTATTTTTTTATGATATATAATTATTAATAAAACTTAAATCAATTAAATAAAATTAAACAAAACAAAAATAAAATAAAAATGACAAAACAAACCTGGCTGGGATTTGAACCCAGGAGGCTTTGTTCACAACACCCATGCCCTACCACTGGGCCATGCGCTGGTTGGTGCAAGGATGATGACCTCCATGTTGTTTTGTTCTTTCAAATCAATAATCAGAAAAAATAAGTGAAAAACAAAAGGCCTGGGGGAGGATTGAACCCAGGACCTTATGAATACAAGCAAGCGCACATAACCGTCCGGCTGGAAGAGCCCATCTGATATTTGATCAACAACAAATGATAATATATTATATTCAGTGTAATAATGAAAAAAACTCAAAAATATTTGTCACAGCCAGGTTTTGATCCCACGCCCTCTCATCACACACACGCCTGGCCTTCCACTGGACCACGCAGCCTGTGGTGACAACAAACCAACAAAATAAGATAAAATATTTTAAATCAAATTCAAATTTTCCTGAGCGCACCAACTGCTTCTTCTTCAACCTATTTCCTGCGAATTTTCCTTCTCTTTTTCCTGCGAATATTGCTGCGTGTTCTTCATCCCTGCGAATCACAAACTTCATCCAAACAACAAAATTTCACAAAATTGATTATATCATTGAGTTCCTAACAAGATTTCCAATCATCCTATGTCCTTGTAATCCATTTATATTGGCTGAATGACAAAACCCTAATTTAAGCCGCAAACCCTAAACATGGTGAATCATGATTCAGGCTATGGAACTTCACCAAACGATCCAGAATCCATCTATAGCTATCAACAAACATCAATATGTCATCAAAATTCATTATCAATTAGTAAATATAGTGATTCGAAAAAAAAATTATGAAGCATATGATTGATGCGGATTATGCATTATGGGGTGCTTTGGCTGCAAGTGAAGGTTGGTTTTCACTCAGAGAGCGCCAAGGATCATGACTATGATCTCAAATTACCTTCAAATGTCCTGGAGGATGAAAACCGAATGTGAGTTTTTTGAAGGATTTTTGATTTTGTGAAACTTACTTTGGAGGCAGAGAATTCGTGCCTTGGTGATTGAATTGTGTTTAGTACTTATAGGTAAATGAATTTAGGTCATAACATTGAATGGTTGTATGGAAATTTTGATATGAAAAGATTGAAATTGATCATGCTTTGAAAATCCAATATTCTTGCATAAAGGCTTGCTATTTTTGGACAAATCTTATGATTTCCTTCCTCTTCAATTCAAATCATCATTTAAGACATTCTAGAAACTCAATCCAAATAAAATCTCTTATTTTCATATTTTATTTTTATTTAAAATGATTTTTAATGAATTAAATCAAAATAAATAAAAATAAAAATAATAAAAATCTGATTTTAATGGTTTGGGTCGTGCATAGTGCTATTGTATGGATTGGATCATAATTTGACAAGCCCATTTGGAAAGAATTGGTTTTAGACCTCCATTTTCATCATAAACCAACTAAAAATTTCCAAACTTTGCAAAGGCACATATCCTTCAATTTTAAAGCTATGAGGGTGTTCTTGGACATTTTGTAAATCTTGAAGAGTCCTCTAAACAACCCCATTGGTTTCATGTCCATATCATTTACCAATCTCAAGTTATGCCCTTTTGAAGTTGTTGACTTTTTGTTGACTTTTGAAATGACCTATAATGTCTTAGTTCATACCTTCCAAATGAAGCATTTTTGGGCTTGGCTTGTGAGACACAAAGTTGTAGAGAATTCAATTTCCTTCAAAATGAGCTTTGAGTGGAGACTTGGTGATGAAGTATGTGAAAGTTATGGCTGGTCAAAGTTCAGTTGACTTTTACTGAGGAAACCCTAATTTAGAAACTCCTGATTCTTGATGATCTGGAATCTCCTTGATGAATCATGATCAACCCTTGATCAAATGATGAATTTTACTTCATATACTTGATGTTGGCAAAAAATCATGAAGTTTGACTTAGGTTTGACCACAGTTGACCTTAGTTTGACTTTTTAACTACATTGACTGTTTTTGACTTATCTGATCATCTGACTGAGCAAACTTCTGAGAAAAGTCTTGAAACTTGTCATGGGGGTTCTTACACACATATAAGATGTTATGAAGCTCACTTGAGGTCTTGGAAGTCCATTTAGCCTGATTAAAGTCAAAACCCTAGTTTTGGATGCACTGCTTAGGAGGTGCACTGTCTGAGGGAGTTGTCAACTCTTCTGACCCATTGTGAACCTTGTGAACCATTATAAAATGTCTTGTGAACCTCATGGGAGGTATTGTGAACCTTGTGAACCTTGTGAACCTTCATGAAGTGACTTGTACACTTCATGAACCTCATGAAAGGTTATGTAAACATTATGAATCTTGTGAACCTTGTGAACCTTCAAGAAGCAACTTGTAGACTTCCTGAACCTCATGAAAGGTCTTGTAAATGTTGAGAAGCTTGTGAACCTTGTGAATTTTCAAGAAGTGACTTTTAGACTTCATGAACCTCATGAAAGGTTTTGAAAGCATTGTGGAACTTGTGAACCTTGTGAACCTTCAAGAAGTAACTTGTAGACTTCATGAACCTCATGAAAGGTCTTGTAAGTGTTGAGAAACTTGTGAACCTTGTGAACCTTCTTAGAACACAAAGTCCTGTATTGTGGGGGCAAATTTTGGGGTGCAACAGCTGCCCCTGTTCAATTTTCTGAAACCTGAGGGGTTAGATTGGTATGTTTGCCAGTTGTGACCTGGAAGGTTGAAGGGGATTGAACACAAAAGCCCAAAAATTTGCACTCACCAGTGCATAGAGTGGTACAGATGGTTAGTTGAATATGTTTGAGTGGGCTTAAAGATGCCACTTGGAGGAAAATTCTTCAGATACATGTCTTGGAGGATGAAGCAGTCCAAAATATGGAGGTACAATGATAGTTGTCAGGAGGATGGAGTAATCCTGAGGTAATGATATGATTTCAGGAGGATGAAGCAATCCTGATGTAATAAAGCTGTCAGGAGGATGAAGCAACCCTGAGGTAGTGATAAGCTGTCAGGAGGATAAAGCAGCCCTGAGACAATAATGTGATTTCAGGAGGATAAAGCAATCCTGAGGTATGAGAAGCTATCAGGAGGATGGAGCAGTCCTGAGGTAATAATAAGCTGTCAGGAGGATAAAGCAATCCTGAGGTAGTGATGTGATTTCAGGAGGATAAAGCAATCCTGAAGTAATGATGATAACTATCAGGAAGATGAAGCAGTCCTGGTGTAGTAATATGTTCCCCAGAGGATGAAGCAGTCTTGAGAGATGATAAGTCTTCAGGAGGATAAAGCATTCCTGATGTAATAGGAATTTTCAGGAGGATAAAGCAGTCCTGATGGATGATATGCTTTCAGGAGGATAAAGCAATCCTGATAATCATAAGTTTGTTTGTAGGATAATTGACCTGAAACAAAGTAGCATTTGTATAAGTTTATGCATTATGTATGCATGTATGATATGATGCGCTTAAGTAACGTATTATGTATCTATGGATATGTATGTTATGGTATGATGTAAATGATGTATGTGTGATATGATGCTGCCGGAAATGTCTGGATATCTTCGTATAACAACTGCTGGCCATGGAAAATAAATCCCGATTCGTTGTTGAAGAATATGAGGAACTCGTTCCCGTCTTGCTTGATAATATATTATACATAACCTTCCGTATGCTGGGAATAACAAGGTATAGATAACCTCCCGTATGCTGGGGATAACAAGATATAGATAACCTCCCGTATACTGGGGATAGTAAGGTATAGATAACCTTCGTCTTCGTTTGATGGTAGGGCAGATATAACCTCCCGTCTTCGTTCGTCGTACTCTCATTGGAAAGTAATTTCCCGTATATCCGTATGAGGATAAAAGAGATGAATATAAATTCCAGGGGAGATGAGATTTTATGAAGATGGATTCGTCCTACTGAGGGTTTGTAACTGTCTTGTAAAGATGAACCGGCGAAGCTTCGTTGAAATCCTTCCCTCGTTCGTCCTTACTAAATACTATTACTGCATTTTCATGCATCTCTGGTAAACATCAATCATATTAAGTACACATGCATTTCTTGTAAACATCAATCATATTCAAAAGCATACATACATTCAAACACAATCAATGGACGTTTCGCTTATGTAAATAGGGTAAAAGTAAATCTGGATTCAAAAGATGGAATTTATTTATATCAAAAAGTGACCCATACACGGGTAAGTTTGTACAAGGAGACATAAACCCTAGTAAGAGGATTTTGTCATAAAGTGTTTACAAAACAAAGAGAATCAACTATGTGAGAAATGATCCTATCGAGTTTCAATTCTACTATTGCCATTATCTTCAAGTATCTCCTCTTCTGCTGTTCAGACAGAAACGATTGGATTGAGCTTTATCTGTTCGAGCTTGAGTAAGTAGTACAACTGGTTGCAGTTTCATGGGTGATCCAAACGAGACATAGTCATACGCTTTAATCCCTAACTTTTGCCTGGATTGCCCTTTCAGGTTTTCAATCCACCGGGATACCCTTTTTTGCCCAAGCCGCCTTTTCAGGTTTTCGACTTGCCGGGTGTACATCTTTTATATATATCCCTAATTTTTGCCCAAACCCTTTTGGTTTGCCGGGATGCCCTTATTTTTGCCTAGGCCTGTCAACCTAGCGGGTCTCTTTTTATGCGTAGTATTTTTTAACTATGTCTGCGTTTACAGGCTGTGGAAAGTCTTCACCATCCATTGTAGTGAGTATCATGGCACCTCCTGAGAACACTGTCTTGACTACAAATGGTCCTTCATATGTTGGAGTCCACTTGCCCCTAGGATCACCCTGTGGTAATATGATACGCTTGATTACCAAGTCACCAGCCTTATATACCTTTGGCTTAACCTTCTTGTTAAAAGCTTTGATCATTCGTTTCTGGTACATCTGGCCATGACAAACTGCTGCTAGCCTCTTCTCATCAATCAAATTTAACTGGTCCAGTCGAGTCTGAATCCACTCATCTTCATCCAAGCCTGCATCCTTCATAATTCTCAAGGAGGGAATCTGAACTTCAATGGGCAGAACTGCTTCCATACCATAGACTAAGGAGAATGGGGTTGCCCCTGTTGAAGTACGTATTGTGGTACGATAACCATGAAGAGCAAATGGTAACATCTCATGCCAATCCTTGTAAGTAACATTCATCTTCTGTACGATCTTCTTAATGTTCTTATTAGCAACTTCAACTGCCCCATTCATCTTTGGACGATACGGAGAAGAGTTGTGATGCTTAATCTTGAACTGCGTGCAGAGATCAGTAATCATAGTGTTGTTCAGATTAGAGCCATTGTCAGTGATAATCCTTCCAGGGATGCCATACCTACATATGAGATTATTCTTAATGAATCGAGCCACCACATTCTTAGTAACAGATGCAAATGAAGCTGCCTCCACCCACTTCGTGAAATAATCAATAGCAACCAGAATGAAACGATGCCCATTAGAAGCAGTAGGCTTGATCTCACCAATCATATCAATGCCCCACATGGCAAAGGGCCAAGGAGCAGTCAACACATTCAATGGTGATGGAGGTACATGGACTTTATCAGCATAAATTTGACATTTGTGACAAGTTCTGGAGTGTTGATAGCAATCAGCTTCCATGGTAGACCAATAGTAACCTGCTCTCAAAATCTTCTTTGCCATAGTATGACCACTAGAATGAGTGCCAAAGATCCCATCATGCATATCTTCCATAATCTCAATTGCTTCCTTCTTATCCACACAGCGAAGCAAAGTTGAATCATGATTGCGCTTGTATAGAATGCCATTACTCAAAAGGAACTTAGCAGAAAACCTTCTCAGGAACTTCCTATCTTTGACAGATGCCCCTTCAGGGAACTCCTGAGCTTCAAGATATCTTTTCACTTCATAGAACCAAGGCTTCTCCTCTGCCCCTTCTGTGCCAATCTCATTGCAGTATGCAGGCTTCTCAAATCTATCAATAGTAATCTTGGGAGCTTCATCATCCCAGCTGATCTCAAACATGGATGCCATGGTGGCCAAAGCGTCTGCCAACTGATTCTCTCTTCGTGGAATATGTTCAAAAGTAATCTCTCTGAAATGTGGGATCAAAGACAACACATGCTCTCTGTAAGGAATGAGGTTATCATGCTTGGTATCCCAATCTCCTTTAATCTGACTAACTACCAGGGCTGAATCTCCATACACATCAAGGAACTGAATCTTCATATCAATAGCAGCTTTAATACCCAGGATACATGCCTCATACTCAGCCATGTTATTGGTACAATAGAAACAAAGTCTGGCAGTAATCGGGGTATGACAACCTTCAGGGGAACTAATCACAACACCAACGCCATTACCAAGTGCATTAGAGGCACCATCAAAAACCATAGTCCATCGGGATCCTTGTTCAGGTCCGTCATATTGTCCAGGTTCTTTGGTAATAATCATAATGTCTTCATCAGGAAACTCAAAACTCATTGACTGATAATCATCCACTGCTTGATGAGCCAAATGATCAGCAACAACACTTCCTTTAATGGCCTTCTGAGTAGTATACTGTATGTCATATTCTGTCAAGATCATTTGCCATCTTGCAATTCTTCCGGAGAGAGCAGGTTTCTCAAAGATATACTTGATTGGATCCATCTTTGAAATCAATAAGGTAGTATGGGTCAACATATACTGTCTTAGTCGGCGAGCAGCCCATGCCAAAGCGCAACAAGTTTTCTCGAGCAGTGAGTATCTTGTTTCACAGTCGGTAAACTTTTTGCTAAGGTAGTATATTGCCTGCTCTTTTCGACCAGACTCGTCATGTTGCCCCAATACACACCCCATTGAGTTGTCTAACACTGTTAAGTACATAATCAAGGGTCTTCCATCAACTGGTGGCATCAAAATTGGTGGTTCTAGCAGATACCTCTTGATTTCATCAAAGGCAGTTTGGCATTCATCATTCCATTCCATCACCTGATCTTTCTTCAACAACTTGAAGATTGGCTCACAGATGGTAATTAATTGGGAGATAAATCTTGCAATGTAGTTCAATCGTCCCAAGAAACCTCTAACCTCCTTCTCAGTACGGGGAGCTGGCATCTCTCGTATAGCTTTCACTTTTGCAGGATCCACTTCAATACCTTTTCCACTGACAATAAAACCCAGGAGCTTTCCAGATCTAACCCCAAAAGTACACTTGTTTGGATTCAATCTCAACTTGTATTTCTTCAACCTCTCAAACAACTTGTGCAGATGATCAAGATGTTGCTCTTCATTCTGAGATCTGGCTATCATATCATCCACATACACCTCTATCTCATGATGAATCATATCATGAAACAAAGCCACCATAGCACGCTGATATGTTGCCCCTGCATTCTTCAAACCAAATGGCATCACCTTATAACAAAAGATGCCCCACTGTGTAACAAATGTTGTCTTCTCCATATCTTCAGGAGCCATCTTGATTTGATTGTAACCAGAGAAACCATCCATAAAAGAGAATACCTTATGCTGAGCAGTGTTGTCTACCAGAACATCAATATGAGGAAGCGGAAAGTCATCTTTGGGGCTAGCCTTGTTCAAATCTCTGTAGTTTACACACATACGTACCTTACCATCTTTCTTAGGAACTGGTACCACATTTGCAACCCACTGAGGATAAGAAGTTACTGCTAAGAACCCTGCATCAAACTGTTTCATTACCTCTGCTTTGATCTTTTCTGACATCTCAGGACGCATACGACGAACCTTCTGCTTCTTTGGACGACAATCTTCTTTTACTGGTAAACGGTGAACCACAATGTTTGTATCCAACCCTGGCATATCTTCATAAGACCAAGCAAAGATCTCCACATAGTCACGTAACATCTGAATCAGCCTGCTCTTGACACTGTCCTCTAAATCAGCCCCTATCTTGACCTCTTTTCTGTTTTCTTCAGTTCCCAGATTCACAACTTCGACTGGCTCTTCATGTGGCTGTATAGCTTTCTCTTCTTGTTGTAACAACCTAGCAAGCTATACAGGTATTTCACAATCGTCCTCATTTCCGTCTTCAGTTTGATAGATCGGATTCTCGAAATTATAATTGGCAATAGTAGAACTGTTATCAACAGGATCCAGAGTGGATGAGGATCTGCATTTTAGTGATGTGGGTGTGTGTAAGAACACATAGCTGATAAAACAAAAATAAAAGAAAAGAAAGACAAGGAACACAATATTCACGAAAACGAAACGTCCACTGATTTTATTGAATGAAGTATGCAAATGAAATGACAGCCCGTAACAAGCACACCATTGTGCCCCGGGTAAGGCACATGGCTTGAAAGTTTTATTGTTCAAGAAACTACAAATTTAAAATATAACAACACAGTAATAGTATTTACTCCTGACTAAAGGAGATAGGGATAACATCTTCAGCTTTCCAATTATTGAGTCCAGCACCCACAGTAGGAAAAATCCAAGCATCCAAGTTGTAGCCTTCATCATAGTCTCCCACAGCATTGATCTGATCTTTCATAACCCCTTGATTGGTGATACGAACAACACGAGCACGACGAACAACCTTCTGGGACTCTGCAGTGAAACCCAAACCAAACTTGTCAGACTTGTATGGGATATCAGGAAGCTGACCCCAAATAGTACAACCACCTTCATCCACCACAGCTCTAGCATCATTGAGGGAGGCCATTGCCATTGTTGGAGGTTTTCTGGTGACCACGGGAACTTTCTTCACAACAGGAGGAGCTACATAATCATTAACAACCCAAGGAACCACTTCAAACGTCTGACACGGAGTCTCAATGTATTCACCTTCCATTTCCAGATACTTGAAAGTATTCACATGGCTGACAAAGTATTCTTCTTCTCCATAGACAGTAACAACCTTTCCATCCACCGGATATCTCAACTTTTGGTGCAATGTAGAGGTTACAACACCTTCCCCATGGATCCAGGGACGACCAAGAAGACAAGAGTACGAAGGACGAATATCCATCACAAAAAATGTAGCAGTAAACACCTGGGAGCCAACTTTGATTGGAAGATCAATTTCCCCATGCACTACTCTTCTAGAACCATCAAAAGCCTTTACCACAATATTACTGGGCTTCAGCACAACATCTTCAGGACTCAGCTTATTCAGAACTTCCTTAGGCAACACATTCAAAGAGGAACCATTGTCTATCAGCACATGTGACAGGGTAGTGCCCCTGCATTCAATTGAGATATGCAAGGCCCTGTTATGATCCCTCTTGGCAGGAGTCAAATCAGCATCAGAAAACCCTAACCCATTGTCATAGGTCAGGTGGGCAACACAGTTCTCAAATTGGTCAACAGAAATTGCACTGGGTACATGAGCAGTCTTCAGAAACTTGATCAAGGATTTGGCATGAGCCTCAGAACATAATAACAAAGACAGTATAGAAATCTTTGAGGGAGTATGCCCCAACTGATCAACAATGTCATAATCACTCTTGCGAATGATTTTCAATACTTCTTCCATCTGCTTAGAGAGATCATCAGCAGCTGGCACATCAGTAGATACAGGTTCAATAACAGGACCCTTGCCCCTAGCATCAGTGGTGGAAGTAGCAGCAGGAGTAACTGCATTCTTGGAAGTAACTGGAGGAGAGAAGACTCTTCCACTACGTGTGATCTTACTAGATCCAGCAATATTGTCAATATCAACAGGCATATCAGCTACAGGCTCTTGCTTAACACCATGGATGTAAACATCAGATCCATAATGCCAAGGCACAGCTTTGTCAAACGTATACGGAATAGGACCAGGAGTAGTAATGACCACAGGAGCAACTCTGGCTTCAGCAACAACTTTCACAGGACCTTCAGCAGTAATCTTGATTGTACCCTGATGAGTGATTTTAATAGGACCCTTTGAAGTGATTCTCACCGGTACTTTGTCAACCATGTCAACCTCTTCAGTCTTCTTACCCTGCGTAATATGATCTACCATACTCTCCACAGAAGACGGTCTTCTTTCAAACACTATAGTATACTTATCCATGAGACGCTGAATTCCGTCTTTCAATCTGAAGCACTTCTCTGGATTATACTCACAATAAACACAATCTTCACGACAACCCGGAAAGAACCCAGCTTGTACCAACTTCTTTCTAATGACAGACAATGGTGTGGTCAATTCATCAACTGAATGGATATGCAGATCTTCCTCAATGGCATTGACAGTCTTCTCGTGATTTGGCATTGGAGCAGTAATCACATTTGGAGTACCCGGAGGATCAAACTCAATTTCTCCAGCATCAATCATATCTTGAATTTTATTCTTCAAGATCCAGCAGTTATTAGTATCATGTCCCTGACAGTTTGAATGGTATGCACACCGTGCATTGGGGTTGTACCTGGGAGAGGTAACATTAGGATTCTGAGGAGCCTCTTTCAAAGTAATAAGTTCAGCTTTCAACAAGTGTTGCAATGCCTGAGCCATTGACATGTTGATCTTCGTGAACTGCCTTCTAGCTCTCTGTTGGTTGCCCTGTGGCTGCTCTGTTGTTGCAGGAGTTGGATTTGAAATATGAACTGCACTAACAGACTGATGCCTTCTATTACGATCAGGCTGACCATAAACAACATTAGATTCTTTCTTCCCAGTGGGAGGCTTCTTTGCAGCACCTGATGAGGAAGTACCCATTTGGATCTTACCATTCTTTATACCATTTTCTACTCGCTCTCCTGTCATGATCAACTCAGTGAAGCCAGATGATGAGCTTCCAATGAGGTGACTGTAAAATGGACCATTCAGCATACACATGAACATATCAACCAGCTCCCTGTCAGTCAAAGGGGGTTGAACTCTTCCAGCTAAATCTCTCCACTTCTGGGCATACTCTTTAAAACTCTCTTTGGCACCCATAGACATGCTCTGAAGCTGCATGCGAGTGGGGGCTAAGTCAGCATTGTATTGATACTGCTTATAGAAAGCTTCAGCAAGATCATTCCAATCCCTGATGTTGGCACTCTCCAACTGATAATACCACTCCAGCTGAGCTCCAGATAAGCTCTCTTGAAAGAAATGGATCCACAACTTCTTATCAGCAGTGTGGGGTTGAATTCTTCTAACATAAGACCTCAGATGCAGCTTGGGACAAGAGACCCCATCATAGACAACAAATGTAGGAACCTTGAACCCAATGGGTATGACTACCCCAGATATCAGACTCAAATCCTCAAAATCCAGCCCAGATGACTTCTGCAACTCCATGGCATCCATCCTATCCACCAGCATCTTGAATTTGTCTTCGTTAGGCTCATGATAGTAATTAGCCTCAGAATCAGAGTCCCCCATAGTGTTGTGGAGACTGCCTCCCTCTTTTTCAGATTCCTCAGATTCATAGTCTTCAGCTGGTTCTTTGGTCTTGGCAAGACCTTTGAACCTTCTTCCCATGTTGATCAAACCAGCAGACCTTCTAGTCTTCTTAGTCTTCTTGGCCAGCAGTGCCTTCAATTCATCTAGCCCCTTGGACAGGTTCAAGATCAGCTCTTGGAACTGTGCATTTTGTGCCTGGAGATCCTTAACTGATTGTTCAAGAGCCATTGCTGAAATAAACAGCGAGAAGATGAGAAACCTGTGCACAATTATAAACCTGTGATGCAATGAAATGATATGTGAATGCATATGCAATGTTTTCAAGGACCGCAGGATTTAAATTTGCTTAGACAAACAAGAAGGTAAACTTTTATTAGTAATAACTTTGTTTTGCCTTTTAGGCTTACAAAAAATGAAATGAAATAAGTACAAAAGATGGGGTTTTAAGTCTCCCATGGACGTTTCCTCTTTGTGTTGAGGTATGAGTTGAGGTTCCGTTCCTCGTGAAGTTGCTTTGTTAGTGTAGCGGTAAAATCGTGAGTGTAAGCTATTGATTAACTTAACTCGATTAACACAGAGTCGCCACCGCGCTTTTCTTTATTTCCGAATGGAAAAAGGTAAAAGAACGAATAAAACCTGGAATTCTAAAAGCAAAGGCTAAAAGAAGTAAACAGAGATCGGGTAAGGGGATTGGTTATGAACCGGGAAGGTTTTAGGCACCCGACTCATCCGTAGTACTCTACGGGAGCCCTTTGAAATACTTATCACTTTTGGTCTGAAATTGGTTTGTTTAAAATGATGGAATAGATGAGGAGAAGAATATTTTTTTTAATGATTTTGTGTTTGATAAGGTTTTAAAGCCTTATGCCTACGTACCCACAAAGTGCAATGCGAGATCAAAACCTCGTAGTTCGTGGTACCAAGTTTGAAAAGAATAAGTGTGTTGAATTAATTTTAAGATGTAAAGATAAGTCGTCATCCCTTAGCGAATAATTCCGCTAAAAGGGATGAATCATATCTAAACATATGGAAAAGAAGAAAGGTGCACAAGGCACAAAAATAGTTGAATGGATTTGTATTTTTTAAAGTATGTACAAAAAAGGTTTTAATACATTTACATGACTTAATATTTGATTAAGAAAATAAAAGGAAAAGGTTAAAAAATCGCTTGATCGAAATCAAGGTTTGTTTTTGAAATTGTTTGAAGTTTAAGAAACAAGAAGATTTTGAAAAAGGAAGAAGTTTTGAAAATTAAAGAATGGGGAGGAGATGAAGAGACTAGTCCTAATGCTTGAATTAAAAGCTAAGGAAAGAAATTACCAAGACCAATATGTACAAATCTTCAAAATTCGGACTTCTATCTTCAAAAGTTAATGGCATTATTTGAGGCCAAGATTTCTAACCACTTCAACTTGAGCAAAGGGAATCCTAGAAGATCTAAGTCCAATCTCCAAAAGTTCGGGATAGTAACCATAAGTCCAAAGTTAGAAGTAACAAATTTTTTTAAGAGTTTAATCCTTTATTAAGTATTTTAATGTCCAAATGGACAAAAATAAAAACAAGCACAATATGAATATTAACAAACACAATATGAATATAAACAATGATATATGATATAATATGGCAAAATATAATAAGGAGATAAGGGAGCAAGAGATTTAAAATAAAAGGATAAGGTGCAAGAGATTAAATTTAAACAATTATATTCACATTATTATAATATTTACAATATAAGGTGGTATGATGAACTTAATCAAGCACAACCACAACAATGAATAATAAAATTGAGGCAACTGAATCCAAGTGGATCTTTAATCGAATCGGGACTAATATAGGTCTATGTTAAGCAATCGCCGAGTAATTTACGAAGTAATTACCCTACAAATGAGGCCGGCCACCACTAATTAAAGTGGAAAATATTCGTGTTAATACATGTTAGAGAAACGATATAATGGATCGTTCTCCGAAAACATGCCACACTAAAAGAAAAAGTGGTAACGGTCTAATCTTAATCGAGATTTAACATTAATTTATCAAAAGCAACCTATCACAATCCCAAAGTATGGATAATGATCCAAATGATCATACATCCATAGATTTGAAATAATGAAGATTAAACTCTTTGAAAATCAATAATCTTCGAATCGGAGATCTCATCGACCAAAAGAAAAATAAGAAGAAAAAAAAATGAAGAGAAATATGGATTTAAAATTATAATCCATAAAAAAAATACTAAAAAGATATTTTTAAAACTCTTTTCAAAAATTCAGAAATCAAATTAAAAAAAAATAGAGAACAAAACAATTTAAAAGAACAAAAAAAGAATTAAGAAAAATTAAAAAAAAAGAAGAAAGGAGGTAAGAAGGAACAATGTGTGGTGATAATAGTATTGGACCTACATTTGTTCTTAAGCCCAAATATATCACACCAATTTTTATAGAATAATAAAAATAAAAAGAAAGAAAAAGAGCTTCTTCTTCCCCAATGTGTTGCTACGGTTTCTACAACAAACAACCAATTCTTCAAATTTTGAGCTCCGAAAAATCGGAGCGACGGAGCTCAAACCATATACCGTTGCGATCGTGAGACGGAGAGGATCAAGAATATGTGATTGGAAATAACAGAGGATGCAAGAGTAGAGAGAAAGAGAGCTCCGAATAACCGGCGGAAAATTTCAACTACCTTCAAAAATCAAAGCAAGACTCCTCTTCAACTTCTAATCTCTTCCTCTTGTTGTTTTATGAAGAATTCCACTCTTAGAAACTATTTTTGGTGAAAATTTGAAGATTTGGTTGAAACTTTAAATTGAAGCTTTAATGGAGTTTTTGGTTTTTTGGGAGTATTTGTGCAGAATTTTTGGAGGCTCTTCAAGCTTGGTAAATGAATGAATATGGTGTTGTATTTATAGAAAGAGTGGGGTAAGATTTGAATTGAATTTTGATTTTCGTTTTGGAGGAATTTTCTACATTTTGGCCTCATGAGGAAAGTGTGACTTGCTGAATTTTTTTTGTTGCGTTTCATTTGATATTGATATGCGTTTTGATAAGTTGAGTATGACGTGTGACTTGATGCTGAAACTGGCTTCATATGTGTGCTTCTGCGTGACATGCTACTGAGTTGTATTATATGCCCATGCGTTTCATTCAACTATGTGCTGCGTTTTGGGTATGTCCTTGCATATTATTTGGCTAGCTTGTGGTAACTTGGATGATGGCTTATGAAACTTGGTTACACACATTTTCCTTGGCTGAAAATAGCGCTGACGTGGAACTGTATGTGGCTTGGAACTAGAAACAAAAACTTGTGATGGAAGTGTGCATAAAGTGGTGCTAGTTTTTGCTGAGGAAAGAATCTCACGTGGATGCTTCATGAATTCTACTTTCTTTCAATTTTTATTACATAAAAAAAAAGTATGAGTTTATTAGTAAAAATAGGAAGTGGGCTAGAAATGTGGACCTAATAAAGTGGGTTTATTCTACTTTTGTTTATATTTTGTGGTAGAAAAATATAATAATGGTTAATAATAGAAAAATGATAGAATTGGATAATATTTTTTTAATGTGATAATTGGAATATTGGAATTATGAAAAAATGTATAAAAGTGTGAATAAAAAAATGGATATTATAGAAATTTAGAAATTGAAAGAAAATGAATTTGATTGAGGATGGATAGAATATGAATAATTTGGATATTGAATTGGAATTAAAAATATGGGAAAAAGAAAATGATAATAGAATTTCTAGAAAGATGGGAAATGGAAAAATAGAAATAATTGGATATTAAAGAATAGATGAAAATGAAAATGGTCTTAAATGATGTTTAGAAATTGGAAAAAATTGAAATATGGATAATGATTAGAAGTAGATGGATAAAAAAAATAATTGGATAATGAAAATATGGATGAGGCAAAAAAAATGATAGCTAGGACAAAAAATGTATGAACCGAAAAATGGACGAAACGGTGATTTTTTTTTACTTTAAGCCCATAAGCAAAATTTGAATTTTCCACACACATGATGAATCAAACCAACCACAAGCCACTGAATAAATGCCATTGAAACGACCATCAACCTTTAATTTTCTGAATCTTTTCAAATATATCTGGATTGATCCTTGGAAAATAAATCCACTGATGAACTGATGAACACCCAATTAAGATAATCTGGATCAAACTTCGCATGAATCGCAGCTCAATAAACCATAGAATCTTCGCATACAACACTGTCTGATAACTGATGTCTTTCACACACAGCATAACTTGAATTTTGAAAACGCATTGTCTGAGGAATTAATTACTGGCACACACAACTGATAGTCAACACAATCTTTTAATAGTTTGACCAGATTAGGTCAAACATCCATCTGAAAACGCATTGTGATTGAACAAACGCATCTGAATGAAATTATTGCCCTGTCTTTGAAAACCTGCAACACAGAGAAGAAGAAGAACACTGCAACATATTTTTGTATTTTGGTTAGAAGTCAGTAAATATAAACAAATATAAGACAGTAAAAATAATGGTGATCCCCTGCGAAGCATAGACCCTATTCTGAGGAGAAACTCGAAAGCCAGTGCGATCTTGTTTGATATGCAAAATGCAGATGGTATGCGAAACAAACTTAGGGCAAAAATTAGGGTGTTACAGCTGCCCCTATTTAAGTTTCTTCAATCCGGAGATATGAAGATTGACATCTTCGTCTCTACAAGATGGGAGAGACTTAAATACAGAATACCCAATTTTTGTCCTAAGAGAACAAATGATATGATATGAGTATGATATGCAAACCCAAGATCTCTGTGGGGAAAATAATGACCATCAGAGGAAAGCAAAAACTTAGGGACACAGAAGAAAATCCCGCTGGGGAAACAACAACAGACAACCGAAGAATTACCAGGGAAATAAATCGCTGGATAACAGACTCCACTTGGGAAAATGTATGAAATAATCAGGGAACAAAATTCAACCAGGGAAAGATAAACACCCTGCCAGAAATATCAATCAAACACCGTATTTGAATCCAAGAAATGGAGAAATACTGTGTTGGAAAAAAAAACCTCAACTACCTGATTTACTGGGTAGGAAATATAACAGACTCGACTATCGATTTACTGGATAGGAGCAAAATTCAGAGGGATAATCTCAATTACCTTTTTACTGGGTAAGAAATGTTCTTAACTACCTGATTTACTGGGCAGAATAAAAATAAAGGACTCGACTATCGATTTACTGGATAGGAGTATGATCCACTACCTGATTTACTGGGTAGGGACTCAATCAGATTACCTTTTTACTAGGTAAGATGAAAATATCTGATTACATTACCTTTTTACTGGGTAAGAAAATAACTGGACTACCGGATTTACTAGGTAGAACAAATTCAGATTACCTTTTTACTAGGTAAGATGAAAATATCTGATTACATTACCTTTTTACTGGGTAAGAAAATAACTTGACTACCGGATTTACTAGGTAGAACAAATTCTCGACTACCTGATTTACTGGGTAGGAGCTGAATCAAATAATAACAAACTCTATTACCTTTTTTACTGGGTAAGAGGATAAAAATCTCGACTACCGTATTTACTGGGTAGAAGTACAAGCAAAAGAACTTGATCAATTTGGTAATATTACCCACTATCGATTTACTGATAGCTTAAATCCAGAGCAAATATACGCAAGCTGGAGAAAATGTTGCCCACTATCAAACAGTGATAGCTTAATTCCAAAGCAAATATATCCACAAAAGGGGACCCAAAGTTCAATCCAAGAACAAATTGGAGAGAAACGGTCAAACAAGACTCATCCCGAGGAGGAAATATCTCAACTGGGGACAATTCCATCCAGATAATAAACTGGGGAGGAAACTGAATTAGCATCGTCCACGAGAAACAAACTCAGTGGGGAATTAGAAAGGATTAACTCTTTCTGCTTAATGGTCGACACTCTAAACTTGAGAATGATACGACCCACACACTCTGTGGGGAAAATCCACACCAAAGAGTAGATAATAATGATAAACGCAAGAATGCAAGCAAACCATGCTATGCTTATGCGTATGAATATGTTTATGAATATGCTGACAAAACAGACATAAAGATAAGAAACAGGGTGACATGAACGCCACAACAACCGGATACTCGGCTAATCTCAAGGCAACAATGCAGGGAAACAAATGGAGATTCAATCTTGAAATCTGCAGGGGAATATCATGAGCCATCAAAGGAATAAAATCCTGCTACAAGGCTCAAATCATGATAATACAACATCTGCTAGGAATATCATCCTGCTGAGGAAAGGTAATAATCCGCTGAGGATGGAAATATTCTTGATAAAAATCAAACTTCACGAGGAATAACTGTCATACTACTCCTGCTCCACCTGGGGATAGAGTGCAAGACCTGCTAAAAATCACATAGGAGTCTGCTGGAAATCAACACATGCAGTCCTACTGGGGATCCATATAGGGATATCAAAAGTTAACATCATAGCCAAAACACAGTTACGAGGGATTTTAAATCAGTACCCAACATAGGGTAAAAGAAAACCTCTAAACTGACTGCTATATCAATACTTCTATATTCAATGATGCCAACAAATCAAGCTGAGGAACATGAGCTCAGCTGGAGATTCCCAATACTTCTCAATTTAAAGATAACATGCTGAGGAAGAAATCATCACTCAGCTAGGGATTCTCAACAACATCCCTTCCAACAATTCTTCTGGGGAACACATACATTCTCCAATCAACATCATGGTTGGGGAACAAAACATCTTTAACATCAATCTGATCAAGACTATCCAAGAACTTCACATGGACACAACCGAATCAAACCCTGCTTTGGGAGAGACAAGTTACACACATCCAGACTTTACCATTCTTGGAATCACTGTCGACATCCTTTATTTGTTCAGATATCAAAAGAAAAATGTTTTTTAAAATCTTCAAAAATTAAATTTATTAAATTTGTTTCAAAAATCATCATCAACAATAAATTGAAATTTTGTAAACAGAAACAAATATAAAGAATTGCAAACAAATGGATAAAAGCTCAAATTCATTGATAGAATGGTAGTCAGCAAATGGCATGACTCCATGGATCATTACAAGTTTGAAAAATGGTAAATACATGGAAAAGGGCTACATTGAGATACAATGATCACTATTCTCCCTATCAACTTTGAACTCCACTGCGTCCGAAACTTCAGTCAAGGATGAGTGAATAAGAATCTTTGATGAATAATTCTTCTGAGGGATAGAATCTGAAATCCTCGATTACTTCAAGCGATTCAGTCTGTCGACGCAGTTACTTGCCATGATCCCTAACTTTTTCCTAGATTGCCTTTTCGGGTTTTCAATCTACCAGGATAATTATTTCTGTTTTTGTCTCTAATTTTTGCCTGGACCGCCCTTTCGGGTTTTCAATCCACCGAGACGCTCATTTTTGCCTAAGCCGCCCTTTCGGGTTTTCAACTTAGCGAGCTGTTCTTTTATTTTTTAGGCGAAGTATTTCTTGACTGCATCCGCATTCACAGGACGAGTGATCTCCTCACCATCCATAGTTGCAAGAATTAATGAACCGCCAGAGAAGGCTTTCTTAACAACATATGGTCCATCATAGTTCGGAGTCCACTTGCCCCGAGAATCTTTAAGGAAAGACTGAATCTTTTTGAGCACGAGGTCGCCTTCTCTGAATACGCGAGGTTTGACCTTCTTATCAAAAGCTTTCTTCATTCTTTGCTGGTACAACCGACCATGACACAAAGCTTTAAATCTCTTTTCTTCAATCAAATTCAACTGGTCAAATCTACTCTGACACCATTCAGCCTCAGTCAACTTGGCTTCCATCAGAACTCTCATTGATGGGATCTCAACTTCGACGGGGAGCACTGCTTCCATACCATAAACAAGTGAGAAAGGGGTTGCCCCTGTTGAAGTGCGGACAGATGTACGATACCCATGCAAAGCAAACGGGAGCATCTCATGCCAGTCCTTGTATGTCACAACCATCTTCTGAATGATCTTTTTAATGTTCTTATTCGCAGCTTCAACAGCCCCATTCATCTTCGGTCTATAAGGAGAGGAATTATGGTGTTGAATCTTGAAATCTTCACAAAGCTCTTTCATCATCTTATTGTTCAAGTTCGAACCATTATCAGTAATGATTCTATTCGGAACACCATATCTGCAGATAAGATTATTCTTGATAAACCGAACCACAACTTGCTTGGTCACATTAGCATACGATGCCGCTTCCACCCATTTGGTGAAGTAGTCAATTGCCACGAGAATAAAGCGATGTCCATTCGAAGCCTTGGGTTCAATCATGTCAATCATATCAATTCCCCACATGGAGAAAGGCCATGGGGAAGAAATCACATTGAGATAAGCTGGTGGTACGTGAATCTTATCAGCATACACCTGACACTTATGGCATTTTTTCACATATTTGCAACAATCAGATTCCATTGTCAACCAATAGTAACCTGCTCTCAACATCTTTTTAGCCATTGCATGCCCATTGGCATGAGTGCCAAAGGATCCTTCATGAATTTCTTTCATCAACATGTCTGCTTCGTGTCTATCCACGCATCTGAGCAAGACCATGTCGAAATTTCTCTTATAAAGCACATTTCCATTCAGGAAGAAATTGCCTGCCAATCTCCTCAAGGTTCTCTTATCTTTACCAGATGCCCCAAGCGGGTATTCTTGACTCTGGAGAAAACATTTAATATCGTGATACCAAGGCTTGTCATCGTGGACTTCTTCAACTGCAAACACATGAGCTGGTCTTTCAAGTCGATTCACACTGATCATAGGAACATCATTCCACTGGTGCACTTTTATCATGGAAGCTATGGTTGCTAAAGCATCAGCCATTTGATTCTCATCACGAGGGATATAATGAAATTCAACTTTGGTGAAGAAAGTTGATATCTTCCTGGCATAATCTCTATATGGGATTAAATGAGGTTGATGAGTTACCCACGTACCCTGAATCTGATTAATCACCAAGGCAGAATCTCCGTACACATCAAGATACTTAATCCTTAAATCAACAGCTTCTTCCAGACCCATAATGCAGGCTTCATACTCAGCTTCATTGTTGGTACAAGGAAAAGTCAATCTTGCGGCAAAAGGAATATGTGAACCATCGGGA
Organism: Lathyrus aphaca; assembly: GCA_963966055.1. Classification (NCBI taxonomy): domain Eukaryota; kingdom Viridiplantae; phylum Streptophyta; class Magnoliopsida; order Fabales; family Fabaceae; genus Lathyrus; species Lathyrus aphaca. Next base: position 535,933,376 of record OZ014522.1, on the reverse strand, counting down.
GTAATGATCATTGCTCCAATTCCTCTTCCACGTGCATTCACAGCACCATCAAAAACTAAACCCCATCGAGATCCAGGCTCCGGCCCTTCCTCAATCAAAGGTTCATCATTATCTTTCACTTTCAAAAACATCACATCTTCATCTGGAAAGTCAAACTTGACAGGTTGGTAATCATCAATCGGTTGATGTGCCAAATAGTCAGCCAAGATACTACTTTTTATAGCTTTTTGAGTCCGGTACTCGATATCATATTCTGATAATAACATTTGCCAACGAGCAATCCTCCCAGTTAAAGCAGGCTTTTCAAAAATATACTTGATTGGATCCATTTTAGAGATCAACCAAGTTGTATGATTCAGCATATACTGGCGAAGACGCTTTGCAGCCCAAGCTAAGGCACAACAAGTTTTTTCAAGCATTGAATACCGAGACTCACAATCAGTGAATTTCTTACTCAAGTAGTAAATTGCATGTTCTTTTCTTCCAGTTTCATCTTGCTGACCAAGCACACAACCCATGGAATCTTCCAACACAGTCAAGTACATGATCATTGGTCTACCTTCCACCGGAGGAGACAAAATAGGAGGTTCAAGCAGATATTCTTTAATACTTTCAAACGCCTTCTGGCAATCATCTGTCCAAACACAACCTTTATCTTTCCGAAGCAACTTGAAAATCGGAGCACATGTGGCAGTCATGTGAGAGATAAACCTCGAAATATAATTCAATCGGCCCAAGAATCCTCTGACTTGCTTTTCGGTTCTTGGAGCAGGCATTTCCTGAATAGCTTTCACTTTATCAGGATCAACTTCAATACCTCTTTGGCTGACAATGAAACCTAGCAACTTTCCAGAACGTACACCAAATGTGCACTTGTTCGGATTCAGACGAAGCTTATACTTTCTCAATCTTTGAAACAACTTCAGCAAATGCTCAACATGATCCTCTTCAGTCTTCGACTTGGCGATCATATCATCAACATATACTTCGATTTCCTTATGCATCATATCATGGAAAAGCGTAGTCATAGCTCTTTGATACGTCGCACCAGCATTCCTCAATCCAAAGGGCATCACTCTGTAGCAGAATGTTCCCCATGGTGTAATAAACGTGGTCTTTTCCATGTCCTCGGGTGCCATCTTTATTTGATTGTAACCGGAAAATCCGTCCATAAAAGAGAACACATCAAACTTAGCCGTATTATCTACCAACATATCGATGTGTGGCAATGGAAAATCATCTTTCGGACTAGCTTTGTTCAAATCTCTGTAATCTACGCACATTCGGACTTTTCCGTCTTTCTTCGGAACAGGAACAATATTGGCCACCCATTCAGGATAAATTGACGTCACAAGGAAACCCGCATCAATCTGCTTTTGAACCTCCTCTTTGATTTTTAATGCCATGTCTGGATGAGTTCTTCTGAGCTTCTGCTTTACAGGTGGACATTCAGGCTTCAGCGGCAATCTATGCTCCACAATATTAGTATCAAGACCTGGCATGTCTTGATAAGACCAAGCAAATACATCAACATATTCTCTGAGAAGATCTATAATCCTCTTCTTAACATCAGGATCCAACAATGCTCCAACTTTGACTTCTTTCTTTTCATCTTCAGAACCCAAGTTGACCATCTCTATAGACTCTCCATGAGGCTGAATAATCTTCTCCTCGTGCTCAAGCAACCGAGAAATTTCATCTGGAATCTCTTCATCATCCTCTTCCTCAGCTTCAAACACAGGAAATTCAAAGTTGGGAGAGGGCATAGGATCATTGTTTTCAATGGGTTTATCAATCAATTTTGAAGAATGAACGATAAAAGGAACATCAACAGCGATCCAGTTCTGGCAAATCTTTCCATGCGTCACAAAGTCAAGCATTTCTTCGTCTTCATCATCGTCATCAATGATGGCAGCAGCGGAATGGTCGTTGATAAATCCAGCACTTCGGAAGCCTTCTTGAATAGTCTTGGGATCTTTGACAACTGCACCTGGCGCAAAGCCGATACCGAAACCCTCCTTGTTGTCGACAGCATCAATAATTCGCCCCCAACCATCAGATTGACCAGCTTCAATCACTCGCAGAGCATCTTTGAAAGAGGACATGGGCATGGCATTCTTCTTAACAACACTATTCACAACAGAAAGAGCTTGAAACGACGTTCCCACCTCTTCCTCGGCATCGATATAAGAAAAAGAAGACAGATTACTCACAAGCATCGCCCTCTCACCTTCAATGGTCACCAATTTACCTTCTCTTACAAACTTCAGCTTCTGATGAAGAGTGGATGTTACAGCTCCAGCTTCGTGGATCCATGGTCTTCCGAGGAGACAACTATATGCGGGACGTATATCCATTACTTGAAAAGTAATCTTGAATATAAATGGTCCAATAAGAATGGGAAGATCCACCTCTCCAATCACTGTCTTCTTTGACCCGTCAAACGCCTTCACTATAATCCCACTGTGCCTCATGGGAGCACCCTGAAATGCGAGCTTTGACAAAGTCGATTTTGGCATAACATTCAGAGACGAGCCAGTATCAACCAACACCTTAGATAAAGCATCTTCTTGACAATTCACCGAGATGTGCAGAGCCAAGTTATGATTTCTTCCTTCTTCAGGCAAGTCCTCATCACAGAAGCTCAAATTGTTGCATGAAGTGATATTCGCCACAATACTATCGAATTGATCAACCGTCACATCATGGTCCACATAAGCTTGATCCAGAATCTTCTGCAATGACTGCCTATGAGCCTCAGAACTCATCAACAGAGACAACACTGATATCTTTGAGGGAGTCTGCAATAACTGCTCAGAAATGTTATACTCACTCTTCTTTATCAGCTTTAACACTTCATCATCATTATTACCAGATTGGCTCGATTGGATGACAACATCCATAATCTGCTTGCTCGCACTGGTATCTTCAACTCTCTTTGGAGGGTCTGAAGCATACAATCTACCACTTCGGGTAACTTTCGTCACATCAGCAATGCTAACCACAGACTTTGGAGTAGGAAGAGGAACTTCCCTACCATTCTCTATCATCGTAGCATTATACCTGTACGGAACAGCTTTGTCAGACTCATATGGCATTGGACCGGGTACATTGATCACCAATGGAGTAACAGCAGTCTGGCGACTATCAAAAGAAAACACCATTCTCTCAGGAGCAACCCTTTCAGGAAGATTGAACTGAGGCATAATGACATTCACTTCATTCTCATATTCATCTCTCTTCGCTGTTACTTCAATCAGCTTATCGTCCATCATCTTCTGGATATCTCTTTTAACGATCACGCAACCTCGAGGGTTCACTGAGCATATACAACAACCAGCATAGTCGTGATCAATGTCATGATATTCACTCAGGAAAGCATGCATTTCCACCAAAGATCTTCGGATATGACTGACTTCATAAATTTTGAACAACCCGGGACAACCAGCAACCATATTCACAGACGCATTACCATGCTTTGGCAACGGATCCTTCTGCACATTAGGATTCACATCATTAAAATACAGAACATTGTTCCTCATCAATTTCTGTACTTCAAACTTCAAAGGATAACAGTTCTCAACATCGTGCCCCGGGGCACCTTGATGGAAAGCACATCGAGCTTCAGGCTTATACCACCATGGAATAGTCTCTGGAACTGGAGGTGGAGGACGAGTCTGCACAAGCTTCTTTGCAATCAAAGACGGAAGCAAGTCCGCATACGGCACAGGAATAGGATCAAAACTGGGCTTGGCCCGAGCTTGTTGATTACCACCTTGTTGCACAGAAGTTTGCTGGTAACGGGGTTGGAACTTTGGAACAGCTGGCAAAGTTGGAGCCATGTTAATCATTGGTGTTACTGAAGCCACATGCTGCGAATGATGCTGCGAATGGTGATTCATACGATTGTGAGGTCTTCTATAACTTTCTCGGGATACTGCATTAGTCTCGCTTTCTTTCTTTTTCCCGAAATTAAACCTTCTAGAGCTTGAACTATTACTGTTCTCTTGAGTCAACCGTCCCTCACGGACACCTTCTTCTAAACGCATACCCATGCTCACCATTTCAGTGAAGTCGGAAGGAGCGCTTGCTATCATTCTCTCATAATAAAAAGAACCCAACGTCTTCAAGAAGATCTTCGTCATTTCCTTTTCTTCTAACGGAGGAACAATCTGAGCTGCCAGCTCTCTCCATCTCTGTGCATATTCTTTAAAAGTCTCTTTGTCCTTCTGGGACATAGCACGAAGTTGATCTCTATCAGGCGCCATATCAACATTGTACTTGTATTGCTTCACAAATGCTTCTCCCAAATCATTGAAGGTCTTGATTTGGCTATTATCCAGACTCATATACCACCTCATAGGTGCCCCAGTTAAACTGTCCTGGAAATAGTGAATCAGCAGCTTATCATTATCAGTCTGAGTCGACATCTTCCTTGCATACATCGTCAGATGACTCAACGGACACGTATTGCCTTTGTACTTCTCAAACTCAGGCAGCTTGAATTTGTAAGGAACTTTAACATTCGGGACCAGACAAAGGTCATAAGCATCTTTTCCAAACAAATCTTTGTGCTTCAAAGCTCTCATCTCCCTCTGGATCTCAACAAATCGTCCCTGGAAGTCATCAAGTCTTTCAGCAACTCCAGCACCTTCACTCGGCTCAGCATGGTAAATCATTTCATCATGATGTGGAACATTGCGCACAACAGGCGGTCCAGTAGTCACAATTGGAGGAAGAGTAGTCCATACTGGTGGTGGGATAGCATTAAATGCAGCAGTCTCCTGATGACGAGGAGGACGATATCCAGCAGGAAAAAAGTCAACAGGCATGCCCCAAGGCGTGCTAGTAGGTATACGATGGTGAGGAGAAATAACAGTCTCCACAGGAATGGATGCGGTAACAACCTCTGAGATGACAGTATTCTGAGCAGGAGGACTAGGAGGTGGCTGATTCTGAGCAGCCATCAAATTTTCCATCATAGCAGTCACTCTCTCCAAGCTTTCCCTCAAATAAGTAACCTCTTCGCGCAGCTCGCGATTCTCTTGTTGCAAAGTATCCATCACTCTTCTTCGATTAGCTCGATTATCGAATCGATGAGTCAGCTTGACAGGAACACTGAGATGAAGACCAAGAAACAACAATAAGATCCCTGGAGAACACTCAAAAAGCAAGACAAATGCGAATATGATGCATGCTATGTATATGCAAATGCAAAGATTTCAAAGGATTATAAGTTAACTTGCAATATTCATAAAGAAACATTTTTGAAATACTGAAAAAAAACTCATTCTCATTAATATCAAAGTGAGGATTACAAATGGAGTACAAAACATCAATAATCCTAATACATAAGAGAAAGAGTAAACTAGGTCTAAGGAATCATATCCGAAGAAGTCCCGAATCCTGGCTGATACTTCATACGAATCCTCTTGATCTCATACTTGTATCGCTCTTCCATATCTTCCTTATCCTTCACCAACTTATCGACAATGGCCTTCCAAGCACCGGAAGTAGGAGGAATAGTAGCTGAAGTACTAGAGGAAAATAAATCCTCTCTCGGCCTCTTCGTAACCCGCCGCTCAAGTAGCTCAATAAGATCATCCTTCTCCTTAAGCTGCTCCTGCATAGTAGTCCTCTCAAGTAACCATTCTTCCTTTTCTTTCTTCATCTTCTCTAACTCTTCTTGAAGAACCAACTTCTCATCAACGGGAGGTAGAAAAGCAGACAAAGGCAATATGGGAAACATAGGCTCCTCAGGTGGATAAGGCATCTTGAGCTTGGAAGCTCTAGATTGAACCCACTGAATATAACAATCGGAAGGAGGAAGATGTTGTTTACCCAATTGACCTCTCTCTTTCCTATGAACAGCATGCCAAGAATGAGCAATCCTTTTCTTCATCTCTATATGATCATCACCATTAAGAAAGAAGAAACGGGATAAAGCAAGATTGTTTGGAACATCCTTCAAACAATAACCAAACTGTCGTCTAGCCAAAATAGGGTTGTAGCTAATTCCCCCACGTGTACCAAGAAGAGGTACATTGGGAAATTCTCCACAACTATCAATGAGAACTCCGGTGTCATAATAAGAGCTATACCACGTCATGTCCTTATGAGAAAGCGACATCAACCTCTGAGACCATCTTCGATTCTCTCTGTTATCCTTGAAAACATCTGACTTCGGTAGGTGCGAAATAAACCACCTATAAAGAAGAGGAGCACAACAAACAATCTCTCCGTCGCCTTTAGAAGTCCTATAGTGAAAGGCATGGTACATGTCTCCAAGCAAAGTAGGAATCGGGTTCTTCTTCAAGAAAATTTGAATAGCATTCTCATCCACAATGCCATCCAAATTCGGAAACAGGACAATGCCGTAAATGAGCAAAACAAGGATAGCCTCAAATGTATCTCTATGACCCAAAGCAAGTGAGGTGGAAGCCTTTCCCATCAAAAACTTGGCATTAATACCACGGACACTCCCCTTCGGAAGAAACTTCCCATTAAGCTCGGATTCCTTAAGAAACAATGCTTTAGCAATAGTCTTGACAGTAAGCTCCTTCTCTAAACCAGTGAAAAGAAATTCCTTATCCAGAATGGGCAAGCCTAACCAATGAGAATATTCCTCCAAAGTAGGTACAAGCTGATAATCCGGAAAGGTGAAACAATGGTGCAACGGGTCATAAAACTGAGCCAAAGTAGGGAGAATCCCCTCAGGTATATCAAGATCCAACATATGCAACAGCTTTCCATGACATTTTCGGAACTCTTGGGTATCAGCAACCAAAGCTCCTAGCTTCCTTAACTCTACAATATTAGGACTCTTGAAAGTGTACTTCTTTGTGTTCCTCCTTTCGAAAGTCATAACCATGGACATCTGAAATTTGCAAAAGTTTCTTATAAGTCCTTTGAAATCTTACGGATAATGCTCATGAATGTTATGATGGCATGTATGCAACAACCACAAACAAGATCACACAAGGCACACGGGCTTAGGTTCCGAGTCACGAGCATGAAGTCAAGGTAACAGAACACCAACCCCACACAGGTAAGTACTAAGGTTTTGTCTTCATTGTACCTGCAAGAAACCAAAAGGGTGCTAACAGAGGTGCCCGGAGTTATCAGCCATCTTTAGAATTTTATCGGTACGTTGGATTACTCCCCAACCGATAACATTCTTAAAATAGACCTCGTCCGAGTGTAGTATCGCGTGACAACCGCCTTAGATTTACATCCAGACAGCTTCCGCACTACGTTCCTAAATTGGCTTAGATGGGTTAAGGGTTCTAAGGTCCTCAGTATGATCAGCTCAAGGTCGGAAAATAATGCCACGTACGATTACTCGTCATGACATTGATAGTCCAAGAGAGCCTAACCGAGTGGAGATTATCAAATTGATATTGCTTTGGACTACTCCATCGCATATCGCTTCGAATATCGCCGTCCTATCATAAGTGTCACTCAGATCCGGGTTAGAATCTATCTCACACAGAGGATCACCAAAAACCAAAACGGAACAAACAAATAACAAACAATTCAAACCAAAACAATAAATAAATCAAAGTAGGCTAAATCCGCTTAGAGATTACTCCCCAGCAGAGTCGCCACTTTTCTGTAGCGGTAAAATCGTGAGTGTAAGCTATTGATTAACTTAACTCGATTAACACAGAGTCGCCACCGCGCTTTTCTTTATTTCCGAATGGAAAAAGGTAAAAGAACGAATAAAACCTGGAATTCTAAAAGCAAAGGCTAAAAGAAGTAAACAGAGATCGGGTAAGGGGATTGGTTATGAACCGGGAAGGTTTTAGGCACCCGACTCATCCGTAGTACTCTACGGGAGCCCTTTGAAATACTTATCACTTTTGGTCTGAAATTGGTTTGTTTAAAATGATGGAAGAGATGAGGAGAAGAATATTTTTTTTAATGATTTTGTGTTTGATAAGGTTTTAAAGCCTTATGCCTACGTACCCACAAAGTGCAATGCGAGATCAAAACCTCGTAGTTCGTGGTACCAAGTTTGAAAAGAATAAGTGTGTTGAATTAATTTTAAGATGTAAAGATAAGTCGTCATCCCTTAGCGAATAATTCCGCTAAAAGGGATGAATCATATCTAAACATATGGAAAAGAAGAAAGGTGCACAAGGCACAAAAATAGTTGAATGGATTTGTATTTTTTAAAGTATGTACAAAAAAGGTTTTAATACATTTACATGACTTAATATTTGATTAAGAAAATAAAAGGAAAAGGTTAAAAAATCGCTTGATCGAAATCAAGGTTTGTTTTTGAAATTGTTTGAAGTTTAAGAAACAAGAAGATTTTGAAAAAGGAAGAAGTTTTGAAAATTAAAGAATGGGGAGGAGATGAAGAGACTAGTCCTAATGCTTGAATTAAAAGCTAAGGAAAGAAATTACCAAGACCAATATGTACAAATCTTCAAAATTCGGACTTCTATCTTCAAAAGTTAATGGCATTATTTGAGGCCAAGATTTCTAACCACTTCAACTTGAGCAAAGGGAATCCTAGAAGATCTAAGTCCAATCTCCAAAAGTTCGGGATAGTAACCATAAGTCCAAAGTTAGAAGTAACAAATTTTTTTAAGAGTTTAATCCTTTATTAAGTATTTTAATGTCCAAATGGACAAAAATAAAAACAAGCACAATATGAATATTAACAAACACAATATGAATATAAACAATGATATATGATATAATATGGCAAAATATAATAAGGAGATAAGGGAGCAAGAGATTTAAAATAAAAGGATAAGGTGCAAGAGATTAAATTTAAACAATTATATTCACATTATTATAATATTTACAATATAAGGTGGTATGATGAACTTAATCAAGCACAACCACAACAATGAATAATAAAATTGAGGCAACTGAATCCAAGTGGATCTTTAATCGAATCGGGACTAATATAGGTCTATGTTAAGCAATCGCCGAGTAATTTACGAAGTAATTACCCTACAAATGAGGCCGGCCACCACTAATTAAAGTGGAAAATATTCGTGTTAATACATGTTAGAGAAACGATATAATGGATCGTTCTCCGAAAACATGCCACACTAAAAGAAAAAGTGGTAACGGTCTAATCTTAATCGAGATTTAACATTAATTTATCAAAAGCAACCTATCACAATCCCAAAGTATGGATAATGATCCAAATGATCATACATCCATAGATTTGAAATAATGAAGATTAAACTCTTTGAAAATCAATAATCTTCGAATCGGAGATCTCATCGACCAAAAGAAAAATAAGAAGAAAAAAAAATGAAGAGAAATATGGATTTAAAATTATAATCCATAAAAAAAATACTAAAAAGATATTTTTAAAACTCTTTTCAAAAATTCAGAAATCAAATTAAAAAAAAATAGAGAACAAAACAATTTAAAAGAACAAAAAAAGAATTAAGAAAAATTAAAAAAAAAGAAGAAAGGAGGTAAGAAGGAACAATGTGTGGTGATAATAGTATTGGACCTACATTTGTTCTTAAGCCCAAATATATCACACCAATTTTTATAGAATAATAAAAATAAAAAGAAAGAAAAAGAGCTTCTTCTTCCCCAATGTGTTGCTACGGTTTCTACAACAAACAACCAATTCTTCAAATTTTGAGCTCCGAAAAATCGGAGCGACGGAGCTCAAACCATATACCGTTGCGATCGTGAGACGGAGAGGATCAAGAATATGTGATTGGAAATAACAGAGGATGCAAGAGTAGAGAGAAAGAGAGCTCCGAATAACCGGCGGAAAATTTCAACTACCTTCAAAAATCAAAGCAAGACTCCTCTTCAACTTCTAATCTCTTCCTCTTGTTGTTTTATGAAGAATTCCACTCTTAGAAACTATTTTTGGTGAAAATTTGAAGATTTGGTTGAAACTTTAAATTGAAGCTTTAATGGAGTTTTTGGTTTTTTGGGAGTATTTGTGCAGAATTTTTGGAGGCTCTTCAAGCTTGGTAAATGAATGAATATGGTGTTGTATTTATAGAAAGAGTGGGGTAAGATTTGAATTGAATTTTGATTTTCGTTTTGGAGGAATTTTCTACATTTTGGCCTCATGAGGAAAGTGTGACTTGCTGAATTTTTTTTGTTGCGTTTCATTTGATATTGATATGCGTTTTGATAAGTTGAGTATGACGTGTGACTTGATGCTGAAACTGGCTTCATATGTGTGCTTCTGCGTGACATGCTACTGAGTTGTATTATATGCCCATGCGTTTCATTCAACTATGTGCTGCGTTTTGGGTATGTCCTTGCATATTATTTGGCTAGCTTGTGGTAACTTGGATGATGGCTTATGAAACTTGGTTACACACATTTTCCTTGGCTGAAAATAGCGCTGACGTGGAACTGTATGTGGCTTGGAACTAGAAACAAAAACTTGTGATGGAAGTGTGCATAAAGTGGTGCTAGTTTTTGCTGAGGAAAGAATCTCACGTGGATGCTTCATGAATTCTACTTTCTTTCAATTTTTATTACATAAAAAAAAAGTATGAGTTTATTAGTAAAAATAGGAAGTGGGCTAGAAATGTGGACCTAATAAAGTGGGTTTATTCTACTTTTGTTTATATTTTGTGGTAGAAAAATATAATAATGGTTAATAATAGAAAAATGATAGAATTGGATAATATTTTTTTAATGTGATAATTGGAATATTGGAATTATGAAAAAATGTATAAAAGTGTGAATAAAAAAATGGATATTATAGAAATTTAGAAATTGAAAGAAAATGAATTTGATTGAGGATGGATAGAATATGAATAATTTGGATATTGAATTGGAATTAAAAATATGGGAAAAAGAAAATGATAATAGAATTTCTAGAAAGATGGGAAATGGAAAAATAGAAATAATTGGATATTAAAGAATAGATGAAAATGAAAATGGTCTTAAATGATGTTTAGAAATTGGAAAAAATTGAAATATGGATAATGATTAGAAGTAGATGGATAAAAAAAATAATTGGATAATGAAAATATGGATGAGGCAAAAAAAATGATAGCTAGGACAAAAAATGTATGAACCGAAAAATGGACGAAACGGTGATTTTTTTTTACTTTAAGCCCATAAGCAAAATTTGAATTTTCCACACACATGATGAATCAAACCAACCACAAGCCACTGAATAAATGCCATTGAAACGACCATCAACCTTTAATTTTCTGAATCTTTTCAAATATATCTGGATTGATCCTTGGAAAATAAATCCACTGATGAACTGATGAACACCCAATTAAGATAATCTGGATCAAACTTCGCATGAATCGCAGCTCAATAAACCATAGAATCTTCGCATACAACACTGTCTGATAACTGATGTCTTTCACACACAGCATAACTTGAATTTTGAAAACGCATTGTCTGAGGAATTAATTACTGGCACACACAACTGATAGTCAACACAATCTTTTAATAGTTTGACCAGATTAGGTCAAACATCCATCTGAAAACGCATTGTGATTGAACAAACGCATCTGAATGAAATTATTGCCCTGTCTTTGAAAACCTGCAACACAGAGAAGAAGAAGAACACTGCAACATATTTTTGTATTTTGGTTAGAAGTCAGTAAATATAAACAAATATAAGACAGTAAAAATAATGGTGATCCCCTGCGAAGCATAGACCCTATTCTGAGGAGAAACTCGAAAGCCAGTGCGATCTTGTTTGATATGCAAAATGCAGATGGTATGCGAAACAAACTTAGGGCAAAAATTAGGGTGTTACAGCTGCCCCTATTTAAGTTTCTTCAATCCGGAGATATGAAGATTGACATCTTCGTCTCTACAAGATGGGAGAGACTTAAATACAGAATACCCAATTTTTGTCCTAAGAGAACAAATGATATGATATGAGTATGATATGCAAACCCAAGATCTCTGTGGGGAAAATAATGACCATCAGAGGAAAGCAAAAACTTAGGGACACAGAAGAAAATCCCGCTGGGGAAACAACAACAGACAACCGAAGAATTACCAGGGAAATAAATCGCTGGATAACAGACTCCACTTGGGAAAATGTATGAAATAATCAGGGAACAAAATTCAACCAGGGAAAGATAAACACCCTGCCAGAAATATCAATCAAACACCGTATTTGAATCCAAGAAATGGAGAAATACTGTGTTGGAAAAAAAAACCTCAACTACCTGATTTACTGGGTAGGAAATATAACAGACTCGACTATCGATTTACTGGATAGGAGCAAAATTCAGAGGGATAATCTCAATTACCTTTTTACTGGGTAAGAAATGTTCTTAACTACCTGATTTACTGGGCAGAATAAAAATAAAGGACTCGACTATCGATTTACTGGATAGGAGTATGATCCACTACCTGATTTACTGGGTAGGGACTCAATCAGATTACCTTTTTACTAGGTAAGATGAAAATATCTGATTACATTACCTTTTTACTGGGTAAGAAAATAACTGGACTACCGGATTTACTAGGTAGAACAAATTCAGATTACCTTTTTACTAGGTAAGATGAAAATATCTGATTACATTACCTTTTTACTGGGTAAGAAAATAACTTGACTACCGGATTTACTAGGTAGAACAAATTCTCGACTACCTGATTTACTGGGTAGGAGCTGAATCAAATAATAACAAACTCTATTACCTTTTTTACTGGGTAAGAGGATAAAAATCTCGACTACCGTATTTACTGGGTAGAAGTACAAGCAAAAGAACTTGATCAATTTGGTAATATTACCCACTATCGATTTACTGATAGCTTAAATCCAGAGCAAATATACGCAAGCTGGAGAAAATGTTGCCCACTATCAAACAGTGATAGCTTAATTCCAAAGCAAATATATCCACAAAAGGGGACCCAAAGTTCAATCCAAGAACAAATTGGAGAGAAACGGTCAAACAAGACTCATCCCGAGGAGGAAATATCTCAACTGGGGACAATTCCATCCAGATAATAAACTGGGGAGGAAACTGAATTAGCATCGTCCACGAGAAACAAACTCAGTGGGGAATTAGAAAGGATTAACTCTTTCTGCTTAATGGTCGACACTCTAAACTTGAGAATGATACGACCCACACACTCTGTGGGGAAAATCCACACCAAAGAGTAGATAATAATGATAAACGCAAGAATGCAAGCAAACCATGCTATGCTTATGCGTATGAATATGTTTATGAATATGCTGACAAAACAGACATAAAGATAAGAAACAGGGTGACATGAACGCCACAACAACCGGATACTCGGCTAATCTCAAGGCAACAATGCAGGGAAACAAATGGAGATTCAATCTTGAAATCTGCAGGGGAATATCATGAGCCATCAAAGGAATAAAATCCTGCTACAAGGCTCAAATCATGATAATACAACATCTGCTAGGAATATCATCCTGCTGAGGAAAGGTAATAATCCGCTGAGGATGGAAATATTCTTGATAAAAATCAAACTTCACGAGGAATAACTGTCATACTACTCCTGCTCCACCTGGGGATAGAGTGCAAGACCTGCTAAAAATCACATAGGAGTCTGCTGGAAATCAACACATGCAGTCCTACTGGGGATCCATATAGGGATATCAAAAGTTAACATCATAGCCAAAACACAGTTACGAGGGATTTTAAATCAGTACCCAACATAGGGTAAAAGAAAACCTCTAAACTGACTGCTATATCAATACTTCTATATTCAATGATGCCAACAAATCAAGCTGAGGAACATGAGCTCAGCTGGAGATTCCCAATACTTCTCAATTTAAAGATAACATGCTGAGGAAGAAATCATCACTCAGCTAGGGATTCTCAACAACATCCCTTCCAACAATTCTTCTGGGGAACACATACATTCTCCAATCAACATCATGGTTGGGGAACAAAACATCTTTAACATCAATCTGATCAAGACTATCCAAGAACTTCACATGGACACAACCGAATCAAACCCTGCTTTGGGAGAGACAAGTTACACACATCCAGACTTTACCATTCTTGGAATCACTGTCGACATCCTTTATTTGTTCAGATATCAAAAGAAAAATGTTTTTTAAAATCTTCAAAAATTAAATTTATTAAATTTGTTTCAAAAATCATCATCAACAATAAATTGAAATTTTGTAAACAGAAACAAATATAAAGAATTGCAAACAAATGGATAAAAGCTCAAATTCATTGATAGAATGGTAGTCAGCAAATGGCATGACTCCATGGATCATTACAAGTTTGAAAAATGGTAAATACATGGAAAAGGGCTACATTGAGATACAATGATCACTATTCTCCCTATCAACTTTGAACTCCACTGCGTCCGAAACTTCAGTCAAGGATGAGTGAATAAGAATCTTTGATGAATAATTCTTCTGAGGGATAGAATCTGAAATCCTCGATTACTTCAAGCGATTCAGTCTGTCGACGCAGTTACTTGCCATGATCCCTAACTTTTTCCTAGATTGCCTTTTCGGGTTTTCAATCTACCAGGATAATTATTTCTGTTTTTGTCTCTAATTTTTGCCTGGACCGCCCTTTCGGGTTTTCAATCCACCGAGACGCTCATTTTTGCCTAAGCCGCCCTTTCGGGTTTTCAACTTAGCGAGCTGTTCTTTTATTTTTTAGGCGAAGTATTTCTTGACTGCATCCGCATTCACAGGACGAGTGATCTCCTCACCATCCATAGTTGCAAGAATTAATGAACCGCCAGAGAAGGCTTTCTTAACAACATATGGTCCATCATAGTTCGGAGTCCACTTGCCCCGAGAATCTTTAAGGAAAGACTGAATCTTTTTGAGCACGAGGTCGCCTTCTCTGAATACGCGAGGTTTGACCTTCTTATCAAAAGCTTTCTTCATTCTTTGCTGGTACAACCGACCATGACACAAAGCTTTAAATCTCTTTTCTTCAATCAAATTCAACTGGTCAAATCTACTCTGACACCATTCAGCCTCAGTCAACTTGGCTTCCATCAGAACTCTCATTGATGGGATCTCAACTTCGACGGGGAGCACTGCTTCCATACCATAAACAAGTGAGAAAGGGGTTGCCCCTGTTGAAGTGCGGACAAATGTACGATACCCATGCAAAGCAAACGGGAGCATCTCATGCCAGTCCTTGTATGTCACAACCATCTTCTGAATGATCTTTTTAATGTTCTTATTCGCAGCTTCAACAGCCCCATTCATCTTCGGTCTATAAGGAGAGGAATTATGGTGTTGAATCTTGAAATCTTCACAAAGCTCTTTCATCATCTTATTGTTCAAGTTCGAACCATTATCAGTAATGATTCTATTCGGAACACCATATCTGCAGATAAGATTATTCTTGATAAACCGAACCACAACTTGCTTGGTCACATTAGCATACGATGCCGCTTCCACCCATTTGGTGAAGTAGTCAATTGCCACGAGAATAAAGCGATGTCCATTCGAAGCCTTGGGTTCAATCATGTCAATCATATCAATTCCCCACATGGAGAAAGGCCATGGGGAAGAAATCACATTGAGATAAGCTGGTGGTACGTGAATCTTATCAGCATACACCTGACACTTATGGCATTTTTTCACATATTTGCAACAATCAGATTCCATTGTCAACCAATAGTAACCTGCTCTCAACATCTTTTTAGCCATTGCATGCCCATTGGCATGAGTGCCAAAGGATCCTTCATGAATTTCTTTCATCAACATGTCTGCTTCGTGTCTATCCACGCATCTGAGCAAGACCATGTCGAAATTTCTCTTATAAAGCACATTTCCATTCAGGAAGAAATTGCCTGCCAATCTCCTCAAGGTTCTCTTATCTTTACCAGATGCCCCAAGCGGGTATTCTTGACTCTGGAGAAAACATTTAATATCGTGATACCAAGGCTTGTCATCGTGGACTTCTTCAACTGCAAACACATGAGCTGGTCTTTCAAGTCGATTCACACTGATCATAGGAACATCATTCCACTGGTGCACTTTTATCATGGAAGCTATGGTTGCTAAAGCATCAGCCATTTGATTCTCATCACGAGGGATATAATGAAATTCAACTTTGGTGAAGAAAGTTGATATCTTCCTGGCATAATCTCTATATGGGATTAAATGAGGTTGATGAGTTACCCACGTACCCTGAATCTGATTAATCACCAAGGCAGAATCTCCGTACACATCAAGATACTTAATCCTTAAATCAACAGCTTCTTCCAGACCCATAATGCAGGCTTCATACTCAGCTTCATTGTTGGTACAAGGAAAAGTCAATCTTGCGGCAAAAGGAATATGTGAACCATCGGGAGTAATGATCATTGCTCCAATTCCTCTTCCACGTGCATTCACAGCACCATCAAAAACTAAACCCCATCGAGATCCAGGCTCCGGCCCTTCCTCAATCAAAGGTTCATCATTATCTTTCACTTTCAAAAACATCACATCTTCATCTGGAAAGTCAAACTTGACAGGTTGGTAATCATCAATCGGTTGATGTGCCAAATAGTCAGCCAAGATACTACTTTTTATAGCTTTTTGAGTCCGGTACTCGATATCATATTCTGATAATAACATTTGCCAACGAGCAATCCTCCCAGTTAAAGCAGGCTTTTCAAAAATATACTTGATTGGATCCATTTTAGAGATCAACCAAGTTGTATGATTCAGCATATACTGGCGAAGACGCTTTGCAGCCCAAGCTAAGGCACAACAAGTTTTTTCAAGCATTGAATACCGAGACTCACAATCAGTGAATTTCTTACTCAAGTAGTAAATTGCATGTTCTTTTCTTCCAGTTTCATCTTGCTGACCAAGCACACAACCCATGGAATCTTCCAACACAGTCAAGTACATGATCATTGGTCTACCTTCCACCGGAGGAGACAAAATAGGAGGTTCAAGCAGATATTCTTTAATACTTTCAAACGCCTTCTGGCAATCATCTGTCCAAACACAACCTTTATCTTTCCGAAGCAACTTGAAAATCGGAGCACATGTGGCAGTCATGTGAGAGATAAACCTCGAAATATAATTCAATCGGCCCAAGAATCCTCTGACTTGCTTTTCGGTTCTTGGAGCAGGCATTTCCTGAATAGCTTTCACTTTATCAGGATCAACTTCAATACCTCTTTGGCTGACAATGAAACCTAGCAACTTTCCAGAACGTACACCAAATGTGCACTTGTTCGGATTCAGACGAAGCTTATACTTTCTCAATCTTTGAAACAACTTCAGCAAATGCTCAACATGATCCTCTTCAGTCTTCGACTTGGCGATCATATCATCAACATATACTTCGATTTCCTTATGCATCATATCATGGAAAAGCGTAGTCATAGCTCTTTGATACGTCGCACCAGCATTCCTCAATCCAAAGGGCATCACTCTGTAGCAGAATGTTCCCCATGGTGTAATAAACGTGGTCTTTTCCATGTCCTCGGGTGCCATCTTTATTTGATTGTAACCGGAAAATCCGTCCATAAAAGAGAACACATCAAACTTAGCCGTATTATCTACCAACATATCGATGTGTGGCAATGGAAAATCATCTTTCGGACTAGCTTTGTTCAAATCTCTGTAATCTACGCACATTCGGACTTTTCCGTCTTTCTTCGGAACAGGAACAATATTGGCCACCCATTCAGGATAAATTGACGTCACAAGGAAACCCGCATCAATCTGCTTTTGAACCTCCTCTTTGATTTTTAATGCCATGTCTGGATGAGTTCTTCTGAGCTTCTGCTTTACAGGTGGACATTCAGGCTTCAGCGGCAATCTATGCTCCACAATATTAGTATCAAGACCTGGCATGTCTTGATAAGACCAAGCAAATACATCAACATATTCTCTGAGAAGATCTATAATCCTCTTCTTAACATCAGGATCCAACAATGCTCCAACTTTGACTTCTTTCTTTTCATCTTCAGAACCCAAGTTGACCATCTCTATAGACTCTCCATGAGGCTGAATAATCTTCTCCTCGTGCTCAAGCAACCGAGAAATTTCATCTGGAATCTCTTCATCATCCTCTTCCTCAGCTTCAAACACAGGAAATTCAAAGTTGGGAGAGGGCATAGGATCATTGTTTTCAATGGGTTTATCAATCAATTTTGAAGAATGAACGATAAAAGGAACATCAACAGCGATCCAGTTCTGGAAAATCTTTCCATGCGTCACAAAGTCAAGCATTTCTTCGTCTTCATCATCGTCATCAATGATGGCAGCAGCGGAATGGTCGTTGATAAATCCAGCACTTCGGAAGCCTTCTTGAATAGTCTTGGGATCTTTGACAACTGCACCTGGCGCAAAGCCGATACCGAAACCCTCCTTGTTGTCGACAGCATCAATAATTCGCCCCCAACCATCAGATTGACCAGCTTCAATCACTCGCAGAGCATCTTTGAAAGAGGACATGGGCATGGCATTCTTCTTAACAACACTATTCACAACAGAAAGAGCTTGAAACGACGTTCCCACCTCTTCCTCGGCATCGATATAAGAAAAAGAAGACAGATTACTCACAAGCATCGCCCTCTCACCTTCAATGGTCACCAATTTACCTTCTCTTACAAACTTCAGCTTCTGATGAAGAGTGGATGTTACAGCTCCAGCTTCGTGGATCCATGGTCTTCCGAGGAGACAACTATATGCGGGACGTATATCCATTACTTGAAAAGTAATCTTGAATATAAATGGTCCAATAAGAATGGGAAGATCCACCTCTCCAATCACTGTCTTCTTTGACCCGTCAAACGCCTTCACTATAATCCCACTGTGCCTCATGGGAGCACCCTGAAATGCGAGCTTTGACAAAGTCGATTTTGGCATAACATTCAGAGACGAGCCAGTATCAACCAACACCTTAGATAAAGCATCTTCTTGACAATTCACCGAGATGTGCAGAGCCAAGTTATGATTTCTTCCTTCTTCAGGCAAGTCCTCATCACAGAAGCTCAAATTGTTGCATGAAGTGATATTCGCCACAATACTATCGAATTGATCAACCGTCACATCATGGTCCACATAAGCTTGATCCAGAATCTTCTGCAATGACTGCCTATGAGCCTCAGAACTCATCAACAGAGACAACACTGATATCTTTGAGGGAGTCTGCAATAACTGCTCAGAAATGTTATACTCACTCTTCTTTATCAGCTTTAACACTTCATCATCATTATTACCAGATTGGCTCGATTGGATGACAACATCCATAATCTGCTTGCTCGCACTGGTATCTTCAACTCTCTTTGGAGGGTCTGAAGCATACAATCTACCACTTCGGGTAACTTTCGTCACATCAGCAATGCTAACCACAGACTTTGGAGTAGGAAGAGGAACTTCCCTACCATTCTCTATCATCGTAGCATTATACCTGTACGGAACAGCTTTGTCAGACTCATATGGCATTGGACCGGGTACATTGATCACCAATGGAGTAACAGCAGTCTGGCGACTATCAAAAGAAAACACCATTCTCTCAGGAGCAACCCTTTCAGGAAGATTGAACTGAGGCATAATGACATTCACTTCATTCTCATATTCATCTCTCTTCGCTGTTACTTCAATCAGCTTATCGTCCATCATCTTCTGGATATCTCTTTTAACGATCACGCAACCTCGAGGGTTCACTGAGCATATACAACAACCAGCATAGTCGTGATCAATGTCATGATATTCACTCAGGAAAGCATGCATTTCCACCAAAGATCTTCGGATATGACTGACTTCATAAATTTTGAACAACCCGGGACAACCAGCAACCATATTCACAGACGCATTACCATGCTTTGGCAACGGATCCTTCTGCACATTAGGATTCACATCATTAAAATACAGAACATTGTTCCTCATCAATTTCTGTACTTCAAACTTCAAAGGATAACAGTTCTCAACATCGTGCCCCGGGGCACCTTGATGGAAAGCACATCGAGCTTCAGGCTTATACCACCATGGAATAGTCTCTGGAACTGGAGGTGGAGGACGAGTCTGCACAAGCTTCTTTGCAATCAAAGACGGAAGCAAGTCCGCATACGGCACAGGAATAGGATCAAAACTGGGCTTGGCCCGAGCTTGTTGATTACCACCTTGTTGCACAGAAGTTTGCTGGTAACGGGGTTGGAACTTTGGAACAGCTGGCAAAGTTGGAGCCATGTTAATCATTGGTGTTACTGAAGCCACATGCTGCGAATGATGCTGCGAATGGTGATTCATACGATTGTGAGGTCTTCTATAACTTTCTCGGGATACTGCATTAGTCTCGCTTTCTTTCTTTTTCCCGAAATTAAACCTTCTAGAGCTTGAACTATTACTGTTCTCTTGAGTCAACCGTCCCTCACGGACACCTTCTTCTAAACGCATACCCATGCTCACCATTTCAGTGAAGTCGGAAGGAGCGCTTGCTATCATTCTCTCATAATAAAAAGAACCCAACGTCTTCAAGAAGATCTTCGTCATTTCCTTTTCTTCTAACGGAGGAACAATCTGAGCTGCCAGCTCTCTCCATCTCTGTGCATATTCTTTAAAAGTCTCTTTGTCCTTCTGGGACATAGCACGAAGTTGATCTCTATCAGGCGCCATATCAACATTGTACTTGTATTGCTTCACAAATGCTTCTCCCAAATCATTGAAGGTCTTGATTTGGCTATTATCCAGACTCATATACCACCTCATAGGTGCCCCAGTTAAACTGTCCTGGAAATAGTGAATCAGCAGCTTATCATTATCAGTCTGAGTCGACATCTTCCTTGCATACATCGTCAGATGACTCAACGGACACGTATTGCCTTTGTACTTCTCAAACTCAGGCAGCTTGAATTTGTAAGGAACTTTAACATTCGGGACCAGACAAAGGTCATAAGCATCTTTTCCAAACAAATCTTTGTGCTTCAAAGCTCTCATCTCCCTCTGGATCTCAACAAATCGTCCCTGGAAGTCATCAAGTCTTTCAGCAACTCCAGCACCTTCACTCGGCTCAGCATGGTAAATCATTTCATCATGATGTGGAACATTGCGCACAACAGGCGGTCCAGTAGTCACAATTGGAGGAAGAGTAGTCCATACTGGTGGTGGGATAGCATTAAATGCAGCAGTCTCCTGATGACGAGGAGGACGATATCCAGCAGGAAAAAAGTCAACAGGCATGCCCCAAGGCGTGCTAGTAGGTATACGATGGTGAGGAGAAATAACAGTCTCCACAGGAATGGATGCGGTAACAACCTCTGAGATGACAGTATTCTGAGCAGGAGGACTAGGAGGTGGCTGATTCTGAGCAGCCATCAAATTTTCCATCATAGCAGTCACTCTCTCCAAGCTTTCCCTCAAATAAGTAACCTCTTCGCGCAGCTCGCGATTCTCTTGTTGCAAAGTATCCATCACTCTTCTTCGATTAGCTCGATTATCGAATCGATGAGTCAGCTTGACAGGAACACTGAGATGAAGACCAAGAAACAACAATAAGATCCCTGGAGAACACTCAAAAAGCAAGACAAATGCGAATATGATGCATGCTATGTATATGCAAATGCAAAGATTTCAAAGGATTATAAGTTAACTTGCAATATTCATAAAGAAACATTTTTGAAATACTGAAAAAAAACTCATTCTCATTAATATCAAAGTGAGGATTACAAATGGAGTACAAAACATCAATAATCCTAATACATAAGAGAAAGAGTAAACTAGGTCTAAGGAATCATATCCGAAGAAGTCCCGAATCCTGGCTGATACTTCATACGAATCCTCTTGATCTCATACTTGTATCGCTCTTCCATATCTTCCTTATCCTTCACCAACTTATCGACAATGGCCTTCCAAGCACCGGAAGTAGGAGGAATAGTAGCTGAAGTACTAGAGGAAAATAAATCCTCTCTCGGCCTCTTCGTAACCCGCCGCTCAAGTAGCTCAATAAGATCATCCTTCTCCTTAAGCTGCTCCTGCATAGTAGTCCTCTCAAGTAACCATTCTTCCTTTTCTTTCTTCATCTTCTCTAACTCTTCTTGAAGAACCAACTTCTCATCAACGGGAGGTAGAAAAGCAGACAAAGGCAATATGGGAAACATAGGCTCCTCAGGTGGATAAGGCATCTTGAGCTTGGAAGCTCTAGATTGAACCCACTGAATATAACAATCGGAAGGAGGAAGATGTTGTTTACCCAATTGACCTCTCTCTTTCCTATGAACAGCATGCCAAGAATGAGCAATCCTTTTCTTCATCTCTATATGATCATCACCATTAAGAAAGAAGAAACGGGATAAAGCAAGATTGTTTGGAACATCCTTCAAACAATAACCAAACTGTCGTCTAGCCAAAATAGGGTTGTAGCTAATTCCCCCACGTGTACCAAGAAGAGGTACATTGGGAAATTCTCCACAACTATCAATGAGAACTCCGGTGTCATAATAAGAGCTATACCACGTCATGTCCTTATGAGAAAGCGACATCAACCTCTGAGACCATCTTCGATTCTCTCTGTTATCCTTGAAAACATCTGACTTCGGTAGGTGCGAAATAAACCACCTATAAAGAAGAGGAGCACAACAAACAATCTCTCCGTCGCCTTTAGAAGTCCTATAGTGAAAGGCATGGTACATGTCTCCAAGCAAAGTAGGAATCGGGTTCTTCTTCAAGAAAATTTGAATAGCATTCTCATCCACAATGCCATCCAAATTCGGAAACAGGACAATGCCGTAAATGAGCAAAACAAGGATAGCCTCAAATGTATCTCTATGACCCAAAGCAAGTGAGGTGGAAGCCTTTCCCATCAAAAACTTGGCATTAATACCACGGACACTCCCCTTCGGAAGAAACTTCCCATTAAGCTCGGATTCCTTAAGAAACAATGCTTTAGCAATAGTCTTGACAGTAAGCTCCTTCTCTAAACCAGTGAAAAGAAATTCCTTATCCAGAATGGGCAAGCCTAACCAATGAGAATATTCCTCCAAAGTAGGTACAAGCTGATAATCCGGAAAGGTGAAACAATGGTGCAACGGGTCATAAAACTGAGCCAAAGTAGGGAGAATCCCCTCAGGTATATCAAGATCCAACATATGCAACAGCTTTCCATGACATTTTCGGAACTCTTGGGTATCAGCAACCAAAGCTCCTAGCTTCCTTAACTCTACAATATTAGGACTCTTGAAAGTGTACTTCTTTGTGTTCCTCCTTTCGAAAGTCATAACCATGGACATCTGAAATTTGCAAAAGTTTCTTATAAGTCCTTTGAAATCTTACGGATAATGCTCATGAATGTTATGATGGCATGTATGCAACAACCACAAACAAGATCACACAAGGCACACGGGCTTAGGTTCCGAGTCACGAGCATGAAGTCAAGGTAACAGAACACCAACCCCACACAGGTAAGTACTAAGGTTTTGTCTTCATTGTACCTGCAAGAAACCAAAAGGGTGCTAACAGAGGTGCCCGGAGTTATCAGCCATCTTTAGAATTTTATCGGTACGTTGGATTACTCCCCAACCGATAACATTCTTAAAATAGACCTCGTCCGAGTGTAGTATCGCGTGACAACCGCCTTAGATTTACATCCAGACAGCTTCCGCACTACGTTCCTAAATTGGCTTAGATGGGTTAAGGGTTCTAAGGTCCTCAGTATGATCAGCTCAAGGTCGGAAAATAATGCCACGTACGATTACTCGTCATGACATTGATAGTCCAAGAGAGCCTAACCGAGTGGAGATTATCAAATTGATATTGCTTTGGACTACTCCATCGCATATCGCTTCGAATATCGCCGTCCTATCATAAGTGTCACTCAGATCCGGGTTAGAATCTATCTCACACAGAGGATCACCAAAAACCAAAACGGAACAAACAAATAACAAACAATTCAAACCAAAACAATAAATAAATCAAAGTAGGCTAAATCCGCTTAGAGATTACTCCCCAGCAGAGTCGCCACTTTTCTGTAGCGGTAAAATCGTGAGTGTAAGCTATTGATTAACTTAACTCGATTAACACAGAGTCGCCACCGCGCTTTTCTTTATTTCCGAATGGAAAAAGGTAAAAGAACGAATAAAACCTGGAATTCTAAAAGCAAAGGCTAAAAGAAGTAAACAGAGATCGGGTAAGGGGATTGGTTATGAACCGGGAAGGTTTTAGGCACCCGACTCATCCGTAGTACTCTACGGGAGCCCTTTGAAATACTTATCACTTTTGGTCTGAAATTGGTTTGTTTAAAATGATGGAAGAGATGAGGAGAAGAATATTTTTTTTAATGATTTTGTGTTTGATAAGGTTTTAAAGCCTTATGCCTACGTACCCACAAAGTGCAATGCGAGATCAAAACCTCGTAGTTCGTGGTACCAAGTTTGAAAAGAATAAGTGTGTTGAATTAATTTTAAGATGTAAAGATAAGTCGTCATCCCTTAGCGAATAATTCCGCTAAAAGGGATGAATCATATCTAAACATATGGAAAAGAAGAAAGGTGCACAAGGCACAAAAATAGTTGAATGGATTTGTATTTTTTAAAGTATGTACAAAAAAGGTTTTAATACATTTACATGACTTAATATTTGATTAAGAAAATAAAAGGAAAAGGTTAAAAAATCGCTTGATCGAAATCAAGGTTTGTTTTTGAAATTGTTTGAAGTTTAAGAAACAAGAAGATTTTGAAAAAGGAAGAAGTTTTGAAAATTAAAGAATGGGGAGGAGATGAAGAGACTAGTCCTAATGCTTGAATTAAAAGCTAAGGAAAGAAATTACCAAGACCAATATGTACAAATCTTCAAAATTCGGACTTCTATCTTCAAAAGTTAATGGCATTATTTGAGGCCAAGATTTCTAACCACTTCAACTTGAGCAAAGGGAATCCTAGAAGATCTAAGTCCAATCTCCAAAAGTTCGGGATAGTAACCATAAGTCCAAAGTTAGAAGTAACAAATTTTTTTAAGAGTTTAATCCTTTATTAAGTATTTTAATGTCCAAATGGACAAAAATAAAAACAAGCACAATATGAATATTAACAAACACAATATGAATATAAACAATGATATATGATATAATATGGCAAAATATAATAAGGAGATAAGGGAGCAAGAGATTTAAAATAAAAGGATAAGGTGCAAGAGATTAAATTTAAACAATTATATTCACATTATTATAATATTTACAATATAAGGTGGTATGATGAACTTAATCAAGCACAACCACAACAATGAATAATAAAATTGAGGCAACTGAATCCAAGTGGATCTTTAATCGAATCGGGACTAATATAGGTCTATGTTAAGCAATCGCCGAGTAATTTACGAAGTAATTACCCTACAAATGAGGCCGGCCACCACTAATTAAAGTGGAAAATATTCGTGTTAATACATGTTAGAGAAACGATATAATGGATCGTTCTCCGAAAACATGCCACACTAAAAGAAAAAGTGGTAACGGTCTAATCTTAATCGAGATTTAACATTAATTTATCAAAAGCAACCTATCACAATCCCAAAGTATGGATAATGATCCAAATGATCATACATCCATAGATTTGAAATAATGAAGATTAAACTCTTTGAAAATCAATAATCTTCGAATCGGAGATCTCATCGACCAAAAGAAAAATAAGAAGAAAAAAAAATGAAGAGAAATATGGATTTAAAATTATAATCCATAAAAAAAATACTAAAAAGATATTTTTAAAACTCTTTTCAAAAATTCAGAAATCAAATTAAAAAAAAATAGAGAACAAAACAATTTAAAAGAACAAAAAAAGAATTAAGAAAAATTAAAAAAAAAGAAGAAAGGAGGTAAGAAGGAACAATGTGTGGTGATAATAGTATTGGACCTACATTTGTTCTTAAGCCCAAATATATCACACCAATTTTTATAGAATAATAAAAATAAAAAGAAAGAAAAAGAGCTTCTTCTTCCCCAATGTGTTGCTACGGTTTCTACAACAAACAACCAATTCTTCAAATTTTGAGCTCCGAAAAATCGGAGCGACGGAGCTCAAACCATATACCGTTGCGATCGTGAGACGGAGAGGATCAAGAATATGTGATTGGAAATAACAGAGGATGCAAGAGTAGAGAGAAAGAGAGCTCCGAATAACCGGCGGAAAATTTCAACTACCTTCAAAAATCAAAGCAAGACTCCTCTTCAACTTCTAATCTCTTCCTCTTGTTGTTTTATGAAGAATTCCACTCTTAGAAACTATTTTTGGTGAAAATTTGAAGATTTGGTTGAAACTTTAAATTGAAGCTTTAATGGAGTTTTTGGTTTTTTGGGAGTATTTGTGCAGAATTTTTGGAGGCTCTTCAAGCTTGGTAAATGAATGAATATGGTGTTGTATTTATAGAAAGAGTGGGGTAAGATTTGAATTGAATTTTGATTTTCGTTTTGGAGGAATTTTCTACATTTTGGCCTCATGAGGAAAGTGTGACTTGCTGAATTTTTTTTGTTGCGTTTCATTTGATATTGATATGCGTTTTGATAAGTTGAGTATGACGTGTGACTTGATGCTGAAACTGGCTTCATATGTGTGCTTCTGCGTGACATGCTACTGAGTTGTATTATATGCCCATGCGTTTCATTCAACTATGTGCTGCGTTTTGGGTATGTCCTTGCATATTATTTGGCTAGCTTGTGGTAACTTGGATGATGGCTTATGAAACTTGGTTACACACATTTTCCTTGGCTGAAAATAGCGCTGACGTGGAACTGTATGTGGCTTGGAACTAGAAACAAAAACTTGTGATGGAAGTGTGCATAAAGTGGTGCTAGTTTTTGCTGAGGAAAGAATCTCACGTGGATGCTTCATGAATTCTACTTTCTTTCAATTTTTATTACATAAAAAAAAAGTATGAGTTTATTAGTAAAAATAGGAAGTGGGCTAGAAATGTGGACCTAATAAAGTGGGTTTATTCTACTTTTGTTTATATTTTGTGGTAGAAAAATATAATAATGGTTAATAATAGAAAAATGATAGAATTGGATAATATTTTTTTAATGTGATAATTGGAATATTGGAATTATGAAAAAATGTATAAAAGTGTGAATAAAAAAATGGATATTATAGAAATTTAGAAATTGAAAGAAAATGAATTTGATTGAGGATGGATAGAATATGAATAATTTGGATATTGAATTGGAATTAAAAATATGGGAAAAAGAAAATGATAATAGAATTTCTAGAAAGATGGGAAATGGAAAAATAGAAATAATTGGATATTAAAGAATAGATGAAAATGAAAATGGTCTTAAATGATGTTTAGAAATTGGAAAAAATTGAAATATGGATAATGATTAGAAGTAGATGGATAAAAAAAATAATTGGATAATGAAAATATGGATGAGGCAAAAAAAATGATAGCTAGGACAAAAAATGTATGAACCGAAAAATGGACGAAACGGTGATTTTTTTTTACTTTAAGCCCATAAGCAAAATTTGAATTTTCCACACACATGATGAATCAAACCAACCACAAGCCACTGAATAAATGCCATTGAAACGACCATCAACCTTTAATTTTCTGAATCTTTTCAAATATATCTGGATTGATCCTTGGAAAATAAATCCACTGATGAACTGATGAACACCCAATTAAGATAATCTGGATCAAACTTCGCATGAATCGCAGCTCAATAAACCATAGAATCTTCGCATACAACACTGTCTGATAACTGATGTCTTTCACACACAGCATAACTTGAATTTTGAAAACGCATTGTCTGAGGAATTAATTACTGGCACACACAACTGATAGTCAACACAATCTTTTAATAGTTTGACCAGATTAGGTCAAACATCCATCTGAAAACGCATTGTGATTGAACAAACGCATCTGAATGAAATTATTGCCCTGTCTTTGAAAACCTGCAACACAGAGAAGAAGAAGAACACTGCAACATATTTTTGTATTTTGGTTAGAAGTCAGTAAATATAAACAAATATAAGACAGTAAAAATAATGGTGATCCCCTGCGAAGCATAGACCCTATTCTGAGGAGAAACTCGAAAGCCAGTGCGATCTTGTTTGATATGCAAAATGCAGATGGTATGCGAAACAAACTTAGGGCAAAAATTAGGGTGTTACAGTTAGTTCTAGGACTCTTTCTTGGCTTGCTTTGTAATGAGCCTCGAAAGTATCCCTTTGCTCCTTCAGTTGGATCCATGATCTCTGCAAGTCTTCCATATCAGTAGGCATGTCTGGGTGAAGGATGGTATAAGTTGTGTCTCCTTCAGCAACAGGTTCCATGGTAACTGGTAGGACGGCAGGATATGGCATCATGAGAGTCTGAGCACGAGATCGTACCCATCTGAGATAAGCCTCCATAGGAATAGTGTACTTAGGCTCCAGTGTCTTGCTGTCAACCCTGTTTACTTTTCCCCATGCTCGTATGAATCTCTGACGGTAACCTTGAAGATCGTTGTCGTAATCAAACACAATGCCCTGAATCAACACGTAATGTGGTCCATCACTCCGAGCGTAACCAAACTGTCGTAGAGCTAGAGAGGGGTTGTAGGTTGTAGACACCCTAAATTTGCCCTCTGGTTTTCTAGCTTTTCGTTTTGCATTTCATACGCATTTTGCATATCATTTGCATTGGCTCCTAAGACATGAGATCACATTTTCTGAAGAATTTGGGTTTCACATTTTTATCTGTGGATTATCAGAGAATTCAAAGTTTCAGCTATACAACCATCAGTGGCATCATCCTCTCATTACTCATGTTACAGAATTAGGGTTTATTTCCCTGATTATTTGGTTTCGGAGGATTAATTTAATTTTAGAAATTAATTAGATTTTTTTTGCTTGTTCCATTTTAAATCATTTTCTTTTATTTATTTGCTATAATTTAAATTGACCCTTTTAATTTAAAATTTTAGATTTAATTAGTATTTTCTGGAAAGAAAGATCAATTTGAGTTGATTTAGGTTTTAAACAGTTTAATAATCTTGCTAGTTTTCACTTATCATTTTAATTTAGACTATTTAGAATTAGTTTTTTATTTTACTTAAATTTAGTTTTGATTTACTATTATTTATTCATTTATTATTTAATTTATATTTGGATTATTTGCTTTCCTCATTTAACTAATTTATAACAGTTTTTGTTTTTTCTATGTATTATTATTATTATTTTTGTTATTAGATTATTTTAATTATTCTGGTTTTCATTTGGTTGATTTAGAATCGATTAAGTTAATTTTTAAGTGTAAATTTATGGTCCAAATAATTTCACTCCAAAAAGCTACATGCCAGCCTGCTGTCCTATGCTAACCACATCATGTCTTTGACTTTCACAAATATATCAAAAAGCAGTGCCTGCACCAAAAGGGGGGAGGCGCTCCCCTCTCCTCAACGGCTCTTTCTTTCTTTTTTCTGAATACAAAAAAAGCACCCACATTTCATCACTTTTTATCACTCATTCCAGCATACACATAACAACACAATCACGTCTCTCTCTTCCCTTTTCAAAACTCTTCTAACCTCTCCTCCATCAAACCATTAATATTTCAAAACCATTAACGTAAACCTGCAATACTTCAAGCCAAGAAAAAACCTGCAATACCTCAAGCCAAGAAAAACCACATCAAAATACAAACAAAATACACCGAAAAACCACATCAAAATACAAAGAAAACACAGGAAAAACCACCAGTATCAGCACCACCCCTTTCACTCTTCAACCCAGCAACAACTAACCCTTCATCAATACTCTCAGCCGCAGCCACAATCAAACCCCCAACAACCCTCAAAATCCAGCCAGCAAACCTTCCCGTCGACAACCCAGAACGCCATCACCGCCAAACTTTCGACACCCAGAACTTCCGTTGAACCTTCAAACCACCATTCCTCAAAACGAATCTGAACTTGAGAGAAAGGGTTCAAATCGCTCCACCACCCTATCACTTCCGCGGCCTCCACCAACACGATCTGTCATCACCCTCACTCACCACTCTAATCTACTCATTTTTCAGAAGAACACCACCTTGAACTCATTTTCGTCACATTCAAACTTCAATCAAAAAACCTTTACCGACACCATCTTCAAACACCTTCAGAACCCACCGCGAAGCCCTAACCCGCCGCGGCATTTCCTCCGATAACCTCCCCAATCCGCCGTGAACCTTCAACACTCAAACTACCAACCCTTTTCACCCAACACCAACCATCAGCAGAAGCAAAAAAAAAATCAGAAATCCGGCGCAGAATAGAAGAAGAAGAGAGGATAGATCGAAACCAAAAGAAAAATCAAAATCACCGCGAACAAACCTTGGAGACGAAATCGGAAACTGGCGATTTGAGATGAGGAGGAAACTGAGGAAAATTTCGGCGAAAGAATGGTGATGTCGCGGATTCCGTCGACCGGCAAGGCTTCGGCGTGGTCTTGCTTCAGGTAGTTGGCTCCGATTGGAGGGACTTTCTTTGCCATCGACGCGTTTCGAGAAGAAGAAGCTGCCATGGACGAGTCTTGAGCAAAGAGAGAAAGAGCCGCGATTCCAAGAGGCCAAAGCAACGTCGGCGGCGTGCGTTGTTTTCCCCCTTTCTGATTTAGGGTTTTCATTGGAGAAGGGAGAAGAATATGTTGCGGTTTCGACACCCACAGAAGCAAATCAGAAAAGAAGAAGAAGGATTGGGCAGGAAATCTTCGGTGAACCACGCTTGCGTCAATGGAACTTGTTAGCGCTGCCGTTGATTTGGGGAAGAAGAGGATTCGTTCTTCTTTCTATTTTTCCTTTGTTAACTTTCCTTTTCTTAATTTTATATTTATCTTATTGTATGATAATGTTTTTTTTTATTTATGAAAATAGGTCATCCATTGTTGTTGCTGCCATTGGGCTTAAGGCCATATGCCCTTTGGTTTACTCCTCACACCTTCCGATCAAGGCTTGCACCCCCACCTGATGGTGCTGTTGCCAGCGTGTCCTCCAATGGCACACTCCCTCCCCTTTCTTTTGACTTTTTCTTTTCTTTTGTTTAGAATTTTCTAATTTGGTTGGATTAGCTTGTATTTAATTTGGATTAATAAGAGTTAGATTTAGATGTCTATTTTCATTTAATTAATTTTGATTTTTTTTAATTTTTTATTTAGCTTTGACTTTATATTCAACTTTGTTTAATTAATTTATATATAATTTTGATTAACATGTGTTAGAGATTAGGTTAGAAGGTTTTTATAATTTAGTTTTAGTTTCAATATTAGAATAGTTTATTTTAGTTTCAATTAGGTAATTTGGTTTAATATTATTTTGGTTTAATTTTGGTCGTAGTTTGCGCTCGTTATTTTGTAGGTCAATTGTTCGAATTCGATAATGAAGGATAAAGCGTGGAAATGACTTTGTGACTATTTGCTTTTTCATAATTTTGTTCGGGCAAGTAGGAACTTCGGACGCAGTTTTGAACTTAGACTTCGTTGTTGCGCGTATTGAAAAGGCAACGGACCTTCTCCGTTCGGTAACACTATGGCCCGATTTTAATTATTGCATGCTGCTGCATCTGGAAGTCCTACTGGTGTAGGCTCTGTTTGTTCATTATTCATCTTATCTCCATATTGCATTCTCTTATTCTTATCTTATTTCTTATTCATCCATTTCTTCTTATTCATATCAATTCTTCTTTCTCATCTTCTTTTATTAATTTGAGGTGTGCTCAGGCCACCATGGAGCTTCTCCTTTCATCTTTCTCTTCTTATTTCTTCTCCTCCTTTAGGATAATGAACCTCACTAACCTTAGGACATCCGAGCATGTGAATATTTAGGATATAGTCTCCCCTCATAGTTTTTTCACCTTTGTGTCTCTCTTTGAGTCTTCTCTTCTCATCTCATAATCAGGGACTAAACCCTAAAGGCTTTAAGGCTTTGTGATTAAGCTTATGCCTGCATCCTTCTATTAGGATGGAGTGTATAACTTTAATCCTAAGTATTAAACCCTTAAGGTGTTTAAATCTCTTAATCAATCCATCTAATAATCATTAAGACATTACACTTGTAACTTGGGCCTTACATTAGGGTTCTAATTCTTCCTTAAGTGGTTAAGAAGGACTAACCCTAGTGTTAATGGACAAGTCCCCCTCAAGTTGTCTTACAAATCATAAAATTCACTTCATCATCATACCATTGAATAAAATCCACTTAATTAAAGGCCTGTTTTGTCATGAGTTTAATCTCTAATCATGGATTAAGTTGAGGAGCTTTCCTCAGCTTAAACATTCTCATCTATTATCCTTCTATTAGGATGGTGTAATGAGTCTGTTAAATCCTTGATTATGGCTTAACCTCATTACTCAACACTAAACAAAAACCACAAAAACATCTAAATAATCACAAGTAGGTTAATGATCTTAACCCTACATCAAAGGTGATTAAGTGTGAGAATCTGACTTCACACTTAAGGTAATTCTCATTACCCCTAATCAGAGGGATGATGTGATGAGTTTACCAAATCCATTGATTTAGGTTTAAGCTCATTATCCTATGACAAAAATCCAAAAAGCAATAAAAGACTGAAAACTCAAAAACAAACAATAATCGTCTCCTCCGGGATTCTTTTCTCATCATCTTCACTCACAAGCGAGAACTTGCTTCTTCCGTCTAATGCAAGACAGTAAGCACCTGGGCCAGACAGGTCATACACTTGAGCATAGGCAAGCAAGCAGTTCACAAGTCAATTCACCTTTCAGTCTCTTTGGGTCGAACTACGGTGTTCTGACTTCCTCATTGCACGAGAGGATACGTAGGCATAACTTAACGGTTATCGAACAAAAGTCTCTGTACATTCCCCCTCCTTCCAGCTTCATTCTTTAAGCCTCATGGTCTTGAGCATTTTATTCCTTTTCTTACACTGACACTGTACATATCACACATCACTTTCTTTTACACTGACACCTGTACATCCTTTTCCAGTTCCTTTATACACAAATTGCACTGACACTACCCCTTTAAAACACAAATCTTTTAAGCGTGGATCCCGTCGAGTACGGCGGACAATCTGGGTGCTAATACCTTCCCAGGTTGTAACCAACCCCCTTTCTCAGTCTCTCTGGTTCGCAAACCGTCTTATCCATCCTTTTTTAGGCCTATGCAGCATTGCCTTTCCTCCGGGATAAAAATGCCTAGCTGGCGACTCTATTCATTCTCCAGTGAGTTCACGGCTGTGTGTTCTCACTGTCTCCTTCGCCGACCGTTCGCGTCTGTACCTTCATATGATCCATTGTCATTTGTCGGGAGCGACAGCTTGGCGACTCTGCTGGGGATCCTTATACTGCAACCAGGGCTTCTGGTTCTTTTTGTGGGTTCCTCCTAGCGCTTGTTTGATTTGTGTTTATTGGGGTGTTATGTGTTATTTGTGTTTGTATATTTGCTTTATTTATTGCTTTCTGTACAGCTTTATTTATTGCTTTCTTTACAGTCTTTCATATATCATACTGTCATTGCTGCTGGCCGGATCTGGCTTCTTTGTTTTGGTGGGTGGGGTTCCATTGAGAGTTTAGGTCCTATACCTGGGACCTGAGTGACACCTAGGCTAGAGTGAATCATATTCTTTCCCAGTCAATTTTCAGTCTGGTGCGGGAATATGAAACACGGTTCAGATATGGGTTTCTTCTTGAGAACTCTGTGTTGCAGATTTCCTGCAATGCTAGGGGGATCTGGGAAGCCTGCTAAGTCTGGATGACCTTTTAGTATTGACCTTCAGAAACTGAGGAGAATTAGAGGAGGATTTTTTATGGTTATTGTAAACACTGTACCTCCGGGTTGGAAGTGTTTACACTTCCCATAACTGATCCAAGTCTGAGGATCCTTGTTTTAGAACACTACCTGTGAGGGGGTTGGGCTGTTTACAGGTTTGCAGGGACCCTTGACCTCAACATACCCTCATTACCAGTACAATTGTTTGATCCGGTCACGATGATCCTGAAGTTATTGACCTTTGGTTTTCAGTTACTATTTCAGGTTATTATTCAGAGATCTTGTGGTTACAGACACTCGATCCTTGGTCCGGCATTCCAGATTCCAGGCAGTTTCCAGCTGTGATCCCATGCCTTTGCATCTTTTGCATCATCATATCGCATTTTGCATCTGCATTGCATTTTCCTCCTCCAGAGAGCTTATCCTTCCTCTTTTGTCCATGACCAGCCAGCTGATTTCCCGGTACTCAGTTTGAACAAGTGGTAACAGATAGAAGACGACAGAGTGTGTGAAGCTAGACTGAGCAGTGCCAAGAGTTAAAAAAGGTCAGTTTGGAAGCCGTCAGTAGCTATGACAGAGAACAACCATCAGAATGTTGATTTTCCACCTGGTTTCACTTCGGTGACCAATCCTCTGTATGGTCTTTCTCCTGATGAAGATCTTCCACAAGTGAGCAATCTTGCTCAAGCTCAGCCTATACAGACCCCGATCGTGAATCAGAATGTGCCTGAACCATCTGCTGTCCGAGGTGGACCTTCATCTTCTTCTGATACTACAAATTATCAGAGGTTTGCCTTCCCTATGCCAGACTTCCAAGGGGCAATCCCTCTTGTGAAAACCAAGGATCCTCAAGTTATTGATCCTGCTGAAAGATTTCGTGTGTTGGACGAGCGACTCAAAGCCTTAGCGGATCCTGATGCCTTTGGTTTTGATGCTCTAACCCTGTGTTTGGTGCCTGGTCTTGTCATTCCTCCAGATTTCAAAACTCCGAAGTTTGAAAAATACACTGGTGTCAGTTGCCCGAAGCGTCATTTGGTGATGTTCTGTAGAAAAATGACTTCTCATGCCCGCAATGATAAGCTGATGATTCACTGTTTTCAGGACAGTTTAAGTGGGGCATCTTTAAGCTGGTACATGGATTTGGAAAGCAGTCATATCCGATCTTGGAATGAGTTATCCAGAGCTTTCGTAAAGCAATACCAGTACAATATGGACATGGCGCCCAATCGCACGCACTTGCAGAGCCTATCCCAGAGGAGTGGTGAATCTTTCAGAGAATATGCACAGCGGTGGAGAGAATTGGCAGCCCAAGTGCAACCACCACTTTCAGACAGAGAATTAATTGACCTGTTCGTAGACACCTTGCAGGGTCCATACTTGGAAAGAATGAGTAGCATTGGGATGACAAGCTTCTCTGATTTGATGATAGTTGGAGTGCGCATTGAGAGCCTGCTCAAAAGTGGAAAGATACAGGACTTTTCGAATATCCCAGCTAGTGAAGGTGAGTCTGTTGTCAGCTCCCGAGAGGAAGAATGGAATGACATCGGTGCAGTCACGGCAAATATCAAATATTCAAGACCAACATCTTCTCAGAGATCATCTGTTCCTGAATCTGATTACTCTTACGGGCATTCGGCAATGCTCAGAGCACCGTATCAGAAGTCCTGGACTCCTCCTCGTCCAAATCTGCAAGCTCATGGTCGAAGACCTCAACTTCAGAGCCAGCCTAGGCCTCGTAACAATCTGGAAAGAAGGATCGCTCCTCTTCATCCAGTCCCCATGGCATACAGTGAACTCCTGCCACATCTAGTTCAGAGCTCTTTGGTGGTTCCTAAGCCTCTCAAGCCGTTACCAGAGCCGTACCCTCCAGAGTACAATCCTCATGAGCAGTGTGGGTATCATGGTGGATCAGTGGGGCATTCAACTGAAGATTGCAAAGCTTTCCAAGCCAAAGTACAACAGTTGATCGACAAGAGCTACATTTCCTTTCCAGAAGGAAGCTTGGTTGTGCACGTCAACCTCTCACCTGAGTGAGTTCAAAGACTTCAGAAGAAGCGTCTCCTGATTCAGTGGCTCAGACAAGAATATGTCATCAGAGTTGGTGATCGCTGTATCCTTTTATCATTTTCATTGTAGTTTCTTTCCCGTTAGCAGCTACTTGTCTTTTAAGCATTGTTATTTAAAATGGTAATGTTAATGTAGTGATCTTGCACTTTTGAATCAATTATGTCGCATGCGCTCATTTTTCTTTACTTGCATTGAAAAAAAAAGAAAAAAATTTGCATCCATATACCTCCCATTTACCTCCCATCTATGTCACTGTTGTTTAGCAGGTTTGAGGGAGGATGATGACAACTGAATACCCATAACTGTTGAAGGTATGCTTTCAGGGTAGAACCTGCTGACGATGTACAGGCATTGTTTCAATTCCCAAACACCGGAGATATAAGGGAGATAGACCCTCGTCAACCCCTTTGAGCCTTGAAGTAGGAGTTTCTTTTCTAAACGAAAAAAACCCTCACATCTAACCCGGGGCAGGGTAGTCATCAGTTAATTTGACCGAGCGTTCAAATTTCCAAAGGAGTGTGCATCCGAGGATCCATTACCTTTATTCATTACACCTCAAGAGGTCAAGGGACGTGAAACCACAATGGTTATCCCTCACCAGCAAAGGAATGAGGCAGTCAACCCTTTCAGCAAGTCATGACAAGCCAGTGTCACACGATTGATTCAACAAAAATCAAAAAAAAGAGAAATAAAGCCCGCTAAGTCAAAAAAAAAAGGGTGTGAAAACATATGACTTAGGCAAAAGTTAGGGCATCCCGCTGGACTTCAAAATCGAAAATTCAAAAGAATCAGTCCAGGCAAAAGTTAGGGAATAAAAAAATCTAAAAGATATATTCCATAAGAACAAAGTCGTGTGACCAGACACAAAGTCAGAATGGGTGACTGTCACTCCAAGAAACATCATTGGTGCGTAAACCATCAACGTCATTGGTTCCTCAATCATTACCAAACCCTTGTGAGAAGCGAGCGCTTAAGTCGAATTAGCTGAACATAGGACTGGAGAACATCAAGGAGAATGGGTGGGCACATATAAACTTTGAGCCATAAATCCTTCTTTCTAAAGCCGTGAACCAGACCACGTCATAACCATTGAAAGTCCTAATTGAATCAGGTTCAGTTCTGAAAGCATACTACAACAAGGTTGCGTAAACTGACTCCTAACGATTTACTAACTCAACACTACGTTTGGACTAATCGTCCATTCGTCACACTACGTCACAGCATCGAAATAAATAAATTTTCAAAAACTTGCATGGGTACTGCAGTAAAATTACCATTTGTAAATGAACAGTTTTAATTGCAAGATAGTTTGTGACACCAGGGAAGTTCCTACAGAAAGCAATCACGAGGGAACTTGATCATTCAACAATGATGACCAGAATCAAGAGCATCTTGTCAGCCTATGAATCAGGGGCATGTTATCCAGTGGTTTTGTTGACCAAGGAATCTGTCAGGGAGGAGAGAGTTCCCAAGCATCGGTTGATCGAGGAACGTCATTCAAAGTCAGTTGATCAGAGCTGAATCTGCCAAACAGGGGCAGGCCACCCGAAATTTTTGTTGTCCAAGGATGAAATCTTCCAATGCCCAGTCAGAGTGAGTCAAGTCGCTTCCACGCTCATACCGGGGCAGGACACTTCCAGAGTTCACTAGATGCAATTCTCCTCGAGCATCCAAGTTTTTATTCCAGAAATTGGATAATCAGCAACAGTCTGTTCAGAGACTCGCCCAACAGGGGCAAATTTTAGCTATGCAGAGCAAGTTATATCAGTGATCTCCGAGTTCAAGACGAGTGTCGGGAAATCATGCTACCCACCGTCGCCTTTGTCACCCTTCTCAACCATAAGCCTTGTCACCTATGACTTTTTTCCCCATCCTTGGGAGTTCTCATAGCCTTTCATAATCATTGCATAAATCATTTGCATACGTTATTCATGTCGCATCTCTAGAGCATATGCATCATGTTTGCATTGGTCACAACCCCTCAATCATCAGATCTCACATCCAGGGCCCCGTAACCCCAACTTACCAACCTTTCAAAGCCCAGTTCTCGTCTGGCAAACCTTTTTAAAGCCCAGTTCTCGTCTGGCAAGCCTTTTCAAAGCCCAGTTCCCGTCTGGCAAACCATTTCAAAGCCCAGTTCTCGTCTGGCAAGCCTTTTCAAAGCCCAGTTCCCGTCTGGCAAACCATTTCAAAGCCCAGTTCCCGTCTGGCAAACCATTTCAAAGCCCAGTTCCCGTCTGGCAAACCTTTTTAAAGCCCAGTTCCCGTCTGGCAAACCTTTTCAAAGTCTAGTCCTCGTCCGGCAGACAAACCCAAAGTCCAGTTCTCGTCTGGCAAACCAATTTCAAATACCAGTTCCCGTCTGGTAGGCGAATCTTTTACCAGTTCTCGTCTGGTCACCCTTTCATTTAGCCTGTTGAACTCCAGTTCCCGTCTGGTAGTCATTCTTTTTCAGAGTCAATTCCCGTTTGACAATGAACACCCCGAGGAGTCAGTTCTCGTCTGACGACTTATTCTTTGCCCATCAGTTCTCGTCTGTTGGCCTACCTTTAATAAACCAGTTCTCGTCTGGTAATTCACCTTCAAAAGTCCAATTGCTTGGCAACCAAAAAAAATATCTATCAACCTGGCCCTAGCGCCCAACCATCCTTGTTTCATATCTTTGGTTATGAGCATACGTCTGCATTGTACATCATTTGCATTGCATCTTCATACCGCATGGTTTCTGTTTTAGCACTGATTTGGGGCAAGAATCGCTTCAAGACGTAATCTGGGGCAGTTATCTCAAGATCCGTTTGATTTCTGCGAGAGTTTGAAGATACTGGGGCAATTCTGGATGCCATGTCTTCTGTAAAATCCTCTAAAGACGATCTTTTTATGGACGATGCAATTTGAGGCAATTTGAAGAGTAAAGGGATGCTTGGTCACTCTGGATGATCAGTATGCAGTTGTTGAGCTCAGAAGTTTGAAGCACTGTGTTAATTCTCAGGGAATGTCTGGTATTTATTTTACCAGCAGGGCATTGGAAGTTTATTTCTTCCCCGAGCATAAAGATCTTCTTTCAGCCGGCAAGATCCCCTCACGAGGAGTTGGTTATTCGCATTCAGTCAAAGCCAATTTTCATTGGCATATATTCCCAACACAGTCGTCATACTATACTTGGGGCACATTTTGATTCTCCAGCAAAGTCTCTCCTCAGCAGAGCATTGCCAAATTTTTTCTCAACCATGAAGGTTGACATCCCCAGCTGAGTTAGAGCAGACGATATCCCCAACAGAACTTCAAGGCTAATTGAATCGTTCTCGTCCCCAAGCGGACTTATCTTTTCACAGCGAAGTTTTCCCAACAGGCAGCTGAAGGCCTTGTTTCCCCACAAAGTTAGAATTATCAGAATTCCCTCCTCAGCGGAATTGTGTGATCAAGCATCTTCCCTAGCCAAGTCTAAAGATGATCTTTCCCCATAGAGTCATCGGGATCCTCATCTCCAAGGGATTTCCTCAGCAGAGCAAGAAGAAATTCTCCCCAGTGGAGTCAGAGCAGGATGATCAGATCCTCAACAGATGTTCAAAGCAGTTAAACGAAGTATACCTCACGCAGAGTCGTTTTTCCTCCAGTGAAAACCTCTCCAACAAGCATCAGGTTGCCAAAACTTCGTTCCCATCAGAGTTAAAAGCTTTCAACCTGTCAGCAGTATACAGAATGCTTCCCAAATTCCCCAGCGGAGAGCTAAAGCTAAAACAGTTGCTTCAATTCCCAAACATCAGTACATACTCCATGTGACGCCCGTCCGTGTCACATCCCTAGCAGAAAGCCAAAGTGTCCCCTTTGCACTCACAGATACTTGTATATACATTTCCTTGACACCCGTCCGTGTCACCTTCCCCAGCACGGTTACACAAACACTTTGTATACCAGATACTTGTTTATACTATACTCTCCTCCTTTTGACACTCGTCCGTGTCACTCTCCCCAACAGTTAAATACTCAACTATACACCACTCATACTCATACTCACTACTCATGTTACACCTATACAGATACTCGTCCGTATCTTGTACATACCAGTTACATCCCCACAGATTCGACAGTAGTCTTTGTTCTTTGTTAACCAGTTGGTACTCGTCCGTACCATCATCTCAGAACATTGCGTCTGGTGTTTGTTTCTACATGATACTCGTCCGTATCATAGTCTTCAGGATGCTCGTCCGCATCTTTAATCCATACACCGTGTCAAACACTTTTGTCTTCTTGAATATAGATACTCGTCTATGTCTACTATTCCCCAGAAGGATACTCTCAGATGCAACACTCGTCCGTGTTCTTTGTTAACTAGTTGATACTCGTCCGTATCATCATCTCTGAACATGTGTCAGTTTGTTTCTACATGATACTCGTCCGTATCATAGTCTTAAGGATGCTCGTCCGCATCTTTAATCTATACACAATACCAAACACTTATACCTTTGTTTCTTGGATGTAAACACTCGTCCGTGTTTACTACATCCCCAGTAGATCACCAACAAATTTCCTTTTTATCTAACACTCGTCCTGTGTTATGATACCTTTGAGAGCAGCCGTCCCCTGCTGAGTGGTCGTCCTCCACTTCTTGATGGTCGTCCTCCATCATGCTCGTCCGATGGCCGTCCCCATCGTTGACCTTTTCTATCCGATGGCCGTCCCCATCGTTGATATTTTCGGCAGCCGTACCCTGCCAGGTGGTCGTCCTCCACCTTTGATGGCCGTCCCCATCATATTTCTTTTATCCCCAACAGAGCAGCCGTACCCTGCTAGGTGATCGTCCTTCACCTTTG
This sequence comes from Lathyrus aphaca, assembly GCA_963966055.1. Taxonomy (NCBI): domain Eukaryota; kingdom Viridiplantae; phylum Streptophyta; class Magnoliopsida; order Fabales; family Fabaceae; genus Lathyrus; species Lathyrus aphaca. The sequence continues at coordinate 535,892,912 of OZ014522.1, read as the reverse complement.
ATGGCCGTACCCCATCATCTGTTTATTTCATTTATTCTTTAACCCGATGGCCGTCCCCGTCGTGGTCCCTTTTCTTTTTAGCCCGATGGCCGTCCCCATCGTTGGTTACCCAGCTTTATCTTGATGGCCGTCCCCGTCATGTTTCATTAATTTCCAGAGAATCCTACAGCTTTATCTTGATGGCCGTCCCCATCATAATCCCTTATTTTTCCCAGCTAGTCGGCCGTCCCCGTCTTGGCTTTACTTTTTATCCCCAGCATGTCGGCCGTTCCCGTCATTGCTGTTTGACCAGCAGTCGTCCTCTGCTCGACGGTCGTCCTCCGTCGCCCTTACTTTACAATATACTTTATTTTCCTTTACCATCTATATCCCTTTTCTTCTTCATTCTGTGAGTGCAAATTTCGGGGTCTTTCTTTGGTATTCAATCACTGTTTATCTTGAACGTCTAATAGCCGTTGCTCTCATCCTTTTCAGATTAACAGTTGCTTGAATAGGGGCAGCTGTAGACACCCTAAATTTGCCCTCTGGTTTTCTAGCTTTTCGTTTTGCATTTCATACGCATTTTGCATATCATTTGCATTGGCTCCTAAGACATGAGATCACATTTTCTGAAGAATTTGGGTTTCACATTTTTATCTGTGGATTATCAGAGAATTCAAAGTTTCAGCTATACAACCATCAGTGGCATCATCCTCTCATTACTCATGTTACAGAATTAGGGTTTATTTCCCTGATTATTTGGTTTCGGAGGATTAATTTAATTTTAGAAATTAATTAGATTTTTTTTGCTTGTTCCATTTTAAATCATTTTCTTTTATTTATTTGCTATAATTTAAATTGACCCTTTTAATTTAAAATTTTAGATTTAATTAGTATTTTCTGGAAAGAAAGATCAATTTGAGTTGATTTAGGTTTTAAACAGTTTAATAATCTTGCTAGTTTTCACTTATCATTTTAATTTAGACTATTTAGAATTAGTTTTTTATTTTACTTAAATTTAGTTTTGATTTACTATTATTTATTCATTTATTATTTAATTTATATTTGGATTATTTGCTTTCCTCATTTAACTAATTTATAACAGTTTTTGTTTTTTCTATGTATTATTATTATTATTTTTGTTATTAGATTATTTTAATTATTCTGGTTTTCATTTGGTTGATTTAGAATCGATTAAGTTAATTTTTAAGTGTAAATTTATGGTCCAAATAATTTCACTCCAAAAAGCTACATGCCAGCCTGCTGTCCTATGCTAACCACATCATGTCTTTGACTTTCACAAATATATCAAAAAGCAGTGCCTGCACCAAAAGGGGGGAGGCGCTCCCCTCTCCTCAACGGCTCTTTCTTTCTTTTTTCTGAATACAAAAAAAGCACCCACATTTCATCACTTTTTATCACTCATTCCAGCATACACATAACAACACAATCACGTCTCTCTCTTCCCTTTTCAAAACTCTTCTAACCTCTCCTCCATCAAACCATTAATATTTCAAAACCATTAACGTAAACCTGCAATACTTCAAGCCAAGAAAAAACCTGCAATACCTCAAGCCAAGAAAAACCACATCAAAATACAAACAAAATACACCGAAAAACCACATCAAAATACAAAGAAAACACAGGAAAAACCACCAGTATCAGCACCACCCCTTTCACTCTTCAACCCAGCAACAACTAACCCTTCATCAATACTCTCAGCCGCAGCCACAATCAAACCCCCAACAACCCTCAAAATCCAGCCAGCAAACCTTCCCGTCGACAACCCAGAACGCCATCACCGCCAAACTTTCGACACCCAGAACTTCCGTTGAACCTTCAAACCACCATTCCTCAAAACGAATCTGAACTTGAGAGAAAGGGTTCAAATCGCTCCACCACCCTATCACTTCCGCGGCCTCCACCAACACGATCTGTCATCACCCTCACTCACCACTCTAATCTACTCATTTTTCAGAAGAACACCACCTTGAACTCATTTTCGTCACATTCAAACTTCAATCAAAAAACCTTTACCGACACCATCTTCAAACACCTTCAGAACCCACCGCGAAGCCCTAACCCGCCGCGGCATTTCCTCCGATAACCTCCCCAATCCGCCGTGAACCTTCAACACTCAAACTACCAACCCTTTTCACCCAACACCAACCATCAGCAGAAGCAAAAAAAAAATCAGAAATCCGGCGCAGAATAGAAGAAGAAGAGAGGATAGATCGAAACCAAAAGAAAAATCAAAATCACCGCGAACAAACCTTGGAGACGAAATCGGAAACTGGCGATTTGAGATGAGGAGGAAACTGAGGAAAATTTCGGCGAAAGAATGGTGATGTCGCGGATTCCGTCGACCGGCAAGGCTTCGGCGTGGTCTTGCTTCAGGTAGTTGGCTCCGATTGGAGGGACTTTCTTTGCCATCGACGCGTTTCGAGAAGAAGAAGCTGCCATGGACGAGTCTTGAGCAAAGAGAGAAAGAGCCGCGATTCCAAGAGGCCAAAGCAACGTCGGCGGCGTGCGTTGTTTTCCCCCTTTCTGATTTAGGGTTTTCATTGGAGAAGGGAGAAGAATATGTTGCGGTTTCGACACCCACAGAAGCAAATCAGAAAAGAAGAAGAAGGATTGGGCAGGAAATCTTCGGTGAACCACGCTTGCGTCAATGGAACTTGTTAGCGCTGCCGTTGATTTGGGGAAGAAGAGGATTCGTTCTTCTTTCTATTTTTCCTTTGTTAACTTTCCTTTTCTTAATTTTATATTTATCTTATTGTATGATAATGTTTTTTTTTATTTATGAAAATAGGTCATCCATTGTTGTTGCTGCCATTGGGCTTAAGGCCATATGCCCTTTGGTTTACTCCTCACACCTTCCGATCAAGGCTTGCACCCCCACCTGATGGTGCTGTTGCCAGCGTGTCCTCCAATGGCACACTCCCTCCCCTTTCTTTTGACTTTTTCTTTTCTTTTGTTTAGAATTTTCTAATTTGGTTGGATTAGCTTGTATTTAATTTGGATTAATAAGAGTTAGATTTAGATGTCTATTTTCATTTAATTAATTTTGATTTTTTTTAATTTTTTATTTAGCTTTGACTTTATATTCAACTTTGTTTAATTAATTTATATATAATTTTGATTAACATGTGTTAGAGATTAGGTTAGAAGGTTTTTATAATTTAGTTTTAGTTTCAATATTAGAATAGTTTATTTTAGTTTCAATTAGGTAATTTGGTTTAATATTATTTTGGTTTAATTTTGGTCGTAGTTTGCGCTCGTTATTTTGTAGGTCAATTGTTCGAATTCGATAATGAAGGATAAAGCGTGGAAATGACTTTGTGACTATTTGCTTTTTCATAATTTTGTTCGGGCAAGTAGGAACTTCGGACGCAGTTTTGAACTTAGACTTCGTTGTTGCGCGTATTGAAAAGGCAACGGACCTTCTCCGTTCGGTAACACTATGGCCCGATTTTAATTATTGCATGCTGCTGCATCTGGAAGTCCTACTGGTGTAGGCTCTGTTTGTTCATTATTCATCTTATCTCCATATTGCATTCTCTTATTCTTATCTTATTTCTTATTCATCCATTTCTTCTTATTCATATCAATTCTTCTTTCTCATCTTCTTTTATTAATTTGAGGTGTGCTCAGGCCACCATGGAGCTTCTCCTTTCATCTTTCTCTTCTTATTTCTTCTCCTCCTTTAGGATAATGAACCTCACTAACCTTAGGACATCCGAGCATGTGAATATTTAGGATATAGTCTCCCCTCATAGTTTTTTCACCTTTGTGTCTCTCTTTGAGTCTTCTCTTCTCATCTCATAATCAGGGACTAAACCCTAAAGGCTTTAAGGCTTTGTGATTAAGCTTATGCCTGCATCCTTCTATTAGGATGGAGTGTATAACTTTAATCCTAAGTATTAAACCCTTAAGGTGTTTAAATCTCTTAATCAATCCATCTAATAATCATTAAGACATTACACTTGTAACTTGGGCCTTACATTAGGGTTCTAATTCTTCCTTAAGTGGTTAAGAAGGACTAACCCTAGTGTTAATGGACAAGTCCCCCTCAAGTTGTCTTACAAATCATAAAATTCACTTCATCATCATACCATTGAATAAAATCCACTTAATTAAAGGCCTGTTTTGTCATGAGTTTAATCTCTAATCATGGATTAAGTTGAGGAGCTTTCCTCAGCTTAAACATTCTCATCTATTATCCTTCTATTAGGATGGTGTAATGAGTCTGTTAAATCCTTGATTATGGCTTAACCTCATTACTCAACACTAAACAAAAACCACAAAAACATCTAAATAATCACAAGTAGGTTAATGATCTTAACCCTACATCAAAGGTGATTAAGTGTGAGAATCTGACTTCACACTTAAGGTAATTCTCATTACCCCTAATCAGAGGGATGATGTGATGAGTTTACCAAATCCATTGATTTAGGTTTAAGCTCATTATCCTATGACAAAAATCCAAAAAGCAATAAAAGACTGAAAACTCAAAAACAAACAATAATCGTCTCCTCCGGGATTCTTTTCTCATCATCTTCACTCACAAGCGAGAACTTGCTTCTTCCGTCTAATGCAAGACAGTAAGCACCTGGGCCAGACAGGTCATACACTTGAGCATAGGCAAGCAAGCAGTTCACAAGTCAATTCACCTTTCAGTCTCTTTGGGTCGAACTACGGTGTTCTGACTTCCTCATTGCACGAGAGGATACGTAGGCATAACTTAACGGTTATCGAACAAAAGTCTCTGTACATTCCCCCTCCTTCCAGCTTCATTCTTTAAGCCTCATGGTCTTGAGCATTTTATTCCTTTTCTTACACTGACACTGTACATATCACACATCACTTTCTTTTACACTGACACCTGTACATCCTTTTCCAGTTCCTTTATACACAAATTGCACTGACACTACCCCTTTAAAACACAAATCTTTTAAGCGTGGATCCCGTCGAGTACGGCGGACAATCTGGGTGCTAATACCTTCCCAGGTTGTAACCAACCCCCTTTCTCAGTCTCTCTGGTTCGCAAACCGTCTTATCCATCCTTTTTTAGGCCTATGCAGCATTGCCTTTCCTCCGGGATAAAAATGCCTAGCTGGCGACTCTATTCATTCTCCAGTGAGTTCACGGCTGTGTGTTCTCACTGTCTCCTTCGCCGACCGTTCGCGTCTGTACCTTCATATGATCCATTGTCATTTGTCGGGAGCGACATAGGTGATGCCTCCTCTTATGCCTAGAAGTGGCACATTAGGAAACTCCCCACAACGGTCAATGATGGTGACATTCTCCATAGATCTGGAGCACCAATGGATATCTGAGTGAGAAAGTGACATGATCCTCTTGGACCATCTGAACCCTTGCTCATTCTTCATTACTGAGCGAGGAAGGTGAGAAATAAACCACCTAGAAAGCAAAGGTATGAAGCACATCAAAGTTCCTCTTGCCCTTGTAGTACGGGTATGCAGAGAATGTAGTATGTCTCCAAGCAATGTAGGCACTGGATTGTGACTCAGGAAAATGTTGATGGCATGAACGTCTATGAACTGATCTGGATTGGGGAACAATACTAAGCCATATATCAGCAAGGCTAAGATCTCCTCAAAAGCATCATAGCTCATGGCCTTCAAGAACATCTGAGCTTTCTCTATCAACACTTTGGCAAGAATACCCTTGACTCCGCTTCTCGTTTCTAGAACAATGTCAGACTTCTTCAGGTGTAGAGCTGCAGCAATAACCTCTGGTTTAAGCTCCTTCTCCAAGCCTGTGAAGGGTCTTTGATCAAGAATAGGTATACCTAGAAGTTTAGAGAACTCCTCCATTGTAGGAACCAGTTGGTAGTCAGGGAATGTGAAGCAATGGTGCTTAGGGTCAAAGAACTGAAACAGAACACTCATCATGTCTTCATTGAACCCTGAAGTGACTAGATCCAATAGGTGACCATGTCTCTTGATAAACTGGGAGTGATCAGACACTTGAGAAACCAACTCTTTAAGCTTAGCAGGTATGCCCACAAAGTTGATCCTGATGGTGTTCCTACGAGCAGAAGCCATGACCTGCAACAAAGAACAAAGATAAATCCTTTGGTCCTTGAAATGGTTAGTGAAAATGCTATGCTTATGATGCATGATGATGTCATGATGTTATGCTCAATCACAAACATGTGTCACACACAAACAAGTCACACCATAGCCCTAGGTTTAAAGGCTTGCATGAGGTTTAAGGTAAGTACCCTCCCCTGAAGTTAGTTGGTTCATCCTGTCCTACAAAAGTAACCGGGTTCTAAGGGATCTCAATATCATTGATCCTTCACAAGGGTGGTTGTTCAGAAGGCAAATTACTTGCCAACCAAAACCCTCCAAGTTTAAGATCTCAATGAGCGTAGTATCGAGTGTCAACCAACTTCAGTCTGCACCAAAGCCGGTTACCTCACTACCTTCTAAAGGCCAAGATGAGTTAACTAGGGTTCTAAAAGTTAGTTAGTGCATTGACAACATATGGCAGCCTCATATTATCCTCAACTTGACTTAAGGAACATAAGCACCAACCAAGAAGTCGCACTAACTATGGCCACCAGATCAACCATATCGATATACGTCGTATAGTTTCCTTGGTCTATTGCCATTTACCTAAGGTACACTAGATCTGGGTTAGGATCTTTCACACATAAAGCCCAACAAGTAATATAAAGCAAACAAGGCAAACAATTTAAAGTGATCTTAATTCCTAAGGGTACCCCTCTTTTATTAAGTCCCCAGCAGAGTCGCCAGTTCTGTAACACGGTGGGAGAACTGACTTTAGTTATGTTGCGGATAGCAAGAGTCGCCACCGACTTTTATTTTATCCAAAGGAAAGGCATAAAAGAACAGGAAAGACCTTTTAAAAGATTTTTTGGGTCCGGGGGGTAGGTTATGTAAAGGGAAGGTGTTAGCACCCTTTACATCCATGGTTATCCATGGGCTCTTAGTTACTTAGCTCACTTTAAAATGTTTTTGAAATGTGTAGTGTGTGAATAGAAATTTTCATAAGAGTTTGATAATGATCCATGTACGGATGCGTAAAAAACTTGTGTTTGAAAATTGTTTGAAGTGTTTGAAATTTGTTTTGAAATAGTGAGCAAGTAACTATGAGGAACCTACCCTAAAGTTTAAGTCTTTCTGTTCTTTATCCTTTAAATGGTAAGACTATCCCTATTATTAAGGAATAGGTAGTCATTACCTTGGATGTGAGGGACAAGTGAGGGACATCTGTTTAATGAAGGCAACTGTAGGGTGTATTAAGCATTTTGGAGGGACTGTCATCATTATTCGAAAGGGACTAGATCATTATGAAAGGCAACCATTTAAGGGACTTGATCTTTGATTATGAAGGGACTAGATGACTTTTCTTTTAAGGGACTTGCTTTATACACCCCACTTGACCTTTATGATTAGGCAACATTGAGGGATAGCCCTAGAAAGTGAGATGGCGATTAAAAATCGACTTACGTGTGTGAGTGTTTAATTTATATTTATCTTATAATTAAAGTGATCTAAATTTTATTTTAAATTGAATACATGTTTTACACTCCCTATATTACTAACCATAGCATAAAAATTAAATAAATTACATATTTACAAAAAAATTACATCCAAGGAGCAATTACATAATAATTATAATAAGCAAATTAAAAATAAATAGCAAAAATAAATATAGAAGCAAAATATAAATAATAAGCATAAATAATAAATAAGCAATAAATAAATATAATAGGGGTTAGTAATAATAATAATTAAAAATAAATAGGATTAGTGAAATCATAATAATAAGCATAATTAAAAAAACTAATTGAATTAGTAATAATATGGTTAGTAATAATAACAATAATTAAAATAAATAGAATTAGCAAAAATATTATAATAACATGATAAACACAAAATTATATTTTTAATATAGACATTTATTTAAAAATATGAACAATTAAAGGATTATGGTAATATTTTAATTTATGTACAAATTATTAAATTATTTATAATTACAAAATTAAATTATTATAGGTTCAATTGTTTCTAAACACATATTAAAAATTATTTATATATAATTTAGGTTATAAACAAATTAAAAAAATATTATATATAAGAAAATAAGTTATAATTATGTTTAAAGATTATATTTACAAAAATTAATCATATTCACAAAATTTTATATTAAGTATTATATTTACAAGATTTAATTTTATTAATCATTATATTTACAAAAGTTATATTAAATAAATATACACATAATAATTAGAAAATAAAAATTATTTAGAAAAATAAAATTAGGTTTTGCAAAATTAGGGTTCATTTAGAAAATATTTTTAGGGTTTATGATATAATATACAAAATTTATTTTAATAAATGTACATATATCATCAATTTAATTACATAATAAAGAAAATATTTTTTGAATTACAAAATAATTTCTGAATATTAGAAAACATTGAATATATATTTTATAGAATTATTTTTTTATGATATATAATTATTAATAAAACTTAAATCAATTAAATAAAATTAAACAAAACAAAAATAAAATAAAAATGACAAAACAAACCTGGCTGGGATTTGAACCCAGGAGGCTTTGTTCACAATACCACTGGGCCATGCGCTGGTTGGTGCAAGGATGATGACCTCCATGTTGTTTTGTTCTTTCAAATCAATAATCAGAAAAAATAAGTGAAAAACAAAAGGCCTGGGGGAGGATTGAACCCAGGACCTTATGAATACAAGCAAGCGCACATAACCATCCGACTGGAAGAGCCCATCTGATATTTGATCAACAACAAATGATAATATATTATATTCAGTGTAATAATGAAAAAAACTCAAAAATATTTGTCACAGCCAGGTTTTGATCCCACGCCCTCTCATCACACACACGCCTGGCCTTCCACTGGACCACGCAGCCTGTGGTGACAACAAACCAACAAAATAAGATAAAATATTTTAAATCAAATTCAAATTTTCCTGAGCGCGCCAACTGCTTCTTCTTCAACCTATTTCCTGCGAATTTTCCTTCTCTTTTTCCTGCGAATATTGCTGCGTGTTCTTCATCCCTGCGAATCACAAACTTCATCCAAACAACAAAATTTCACAAAATTGATTATATCATTGAGTTCCTAACAAGATTTCCAATCATCCTATGTCCTTGTAATCCATTTATATTGGCTGAATGACAAAACCCTAATTTAAGCCGCAAACCCTAAACATGGTGAATCATGATTCAGGCTATGGAACTTCACCAAACGATCCAGAATCCATCTATAGCTATCAACAAACATCAATATGTCATCAAAATTCATTATCAATTAGTAAATATAGTGATTCGAAAAAAAATTTATGAAGCATATGATTGATGCGAATTATGCATTATGGGGTGCTTTGGCTGCAAGTGAAGGTTGGTTTTCACTCAGAGAGGGCCAAGGATCTTGACTATGATCTCAAATTCCCTTCAAATGTCCTGGAGGATGAAAACCGAATGTGAGTTTTTTGAAGGATTTTTGATTTTGTGAAACTTACTTTGGAGGCAGAGAATTCGTGCCTTGGTGATTGAATTGTGTTTAGTACTTATAGGTAAATGAATTTAGGTCATAACATTGAATGGTTGTATGGAAATTTTGATATGAAAAGATTGAAATTGATCATGCTTTGAAAATCCAATATTCTTGCATAAAGGCTTGCTATTTTTGGACAAATCTTATGATTTCCTTCCTCTTCAATTCAAATCATCATTTAAGACATTCTAGAAACTCAATCCAAATAAAATCTCTTATTTTCATATTTTATTTTTATTTAAAATGATTTTTAATGAATTAAATCAAAATAAATAAAAATAAAAATAATAAAAATCTGATTTTTAATGGTTTGGGTCGTGCATAGTGCTATTGTATGGATTGGATCATAATTTGACAAGCCCATTTGGAAAGAATTGGTTTTAGACCTCCATTTTCATCATAAACCAACTAAAAATTTCCCAACTTTGCAAAGGCGCATATCCTTCAAGTTTAAAGCTATGAGGGTGTTCTTGGACATTTTGGAAAGCTTGAAGAGTCCTCTAAACAACCCCACTGGTTTCATGTCCATATCATTTACCAATCTCAAGTTATGCCCTTTTGAAGTTGTTGACTTTTTGTTGACTTTTGAAATGACCTATAATGTCTTAGTTCATACCTTCCAAATGAAGCATTTTTGGGCTTGGCTTGTGAGACACAAAGTTGTAGAGAATTCAATTTCCTTCAAAATGAGCTTTGAGTGGAGACTTGGTGATGAAGTATGTGAAAGTTATGGCTGGTCAAAGTTCAGTTGACTTTTACTGAGGAAACCCTAATTTAGAAACTCCTGATTCTTGATGATCTGGAATCTCCTTGATGAATCATGATCAACCCTTGATCAAATGATGAATTTTACTTCATATACTTGATGTTGGCAAAAAATCATGAAGTTTGACTTAGGTTTGACCACAGTTGACCTCAGTTTGACTTTTTAACTGCATTGACTGTTTTTGACTTATCTGATCATCTGACTGAGCAAACTTCTGAGAAAAGTCTTGAAACTTGTCATGGGGGTTCTTACACACATATAAGATGTTATGAAGCTCACTTGAGGTCTTGGAAGTCCATTTAGCCTGATTAAAGTCAAAACCCTAGTTTTGGATGCACTGCTTAGGAGGTGCACTGTCTGAGGGAGTTGTCAACTCTTCTGACCCATTGTGAACTTTGTGAACCTTGTGAACCATTATAAAATGTCTTGTGAACCTCATGGGAGGTATTTTGAACCTTGTGAACCTTGTGAACCTTCGTGAAGTGACTTGTACACTTCATGAACCTCATGAAAGGTTATGTAAACATTATGAATCTTGTGAACCTTGTGAACCTTCAAGAAGCAACTTGTAGACTTCCTGAACCTCATGAAAGGTCTTGTAAATGTTGAGAAGCTTGTGAACCTTGTGAACTTTCAAGAAGTGACTTGTAGACTTCATGAACCTCATGAAAGGTTTTGAAAGCATTGTGGAACTTGTGAACCTTGTGAACCTTCAAGAAGTAACTTGTAGACTTCATGAACCTCATGAAAGGTCTTGTAAGTGTTGAGAAACTTGTGAACCTTGTGAACCTTCTTAGAACACAAAGTCCTGTATTGTGGGGGCAAATTTTGGGGTGCAACAGACGCATACGAGAATGCTAAGATATACAAAGAAAGAACCAAGCGTTTGCACGATAAGCGCCTGTCTAGGAAAGAATTTAGTGTGGGAGACGTTGTGCTCCTCTTCAATTCAAGACTTAGGCTCTTTCCTGGAAAACTAAAATCTAGATGGTCAGGACCCTTTGAAATTACTAAAGTGTTCCCAAGTGGAGCAATAGAAATTAAGGGTAGGAATACTGAACCGTTCACAGTAAACGGACAACGATTAAAACATTACCATAATATTGAAAACAGAGATTATGCGAATAATTTCAAACTTTTAGAGTTGTCCACTAACTTTCCTGATTAATCTAGCACTAAGCACTACGTCAGGCTTATGACGATAAAAACAGCGCTTAGTGGGAGGCAACCCATTTTATTGTTTTATTTCATTTTTATTATTGACTTTATTTATCTATTTCTTTCCTTATTTTCTTTATTTTTAACTTTCGTTTTCTAAATCATTTATAAAATTGCCATACTACAGATTTTCTAAAGTCTTTTCTACCTTACCTCTTTTTCCCCTGATTTGTTTCTCCCGCTTTAACACTAACTATGGCTAACCAACCAAGGAACTTCATGGAAACCATATTTAGAGGAAGGAACCAAAGGAGGAAATTTGAAGAATTATCACAGAGACACATGAACTTGACTCTGTATTATGATGAACAAACTATGGAAACCTTAGGTATCAATGATAGCATCCTATACATGTTTAACCAGCTTGGATGGGAGAAAGCTCTCATAAAATATAACTTTGTCACTTACCGCGAGCTCACCCTTGAATTTTTAAGCTCCCTAGTTTACCTACCTGAGCGCGGATTTGGACCACGGAAAGGATTTATTGGTTTCCGACTATTCGGTATCGAATTTGTCTATAACCACAAGGAACTAGCTGACCTACTAGGATTTCCTAGCGGACCTTTTGCTTTTACTACCACCCAGGTAGAACTGATGGATATTGAGCTAGATTTCTTCTGGGGAACTTTAACAGGAAACTACCACCCTGAGCCGGATAGCATGGAAAATAATGAAATACACAACCCCGCTATCCGCTATTTTCACAAAATCCTTGCCCACACCTTGTTTGGAAAGGAAGAGAACCTTACTGAAGTATCTAAGGACGAGATATTCATAATGTACTGTTTGACCCAAGGCAAACCCGTAAATGTTGTACCCTTCATGATGCAGACCTTTACCCGCATCCAGGAGGAACCTAATCTACCAATAATGGTAGGAGGCCTAGTCACCATGATTGCTAACGTCCTCGGACTTAGATATCAGTTACACAAGTGCACCTGTATCGGTACCATTCGCCCTATGAATTTGAATTTCTGCTTTAACCGCCGAATAATAGGAAACATAGGACAACCATCATTCGAGTACCTGATTAGGAATGAAATCGTAACCTTGTTCACCTTGCCAAACCATGCTAAAGTCAGCATTCACAACAGAGATAATTGGCTTTATGAGCTTACTCCTCCTGACCATCCAACAACACCTGAGACACCACAATCCTACCAAATTAGGGATGATATGATGACTGATGAAGAGAGTGACCCTGAGACCCCTCCTGGTTACCATGACATCAACCACATTGATGAAGATATTGAGACCCCTGAAATCAACAAAGTAGGATATGCTGAAAGCTTGAACAAAATTTTGACGAATCTTGAAGTATACCAAGCTGACATTAATGTTGTTAAGGATGAAGTTAAGAGCATGAGATTGGACATTATAGGCATAACTGATTTAACATGTGAGCAGTTTTACCATATGAATTCCGCACTTGAAGACCTGAAGAAACGACTTTGATGAGCTGTAGTGATTTGCTTAATTTTACTTTTTGTTTCTTTGTTTCTAGTTAGTTTTAAATTTCTGCAACATTTCAAAGTTCATTTTTATTACTGCACATTTAAGTTTCTGCAATTTCTTTCTGTTTCTGTCAAGAACAAAGTATTTCAATTAATGCAATTTTTCATTCAGTCTATTTACGTGATTTCATAATTTAGTGCATTTACCAAAATACACATTGATGTTTGATTAGTACTGTGTGCAATTTGTTACTATCAGTAATAACATATACTGATACTTCATATCTCAAATTGATTGCTGGATATTTTGATGAATGTGTGTGTGATGAAATTTAATGCTGTTATATATTGATTCATTGTTATGTTGTTATGTTGGAATTAATTAATTAATGTGATATGAATTATAAATGGATTGAAATGAGGTGAATATTCTGGTTGAATTTCAAACTTTGTTAACATAACGGTCGTAACCCACCTTTCACGATCGTACAAGCAAATGGACGCGTTACGACCGTAACCCATTCCTCACGATCGTGACGACCTGAATGCACGACCTCTGAGTTACAGAGGCCATTCTTCTTCCTTTCTCCACTTCTATTTTCCAAATCACTCTAACCGTCCATTACCCCATTTCTCTCCCTTAACCACCCATAATCACCATTAATTCCTCCACTCCATTCCACTTCCCCATTTAATTCCAACTCCACAAATTCCTTTTCACTCCACTATAAATCAATCCACTTTCTTCACATTCTCATCACAGATCCTCCAACCAATATCTCACGCTCAAATTCCTTTGCATGCAATGGCAAACATCACATTTAGAGAAGGCGAACAAGGAATAGCACAAAGAGCTAAGTTTGAAAAGTTTCAAACCCGCGGGCTCCAAACGACTCGGTACGTCGACCTCGACTGTCTGAGAGAGTTAGGCTTGTTCGAAGGCGTGAATCAACTTCTTGAAAAAGTCCGCCTATGGGACTTATGCAGCCAACCACAACCAACTTTTGAAACCCTCACTCTGGAGTTCCTGAGCTCTTTCCATTATATCACACCCTCTGGGTCCACAAACCAACTCTAAGGTATAACAAAATCCCGAATGTTTGGCAGAGAGTTTGAACTCACACAAACTAGATTCGCAGAACTTCTAGGCTTCAGTCACGGTGAAGGTGTCCACCTTCGTGTGCCAGACAACTTCAATGAGACAGCTTTTACTTTGTGGTACAACATTACCAATAGCCGTGCTTCAGCCTATCATAGTCTCAATGCCACTCACATTCACAATCCAGCGATCCGGTACTTTCATCGTATCATCTGCAACACCATCTTCGCAAGGGAGAGCAACCATAAGCTCAATTCTAAGGAGCTCCCGTTCTTGCATTGTGCTCTGAATGATGAGCAAATCAACGCCGCTCCATTCCTACTGGCCCACATTCAATCCGTAGCAACAAGAGGCGCCACACCCTTCTATATTGGCAGGATTGTCACTTTCCTAGATCTACAGTTGAATCTTGGTGCCAACCTCACTAATCTTCCTTCTATGGCACCGGAGCTGCTTACAATGAGCTACTGCAAGTCTGCACACATGATCTCTCAGCGTGAGGATGGAAAGTTTAACCCTGTGATACAAGGCACTATTTATCATAACATCGTTTTGCCTTGCAGGAATAGAATAGATCCATCAAACAGAGCCAACTGGCTATTTGATTTACCAGCTCCCACAGGCCATGTTCCAATTGTTGAAGACAAGCCTGATGCACCTGTGGATGAGATGCAAGATGAGATGGATCGTGCTGAGCCAGTTCAGGACATACCTGAGACTTCTACCAGGCAGCCGCCTTCTGTTGAGATCACCCTTGACGACATCCTCTGTGCCATTCACCAGTAAAACCAGATGAATGCCGCACTTGAGCGGAAGCAGCAGGAGCAGTATGATGCACTCCTTGCCACTGTTGTCAAAAACCAGGAAACAACGGATGAGAAGTTAGGTGAGGTCTTAAGCGAGTTAGAAGCTTTGAGGAGGGACGTCACCGCTCTTATTGTCAATGGTTCCGATGACGAAGCCACTCCTACCAGACGTTCCCGCACCAGAAGCCGAGACCGTGGTCGTTAGTAGCATTAGTTTTTCTTTTTAGTTTTGCATTCTGTTTTTGTATCGTATTTCCCCGCTATTATATCACAACATTGAGGACAATGTTTGATATAGTGTGGGAGAGGTACCTTTCCGCTATTTATGATATTTCTCAAGTTTCAATTCTTCCCCGCTTTATTTAGCCATACCAAAAAAAATTTGTTTTATCTTCGCATAACTCGACATACCTATGAAATCGTAGTTAGGAAGCTGAGAAAGATCCAACAAGATCAAGACAGTCTTGACACCTTAGACTTCCTACTTAAGCAATCCATTTCGATAACTGTTATGCCTATATCTTAAGTCTTAGTTCTAAAGTAACCCCTAGTAGTTTATACTAGTATTCAGCACCGTCTAGACACAAACCACGTGGGGAGCCGATGAACATAAGTGTTTGATGCCTAATCTATAAACAATCCTTCATATCTCGCTGCCATAAAAAGAGAATTTGCACCAAAGTACACGGTCGCATATAAGAGATGAGTAATAGAAGAAGGAGTCCATTGCTGGTTAGTTCAGAGGTATCTGGTTCTGAACTTGGTAGGGCGTGCTACGGCTCGATCCCCCACAACCTCCAATTTGGATAACATGTAAAGGGTTGCCACATTCGTGTACCAGACCCCGTGCTAATAAAGGATCAAAGTCACTAACCGGCTACTCCACTAAGTGCGTGCTAAGACAAAGGGCTTAATGTGATTGCGCTAGAATGAAACCTGGTGAAATAAGAACGAGGGACTCTAGGTAGAATCACTGAATGTTTCGTTTAGAGGGAAGTAGACGACTTAGCTTGTTGCTTGTGTCATTAGTGTATCGTTAGTGTTCTACTCTAGTATCGATCTATCTAACTAATGACTTCTCGTATCTTTTTCGGAGAAAACCAATGGTATGTTATGTGTATGCGTATGATGAAATTTGTCCGATCATTTTTCAATTGATTATTTGCTTGAGGACAAGCAAAGGTTTAAGTATGGGGGAGTTTGATAACGAGAAATCGCATCGTATTATTACTATGTTTTTAGTCCGTTTTTATCATACATTAGTCCTTTTAACTCCCGATTATTTCGAGTTTATATGCCACATTGCAGGTACAATATGTCTAGAGCCAAAATTATGGAAAAAAATCAAAGGAACAAAATTTAGCATGAAAAGAAAATAGAAGAACTCAATTCTGCTAAAACTGCAGAATTTGTTGTTATCACGGTCGTCACAAGGGTCTTACGACCGTGACGCGCCTTTTTAAGGTCTTACGACCGTCACACTTCGTTACGACCGTAACGCGCTAAACATTAGAATTCTGCCCGTTACACACATGTCACGATCGTTACAAGGCTTATTTAATTAATTTGAGATTTAATTGAAGGCGTGCAACTAATGGAATTGAAGGAAGTCTTTGTTGACTCCGTATTTATCTCCTCCAACTGAACCAAGTAAAGCATGTTTCCCTGATTCATCTCAACAAACGCACACGAAGTCCACTTTCTCTTTTTCAACTGAAAGCCCAGTAATGCTTATAAATAGAAGAAGCTGAGACGAGCACCAAACGGAGTTTTTGATTGCCAAATTTGTGCGAAAGCTCTGCCAATTTCTACACCCATTTTTGCAGTATTTGTTTTTCTCTACTTTAGTTTATTTTCCCTTACCTTAATAACAATTTCCAACATCAGGAAATTGTTATCGCATTTATTTTCTTTTAGCCTTAGAATTTAGTTACTCTATTTAATTTGGACGCTCCAAGCTTGCCAGATTGTGGAAGAGGGAGTCGAAGAGTTTATTTGTTCAGGTTTTAATTTGCAATTAATATTAAGTTTCATTTATTTATGTTAAGTTCCCGTCGTCATTATATAATGCATGTTTTAATGTCTATTAATTACATTCTGTGTTCGTCTGTTGTTTTAATTAATATGAGTAGCTAAATTAACTGAGTCGGTATGTAATAAAGCAACCAAACGGATGAATCGAATCTAAGCTAAAAACATTTACGAACTTATATTCTGGCTGTGACTTTTTATAATTAAAATCAAGCTTTTTGTTACGAGAGTAAGAGAAGTAAAATAGGTTAGGTCGAGACCACGAGAGTGTGAGATTTTAACCGGATAGCTAAAGTTAGGCATTCGATTTAAATACAGCGAGAGCGCTTTAAAACGAGTTAGACTTATTAAGTTTTCAAAAATTATTTTCTAAACACTTATGGGCTAGCGAGAGCAGACATATGGCTTTAGGAGTATGATCTAAGATAAGACCACGAGAGTGTGAGTCGAGGATTTTTAAACTGGTAATCTCTACAGAATTATTTAAGTGAAACATCTTTATAAGCTTAGACTAGATTGATCCGCATAGGTTAATATTATTACATACTGACCGCCTTATCATTATTTCTTTAATTAAGTTTAGTTTCCCGTTTTAATCCCTAAAACCATAACCGTGACAAATTTCCGCCTTAGCTAAACTAGCAAATCTTCTAGCACTAGAGTGATTACAAAGTCCATGTGGGTTCGACATCTTTTTATTACTATTGTGATAGGCTGTGCACTTGCAGTTTAGATACCGTTAGACACATTAGGTCTTCGTACATCAGTTAATTTAGCTACTCATATTAATTAAAACAACAGACGAACACAAAATGTAATTAATAGACATTAAAACATGCATTATATAATGACGACGGGAACTTAACATAAATAAATGAAACTTAATATTAATTGCAAATTAAAACCTGAACAAATAAACTCTTCGGCTCCCTCTTCCACAATCTGGCAAGCTTAGAACGTCCAAATTAAATAGAGTAACTAAATTCTGAGGCTAAAAGAAAATAAATGCGATAACAATTTCCTGATGTTGGAAATTGTTATTAAGGTAAGGGAAAATAAACTAAAGTAGAGAAAAACAAATACTGCAAAAATGGGTGTAGAAATTGGCAGAGCTTTCGCACAAATTTGGCAATCAAAAACTCCCTCCGGTTCTCGTCTCAGCTTCTTCTATTTATAAGCATTACTGGGCTTTCAGTTGAAAAAGAGAAAGTGGACTTCGTGTGCGTTCGTTGAGAAGAATCAGGGAAACATGTTTTACTTGGTTCAGTTGGAGGAGATAAATACGGAGTCAACAAAGACTTCCTTCAATTCCATTAGTTGCACGCCTTCAATTATATCTCAAATTAATTAAATAAGTCTTGTAATGATCGTGACATGTGTGTAACGGGCAGAATTCTAATGTTTAGCGCGTTATGGTCGTAACGAAGTGTGACGGTCGTAAGACCTTAAAAAGGCGCGTCACGGTCGTAAGACCCTTGTGACGACCGTGATAACAACAAATTCTGCAGTTTTAGCAGAATTGAGTTCTTCTCTTTTCTTTTCATGCTAAATTTTGTTCCTTTGATTTTTTTTCCATAATTTTGGCTCTAGACATATTGTACCTGCAATGTGGCATATAAACTCGAAATAATCGGGAGTTAAAAGGACTAATGTATGATAAAAACGGACTAAAAACATAGTAATAATACGATGCGATTTCTCGTTATCACCAGGTCGACGCATTATGTAAATCAGGTCGACCTGTCTTTCTGGGTAGTAAAAGGTCGACCTGTCCTCATAGGAAAACCTTAGACAACGCTTTTCAAAGAAAGTGTTCTCTAAAGTGTATCATAAGTTAACCTAAGAGAGCGCTTTCTCAAGAAAACACTCTCTAAAGTTTGTGTGAATGCTTTGGGTCTGGGGTTCGAATCCCCCTCGCCTCAGACTCATTTTATTTTATTTTTACATTTTTCAGACTCATTTTATTTCATTGGATGTATCACCACCCTAGTGGTTAAAATGTCTTTACAATGTCTTTCCCTATCACAAAGACGTGGAATCGAACCCTCCTTTTGTATTTTTTGTTTTTTTTTTTGCTCTTGTTGAAGTAAAAACTAACCAGGTCGACGCAGTTTAATAAGTTTCAAAGTAATAAACTCTCTGGAGTCATCAGGTCGACACATCTTCTCAGGAGGTCGACCTGCCCTTTTGGGCCAACCTTAGATAGCATTTTATGACTAAAGTGCTCTCTAATGATTTTTATTAAATAATATTCAAATCATATTTAATATATAAATTATATACAAATTATATTAATATATAAATTACATACAAATTATATTAATATATAAATTATATATAAATTAATATACAAAT
Organism: Lathyrus aphaca; assembly: GCA_963966055.1. Taxonomy (NCBI): domain Eukaryota; kingdom Viridiplantae; phylum Streptophyta; class Magnoliopsida; order Fabales; family Fabaceae; genus Lathyrus; species Lathyrus aphaca. The sequence goes on along the minus strand of OZ014522.1, from coordinate 535,873,612 downwards.
TATATTTAATATATACAAATTATATTAATATATAAATTATATACAAATTATATTAATATATAAATTATATATAAATTAAAATAAAGTAAATATTTAAATTAATATATATTAACTTAAAATTATATTTAATATAATTAAATATATATACAAATTATATTAATATATGATATCAATTCATATTATATATTATTAATGTGAGCATAACTAACGGATGAGAGCGTAGTACCGTTGGTTAAGGAGGTTTGTGTGAATGTTTTGGGTATGGGGTTTGAATCCTCCTCGCCCCAGACTCATTTTAATTTTTTTTTTACATTTTTCAGACCTTAGAGAGCGCTTTCCTGAGAAAGCGCTCTCTAAAGTGTATCATATATTTAAATTTGTATTTAAATCATTGGATGTATCACCACCCTAGTGGTTAAAACGCCTTTACAATGCTTTTCCCTATCACCAGGGAGTGGGTTCAAACCCCCCCCCCCCCCCCTTGTATTTTTTTGGTTTTTTTTGCTCTTATTGAAGTAAAAACTAACCAGGTCGACCTATGCATCAACCAGGAGCCTTAGAGAGCACTTTTTAGAGAAAACACTCTCTAAGGTTATCTATTAAATATAATTTCAGAGACCTTAGAAAGCGCTTTTACAAAGAGCGCCCTCTAAGGTAAAAAAAACAAAATACCTTAGAAAGCGCTTTTGATGAAAAGCGCTCTCTAAAATCAATCATTTATTAAAATATAAAACTTTTCAGACATTTTCATATTCGCTCTTTTCAGAAACCCTTTTCTTCGTACGCTCTCATTATTCTTCATTGCTCTTGTTCATACCTTAGAAAGAGCATGGATTGATCGAAACCATACTTTCTTTATCATTTTCTTCGTCAGTCTCTTTTAACCTTGTTGCTTTTGTTCGTTCGTTGCTCTTGTTTGTTTATCATTGTTGTCGTTTGTTGCTCTTGTTCGTTTCTCATAGTTTTTGTTCGTTGCTCAATGTTCTTCGTTTCTACTGAGGTATGTCATTATTGTTGTTGTTCTTGATGATAGTTTACATTATTGTTGTTGTTGTTGTTCTTGATGATAGTTTACATTGTTCTTGATTATATTGTGGTTCTGGATGATAGGTTTTAGATAGTTTAAAAAAGTGAATGAAGTTAGTTAACTGTTTGTACTGAAATTTAGTGTTGAGCTAGGTTAGTGTAATTGGTTAATGAAATTATAGTTAAGTGACTATGTTACTTAAAACAATCAATTGCAGTTGGTTTGAAGTAAAAACAGTTGGGTTATTTTTTAGTTAGTGTTGACAGTTAGAACTAGGGACTGTCATGAAACTCATTGAATTCTGATGGTTAGTGATAGAAATTATTACTTGGAGTTTGTTTGTGAACTAATGAGAAGAGTTAATAGTTATAAATTAAATGGTTAGGGTAAATTGAACCAAAGAACAAAAACAATTAGTGATTGTTAGAATAAGTCATGTTATGCCATTGCTAATTGTTAGTATGTGATCTATTTGTTGGAATAGTTTGTGTATAGGTGCTTGTTTGTTATTACCCTATCCGGATACTGTATTTCATTCTACAACTCTATAGGTATATCTTTTATTTAGTTTTGTTTTTGTTTAGGTTAATTAGTGCGACTATGGATAAGAAATGGATGTTTGCAAATCGATTAACGAATGAGGTATGTTGAAAACCATTAGGAAACTCTCTTAGTATTCAAATGTCAATTTTGAACCATTATGAAAATTATTATGAACCATTCTGTACATTTTTTTTACATGGTAATGTTAAACTCTTACAAAACCCGCATCTAAGGATAAAGGGGTTTTACGGCAAAACGAGTCTGTTGCATCACAAAGACAGGTACATTTTAAGTGTTATTGTATTATCTGAATTCAAATGTTTCATGATTGTCTACTTTACCTAACTTATATGATTGTTAGGTTCCTGCTCAAGCTTCACAACAGATCACCAACAAGCTGAAAAAAGCTCCTGTTAAGTCCACACCGACAAGAAAAGGTTTTCCTCCCTTTCAGTTGTGCCTTAAAACACTTTTATCAACATCAGATGTGATGCAAGGTGGTGTTCGCCAAGTATGTATGGACGAAGGTGTTTTTGGTATTTCTGATCATATCGAGTTTATTGGAAAAGAGGACATGGAGCAGATTTGCAGTCATCTTGAATTAGGCATCGTTGTTGTTCATTACTACATCTGGTAATTTGATCAGTACTCTATTATTTATTTAGGTGAACAATTTATTTACACATTTTAATGAAAATAGTCTAATGTTTATTATGTTTTTATTTAAGGTTCTTGTATGAAAAAGTGATGCGCGAGAATGAACTCTCAAAGAGATTTTGTTTCATTGTTTGCCACCGTGTCAATGCACCAACAATTTCACTTAACAAAGATGCAGTAAGAGACCACTTGGTTGAGAGATATATGTCTACCAAAGAGAATGAAGCTTTATTTTTTTACCCTATAATACAGGACCCAAGTAAGATTTTCATTCTAATATTTGTATCTTTTGCATAAAAATTATCCATCTAAACTTTTGTTATATTTTACAGTGGACACTGGTTGTTGGTTGCCATTAATCCAAAAAAGAAGTGGTCTATTATCTGAATTCATTGGAGCATAATTGGACAAAATATTTGGATCTGAAGGAAGTGGTTGATAAGTAAGTCATATTGGACGAAATATTCATGTGTATATGTATATTTATAGTGTGATTGTTCTAAATTTACGTTTTTCTTTAATATATCAATACTAATATACCGAGCACAACGAGATCATCGAGTAGCACAGTCTAAATTGGACACTATTCCATGGGTCCATGTTCAGGTATATTAATTTTCATATTGTTGCTTAATAGTGATGCTAATTGATAACACAAAATAACTCTATATTAATTCTTATTTGTTTGTCTATGTGTAGTGTCCTCAACAAAAAAATGGCATAGACTGCGGGTATTACGTGTTGAGTTTTATGAGAGATATTATTCAAATGAATCAATTAGAGGTTCCTATCATGGTATGCATGAATTTATAACTTAAGATTTAATTTAATATTTGTCGGATATGTCATAATTTATTATTTTAAACTAACTAATGCATATTTTGTTTTGTTATGTAGTACTTCGATGAATTCGATGTTTCTCATTACACGCCCTCAAAGTTGCATGAAATTAAGGAGGAATTGTGTGAATACATGATTGAAAAAAGTGTCTTCTAGGTATAGGATAAGTGGACTTATATGTGAATGATTTATTTTACGTACAATTTTGTGAATGGTATTAATGTAAATGACTTGATTTGTATAAATAGTTTTGGATTGAAATGGAATTAGTGTGTTATATTAGTGAAATGGTATTAAGTTTGAGATGTAAATGATCATTTGTGGATTATGTGATTTAGTGAAAATGATCTCTGATTAGTATGAATTGTGACTGAAAATGTGAAGTATAACAGGTTTAATACAGGTTTATGAAGAAAAAAAAGGGTAAAATTGGATTTTTTTTTTAAAATCCAATTAAATTATAGGTATAGAAAAGACAACGCTTTCTGGAAAAAACGTTGTTTAATGTTAAAATTATAGGACAACATTAGAAGGCATTTTAAAAAGCGTTGTGTAAAGGGGAACAAAAGAGAGCTCTTTGGAAAAAAAAACGCTCTCTAAAGGTGTATAAAAAAATTTATTAAAATTTTTATACGCATACTTTAGACAAAGTTTTTTAAGGAAAAAACGTCTTCTAAAGGCCCACATTAGACAGCGCTTTTTCCCAAAAAACGCTGTCTAAAGATATATACAAAAACTACTTAAAATATTATATTTTTATATTAGACAGTGCTTTTAAGGAAAAACGTTTTTAAAGGGATACATTAGACAGCGCTTTCTACCTTAAAAGTGTTGTCTAAAGGTAAATACAAAAATTAATTAAAATGTTATAATTATACATTAGAAAGTGTTTTATAAAACGTTGTCTAAAGGCCCATTTAGAAAGCGTTTTTTAGGTAAAAAAACGCTTTCTAAATGGGCCTTTAGACAACGTTTTTCCCTTAAATAAAAGCGTTGTCTTTACCTACGACAGCGCAGACTTAGACATCGCTTTTAAGCGCTTTTAAAGGCAAAAAAGGCGCTTTCGTAGGTCTTGTTTTACATAGTGATTGGTGTAAATCATCTCCGGTGTCAGTAGATATTGAAGAGCTTGTGAATGAGTTAGAAAATCTGGAATTAGGTCATTTACTTAACTTGCTTTATTATTTTTGTTACAATTCTTTCATATTGGTTAATATTTATCTTTGTTTATCTTTGTTTTTGTAGAACTTGCTCCAATCCCACAATTGAATGAAGGTGTATTTGATATAGATTTTGATTAGCTGCTGGATTCTTGTAGGAAACATGATGCTGAAGAATTATGATTAGCTACTATTACTTGACTTTGATGCAATTTTGTTTCTGTTGAAACTTATGTTGTTGTTTCTGTTTCTGATGCAATTCTGCTTCTTTTGAAATTCTGTTGAATTCTGCCTATGAAATTCTATTGAATTCTATTAAACTTTTATGTTGAAATTATGCTAGCAGACTTTTATACTTACTACATTGATAAATAAAATTCTAGCAGATTTTTATTTGTAGCAGACTAGCAGAATTTTATGCTTACTACATTGATAAATAAAATTATGTTATTTGAGTATGATGTACTTATTACTCATTAGTCATTACTACTTACTATATATTGATAAGTAGAATTTTTCTATTTGAACAATATGATACAATTGCTATTTGAACAATATGATGTACTTACTACTGTACTACTTAGAGAATTTTATTTTACGATAAGTAAAATTCTGTTATTTGAACAATATGATGTACTTACTACTTAACTTAGTACTTAATACATATTGTTTGATAAAATTCTGCAGTTCTTTTATGTTAAAACTAATCAATTGATTAAATGATATATTAAATACTCTTAAAAAAATACTCCATCATGGCTAAATAATACATTATTTGATAAAGTTTTATTGTACGTCTATGTTAAAACTTACTGCAAGATGATTTTTACTTTTTTAATTTAAAAGGTTGTAATAAACTTATAAATTATTTTTTGTTCAATTTTTATATCAAATGGCATAATGGATAATTCAACAAATTAAAATTTAGGATGAATAATTCAACAAAATGCTATTGGTTTAAAAATCAAATAAAACTGAATCAACCGAACTGAAGTAAATTGAATAAATTGGATCGGATTGGATTGGTTTTTTCATTTTATCATCCAAACCCCGAACCAAACTGCATGCTCAATATATCTTTAGATCGGATGGTTTATTGTCTAAAAACCGATTCAAACCGGACCGCGAACACCCCTAATGCTTACGGACTTTGGGCACAAGTTGAAGTACGCTATTGTTGTTGGATAATGATGATTTATGTCATTGTTATGGTTGTCGGCTGTCTATTGACAAATTGAGGAACTGATCACACTTAATCTATTGTTGATAGTAGATAGAATCATAATTGATGGGTAGATGTGTCATGCCAACTAGTATAGTATGTACGTTGAATTGGTTGAAGTCAAGCCGAGTGCTTGAGTATTATTTGTTTTGTCGATGCAGGTTCTTATATGAGAATATTAGTTGGAGTTGAAGATGATAGCATGAGGTTGTAATTTGATCGATGATTAGTGTGGACACTCACAGTTGAGTTTTGAATAATTTGAGTGTTGTTTTGGGATGAATTTAGCGGCATGAGACTTGAAGTTTTCTTGAGATGATTCGAGAGGAAAGTAGATGAAAATGTAAGACCGTGATTTGACAAGAATGTCGGATAAAGTTGAGTTGCAAGAAGTGAAATTATAAGTTGGTTTATTAAAGTGCAATTTTGGTTGGAAAAAGATGAGTTACTTGGTTGTGTTGACTCAGATAAAAATCTATGAAGCATGGTGTCAATATAAGTAGGAATCGATGATTTGGTTGTTGGATTAGTTGGAAGCAAAAAAGATGATTTATCTTGTTGAAGCTAAGTGAACTCGGATGTTATATGTTGTTGTAATGATGTTATGCGCTTAAGATGACTTTAGAGGACGTGTTAATGAAAGATGGTAATGTTGTAGTCTATGTTAATGATAATTGGTAATTCATGGAAGTATATGTATATCTTATCCAAGATTTGGAGTAGTCGTCGTTGTAATTATATGGAATGTTCAGAGGTGTTGTCTTATAGATCTAAGTTTGAAGTATCTGATAACTACAAGAGGTAGAATGTCTGTTGGAACGAAATTTCTGAAAAGTTAAGTCGAAAGCTTTGTTGATATGTCGATTTTAGTGATTGGAAGTTAGAGTTAAACTTGGTAGTCCAGCGGACACGTGGCGTAGTGAAATTGTTCATATGTGAATAACAACGATGTTGATAGTTGGTTGCGTTGATGTCGTGTTTCTATGTTGTTGTGTTCTAGTTATTAAACCAGTGAATTTTTAAGTTGGTTACTCGTTGTGTTGTGATGATAGTTGTCAAGTGTATTGCTTGAGTGTTGTTCGTGTTGTTATTGCCATTGATGTTATGAATTATTGTTTCTATTATACGTGGGGTTGCCTTTTGGGGATAAGAGTTGATTAGTCGGATGGAATAAGTAGTTGTAATAGTTGAATCGGATAAATTTTCGAGGACAAAAATATTCTAAGTGGGGGAGAGTTGTAACGCCCGTTTATTTAATTAATTATTTAATTAAATATAATTGTATTGTGTTGTGTTGATTTGCGTTGATTTGTGTATTTGAGTTGATTTAAGTTGATTTCCGAAATATCATAATGTTACATTGATGTTCGATGTTGGTTTAAGTTGAATTACATAAGCAAGTTGATTTAAGTTGTGGAAAATGATATTGAATATTTTCCGGCTATTGTGGAATATGTTAATTGGGTTGTTTGACCATTTGGTTAATAATTGGTAATTAATCGATTTAGTCGGGCGAAAGTAATTATTTTTGTGAATTATTTATTCATTTTATGTTGCGGTGAATTAAGTCGTTAAGTCGGTATTTAAGTTGGAAAGTCGTAGATATAATATTAGAATTAATATTATAGTTGTAGGAGAGAGTTTGGTTTAGTGGGCTTGGAATCGTATCGGAATTAGTAAATTAAGGGGTGTAAGACTTAGGCCCATTAGATCTTATGAGTAAAATAATAATATTTTGATAAAAAGAAATAAGTTAGGTTTTTAGAAAATATCAGTAAGTGGAAGAGGAAGAGGAACATAACATAGAACGTGAGAGAAGAAGTTGTGAGGGAGAAACTGCTACCGGTGCAAAATCTCCAGAATCTAATTGAACATAGAGTTGCCTTTAATCCAAGGTAAGGGTGGGATTCGACTTTTATAATCGGGTCATGATAATCGATACCTAGAAATTTGGAATCGGGTAGTGTTTATGATGTTATTGGTGATTTGTCTGATTTTGCTGTTATGATGTTGTTCTGTGAAATGTTGATAATTCGATTGAATGGAAATTTGTTGCTGAATAATTTTATGAAGTTGTTGTTGATTTTATACGATTCTGAAAATATACAGTTTGAGACGAAATACAATGCAGTCGATACAGTGTACAGGTGGCGCAGACCATCCAAAATTAAAAGAATAAAAATATGATGGTGGCCACATGGGGGATGGCACAAGCCATCATCCCTCTCTCACATGAACATGGCGCAAGCCATGAGGGACATTATTAAGGGTGGCGCAAGCCACCCATGTAATGAGAAGAATACTTGTTTTTGTTTTATACTTTTAATAACTCTTTTCAGTTCATGCCAATTTTTGTACGTTGAAAGCCACATTACATATGTTGAGAGCCATAATAAAGGAAGGGTGGCGCAAGCCACCTATAAAATGAGGGAAGACACTTGTTTACTTTATACATTAAATAATTCCTTTCGGTACATGATAATTTGATGAATCCTTTTAAATAAATTAATATTAAACCAATACATGTTTCTTACAATTTTATGAATTCTCTTAAAATGAATTAATATTAAACCAATACATATTTATCTGTAATGATATAAATAGGATTTATGGTTTAATGCAGTTGGACACAGTTCTATCAGTTACGAAGAGAAATCAGTTTGATAGCAGTAGTGCTTTTGAGTTTTGACAAATTTTACAATAATTTCGTAATAATCGTAGAATGCTCGAACGATGCAGTTTTAGTCGGTTTAGCCGTGTTAGACGGAAAAATTAGTTGCCCGGAATTTAACGAAAATTGTCGGGGTAAGTCGGGCAAATTAGTAGGTGAATTTTATTGGTTTGTTTTGTTGAAATTGTGTCGGAAAAGTTAATTTGCAGGTATAGCTGACCGTGTAGTTTTGTTCTGGTATATAGACAAATTTTAAGTTGTAGGCTTGATAGCCAATGTTGAATAAGTTGTTTAAATTGTCTGAGTTGTTTATGTTATAAAGCATATGTGTATTTTATGTTGTTGATGTTGTTATGTTATTTATGTTGTTGAGCCTCAGCAGGTACTTGTCCAACCAGTAGCTGGGAAAACTCGACCTCAACAACCCTAGCATGAGTTGTCGCTCTATATGTGGCCCTGCATGCAATAGTATCAGCATTTCCCCAGTATTTCACTAAAAAAATGGGGAAAACAAAAAAATTAGTCAAATTCCGAAAATTTTGAAATTCCCTTTTCTCCGAAAATTCTTAAAATTTTCGAAAAATCCTTTTTTTTTAACTGTTGGAAATTCTGAAATTTCTAAAAAATGAATATGAAAGTATCGGAAATTCTGAAACTTCCGGGGAAAAAATGTATTTAAAAATACCATAAATTTTAAAATATCGAATACAAAGTCAAATGATTTTCACTCAAATTTTGAAATTTCCGATAAAATATTTACTGACTTCAGAATTTCTAAGAGAGAATTTTAAATTTCCAGTATCGCTTAAGATTTTTGTAATTTTCGCAAATGTTTGATAGATTTTTAAAATGAATGAAAAAAATTTCAAAATTAATATTATCCATTCATTGAATCTGAGAAGATGTCCGGTACAACTACAAATGGGATGACTAATTAAAAATGGTCTAATATACCATAACATTCACAATATGATTTGCCCAGAAAAAGTTTGTTTGCCATTTGTAATCAATCACTTTTGCTGCAAATATATCCTAACTCATTTTGACACATCTTAAGAATGACAATAGCAAACATTATTCATATATTTTGTACTTTTATATTTTGATATATTGGGTGTACCATTTTGGCATTTACAAAAACAATTTCCAAAACTTACAATTGTTGAGGAAAAATAAAATTTTAAAAATGATTAAAATAAAACCCTTATCTTTGTGAGGGAAGAAATCAGTAGACAAAAACCAATTGAAATTAAAATAGTTTAGACTTCAAATATTAAAAGAGAAGTAATGATAAGAGCTTCAAATATTAAAGAAGCAATGATAAGAGTTTCTAATATACTAGTACTAAATATTTGAAACACCACAGAATACGCACATAAGAGTAATATGATTGTGGTTTTTCAAGAAAAAAAGAATTTTGATTAATTAGATCTTACAAATCTAAAAGGCCAAAAAATACATTTTACACGTCTTACTAAATGGGCTAATCATTTATTAATTTTAAATGTTATAGATAAATCATGTTTCTCTTCAAAAAGAACAAAGGGCATTTGGTCTAGTGGTATGATTCTCGCTTTGGGTGCGAGAGGTCCGGAGTTCGATTCTCCGAATGCCCCTATTTTTTTCAAAAATAGCCTTTTTAGTTTTAACACTCAAGAGCAGTGTGACGCAAGCTTAAAATAATACATAGGGGCAAAATTGTCTATATTATATTAATAAGGTTAATATGAGTCCATGTTCAATGATAGATTTCTTGTCAAGTCCACTCAATATCAAATCTTCACTTGATTTTATTAAATTAGTTATTATTCCATCGTTTAATATACTTATTTTACTTTCTTCTAGATAATTATTTTTCTAAAAATAATGGTCCACTACAAATAAAAAGACGAACAATTTAAATTTATATGATTATCAGTGAATTTTTTTACGCACAGATTCATATCTTACCTTTATGGTGGAGATGTATTACTTACTAACTATCATAAGAGATTGATTAGATTTTATACATGAGTTTAGAAAAAATTTATCTATTCATAAATATTAATCTCAAGGCTTAATTAGTCCTGAAATTTTATAACTTAATTTCAGAATATCTCATAAACGTTAGAAACTATTCCCTTAAAATCAGATGCCTTAGCCAACTTAATCTAAAGGCTTAAAAATATTTAGTTATATGTATTAATTTTATAAAAATATTTTATTTGTAAATATTAAATAAAATGAGAGTGGAATTTATGAATAGTTGTGATTTTAACATTGCACATAAATTAATTGAAAAAAATACTAACGTTGATAGTTTGATATTTCAACCGAAACAATCCATTCCCACAATTTCAACACAATAATTTCTGAAATCCTTTTAGTCTGTGTTTTGCATGGCAGTGTCACACTCACACTTGAACATTTCAATTCAATGGGAAAGAACAAAAAAGTTGAACAAAACAAATTAATAGTTGTTGAATTCAAAGTTTCAATGCATTGCAACGCTTGTGAAAGAACCGTTGTAAAAGCCATCTCCAAATGTAAAGGTATCTCTTGTCCCTTTTGATGCTGTTTTTCAATTTCACCTTATAATGTAACCATGCTTCTTCTTTTTTTTGTTGATTAGGAGTGGAAAAGTTCATTACTGACATGAACCAACAAACGGTGGTGGTAACGGGTCGAATCGATCCGAAAAAAGTATTGAAGAAATTAAAAAAGAAGACAGGAAAAAATGTGGAGATTCTGTCAAACAAAGACGAGGAATCAAACAGTGAATCAGACAGATTAGTTATAATACCACCATTTCCCTTTGAAAATGATTGTTTCATAGAAACAGAAGATTTGATGATGTTCAGTGATGAAAACCCAAATGCATGTTCAATAATGTAGAAGATTCTTCACTATTTGTTGTTGATATGTAATTATTCTTACATTTGAAATATTGATTAATGGATAGGGACACTTCTGATACATGTTATGTCTTGTCCTCTTCATATGCTTATTTAACGTATTTAAACTTTCAACTAATCTGAAATGGCGTAATAAGTGCGCCACTGAAAAATACAGGATCAATTCTTTTACTACGTTATGTCATGAGTCATGATACACATAAGTGCTTTTTTTATATATTATCTGTGCAATAAAGTTTAGAGTGAGGGAATCTTCTGCAAAACTTGCAAAATCATATTTAAACACAAAAATTGATATTTGGAAATGAATTAGTCTTGCTGTTTAAGTCATTTACAAAAAAAGTTGTGATGTAAAAATTCTAATTACTAGAACATGGAGAAATTGACAAGAGAATAGTGTGAGACGAAATAGGCGTCTTAATTTGACTCTATTATGATTCATGAGATAACTTCCTAGACAAGTAAGTTAGTTGTGATTAACCGTCAGTATTAGACTATTTGGCAACCTGCATTATCTACTTAAGTAATTTACATCATTAATTCTTAACATAACACAAGATGAATGAATCATATAATGCATGTGTATATTGAGAGGGAATGAGAAATTTAATCCCTTTGGTATTTTTCTTATGACATGACCTCTAATGCCTCTCTTGTTTGCCCAAGTATGTTGAAAACTGTTGCTGCTATGTGAGAGGGTGTAAGACCAGCCATAGACAATTGGTCATTAGGGGATCCGTGGTCGATGTAACGGTCGGGAAGAACCACCGGCCTCCACTGCATATCAAAACATGAGTTTTGAATTGTTAACTAGTAACTGTTTTTAAGTTGAGATTGAAAAGAAAGAAAAGAACTTGTTTGCTTTCTTACCTTTAATTTTCCATCTAGAAGGCCGTCAAGTGCCATGAATTGAGCAACATGAGAACCAAATCCTCCAATTGATCCTTCTTCTACGGTGATCAGAACCTCGTGTGATTTTGCCAAGTTGCGAATCAAGGATCGATCCAATGGCTTGCAGAAACGTGCATCGGCAACGGTTAAGCGCAGGCCATGACGTTCCACTAAGGAAGCTGCGGCTAAACAGCTCTGAACGGCTGTTCCGTATCCCAAGAGGGCTACTCTTTCACCTTCAATTAGTATCCTACCTTTCCCAATCTGTTAAAATGCCAGAGCACGGATATTAAGTCATTTGTAATAAGATTAAATATGTGTTTGGTCCTATAAAAGCAAAATAAGAAGTAAAAATGAACAAAATTTAAGTATGCATGAGTATAGGGATATAATCCCAACTTTACCTCAAGAGGGATGCCCTTGTAATCAGTTGGAAGTTCAACACCAATGCCATTTCCCCTCGGGTATCGGAAACAACTGGGTCGATCATCAATGGCCGCTGCAGTGGCAACCATGTGGCAAAGCTCTGCTTCATCAGAAGGAGCCATAACCACCATGTTGGGGAGGCATGCCATAAAAGTGACGTCGAAAGTACCACTATGCGTAGGACCGTCTGAACCAACTAATCCAGCTCTGTCCATGGCAAATCTTACAGGCAGCTTCTGTAAATCCACATCATGTACCACCTGTGGTATAGACACGGAATTCATATATTGAGCACTGATTTCAATTCTTCTAAGTAAATATGGTATAATGATATACACTAATCATATCCTGAAAACTAAAAGTATAGAACTGAAAATGCATAATAGTTTTGTATTTTGGGAGAGATGTTCGTAGTCTACCTGATCATAGGCTCTTTGCAAGAACGAAGAGTAGATTGCACAAAAAGGCTTAAGGCCTTCACAAGCCAGACCTGCAGCAAATGTAACGGCATGCTGTTCTGCTATCCCAACATCAAAGCATCTTGTAGGGAATCGGCGATGGAAGAGATTCATGCCAGTTCCACCACCCATAGCAGCATGGATTGCGATAATGTCTTTGTCAGCTTTAGCTTCTGCAATTAAAGCCTCTGCAAAGTATGTTGTGTAAGACTGCGTAGCAGCCTTGGCTTTGAATTGCTTTCCAGTTGGTGGATCAAACTTGGCAACTCCTACAAAATAAAACCAACTCACATATCTGTGAGGAATATAGCAAGTCAAAGCATATAGGTCACTAAACAAATAGTTTCATTTGAGATAATTGAATATGCTTCTCAAGGAAAAAAGATGGATAGTAATTGTTCAAAATTCAAATTGAGAGTGTCACATTAAATATCTGAAACCAACGTGTGACCTATTTATTTCGTGAATTATGGATATGAACCGGAATAGATAAGGTCCATTACCATGGTACTTGTCATCCGCTTTCTCTGCGTATGGATATCCACGGCCTTTTTCGGTGACAACATGGATCAATACAGGACCAGTACTATTAGTACTTTTGACTTCTCTGAGAATGGCGACTAAATCATCAATGTTATGACCATCAACAGGACCAATATAGTAGAGTCCAAGCTCTTCAAAAAGTGTTGATCCAGAACCACTGATCATACCACGAGCATACTCGTCAACTTTCGCAGCCAATTCATGCATAGGACCTCCAATTCGTTTTGTTACTCCCTATCAAAATATCAGTTTGTCAAGAAAAAGCTTTGTATACTTTAGTTGCCGCATTTGAGGTAACTCATCGGATAATATTATTACTCACCTTGGCAACCTCTCTCAATTCTCTAAGAGGTTTGTTCGATTGTAACCGACTAAGTGCACTACTCAAAGCTCCTACAGGTGCTGCAGGTCCATCAAGAGTAGCAGTTGGTAACGAAACTTGTTTGTTGTCATTCAAAATAACAATCATGTCAGAATCAAGATATCCAGCATTGTTCATAGCTTCATAAGCTTGACCAGCCGTCATAGCACCATCACCAATAACCGCAACTACATCATTCTTTCTTCCCTTCAGATCTCTCCCAACAGCCATTCCTATTGGTTGAAAATGAATTGCCAAAATCAAATCCAAATCAAAATATCACATGGTTGAACTGAAAAGGAAAATCTCATACCATTTACCAATTCTATTATTCATTCATGTAAATACTATATGTTGCCCGAAAAATCATTGTCTTAAACTATGAAGCATTGACACAAACACATAATTGACCTTGACATGCAATGAAGTCAAGCAGAAGATCTTAAGTAGGATCGGTCGGCTTGTGAAAGATCGTAAAACTCTGATTGTTACCACAACACAACACGTAAGATCCTACTGAAGAGAAAATGAAAGTTTCATATATATTTATACACACATACACAAAAACATGAAAATTACAATTCAGGCAAAAAATAAGGCTCAACACATTTATTTACGATCTTGCTTCAAAAGCTCAATCTTGACTCCACGGGCGACAAAAACAATCCTTCTCTAATCATAGAACTCTCAAGCATCCTTGGCACGTAAAATCTTATGATCTTACAATCCAACACTTGATCTTGAGTACACCGCTGACACGATGACACCGGTAATTATTTGAAAAATGGAAGTAATTGAATGTAATCATTTATTTACACAAGTGTGTGACACTTGTCGGACACAGGACACGCCGAAGTGTCGGTGATGAATAATTTTTTAGAGGCGGATAATAGAGAGAAGAATTACCAAGTCCAGCCGAAATAGTAGTTGAACTATGACCAGTACCAAAAGAATCATATTCACTCTCAGATCGTTTTGTGAAACCAGCCAATCCATTAGTCTGTCTAATAGTATGCATCTTATCTCTTCTACCAGTGAGTATTTTATGAGGGTATGACTACAAAATAAAATCACAAAATTTCAATTTAGATTTTAGAACAGGTATCAAACTTGGAATCATCCATAAAAAAACACCAACCTGATGACCAACATCCCACAAAATCTTGTCCTGAGGTGTATTAAAGACATAGTGAAGAGCAATAGTGAGTTCAACAACACCTAAACTGGAACCTAAATGACCTCCAGTTCTTGAAACACTGAAAATAACATCAGAACGAAGCTCATCTGCGAGTTGTTTCAGTTCCTGAATCAATCATCAAGGTTATAAAAAATAAAAATAATGACATTATTTTAATTTCAAATCACAAAAGAAACAGCATAGTAATAATAATAATAATAATAATACCTTGGTTGAGAGATTTTTCATATGAATTGGATAGTTAATGGTGTCAAGTAATGGAGTTGGAGGTCTCTGTGAATAGTACTCCCCGGTTTCTGAAAGTGAAGCGTGAACTCGAGTTCCAGCATACTTTTTGCTGACCTGGTTGAGTCTGTTTTGGGAGGAAGAGAGAGAATGAAGAGGCGGTTGAGATTGAGATAGAGAGTGAGAAAGTGTTGTTTTAGGATTATGAGAAGGTGTGATAAAAGCTGGACATGGGAATGTGCAGAGATCCATAGTAAGAGAAGAAGAAGAAGAAAAATAAATAAATGGAATAGTGAATGTGTGTAATGTATGGAAGAGGAAGAAGGGAATAAATTAAGGAAGAATTAAATATATCTTTACTTTCAATAAATATATTTTTGGTCGTTATAAAAAAACATGTATACTGATTTTGTTCTTATAAAAACTAAAAATATATGAAAAGTAATTTTATAACGACTAAAATTCAATTTTTTTAAAAAAAATTTAAAATATTTAGAGGATGAAAAAGTATTTAATTTTTTTTTTTTGTTTTTGTTAGTGATATCATGGTTTGTTTGGTGGGAATGAATTTATTTTATAGTAATATACATTTTACATAAATGTTTAGTTTTTAGACAATTGACGGATAATCAAGAGGGTAAGTGAGATGGTATTATTGATAGGTGAGTTATATAAATGTGACAGTTGATAGATAAAATTTTAATAAATATTTATTTTTAGATGTGAAATGGGAAATTAGAATTAATGAGCAGGGGAGTAAATAAATTATTATAAATTAAAAGGGAGATGTGGGTGATTGAGAGCGGAGTGGAGAATTGAAATTATGGGATGGGATTCGGACAAGCATTAAAATTCTAGAGGTGGCCACTCATCATTCACTACATTGGCCCACGTCACCAGAAATCTCAATTGGATAGATTTTTAGATAAAACTTTAATTTAATTAACAATATCAACTTTTTCGCTTTAAATTTACATTGTGTAAGATAGAGAGAAATGAGAGGGAAATTGGGAAGGAAGAGATTAATAAGTTTTGTTTTTTAATTTTTTAATTTATTTTATTATTTTAAAATATATTTTGAAGAATAAAATATTATTAAATTTATTTGTTGATATTTTTTAAAACAATATAAACTATCAAATTACAATTAAATGTTTTAAAAATCAGACGAAATCAATGATTATAAATTTTATTTGATTATTAGATGTGAAAATGATTTTAAAAAAATAATATGAAGTCTCCTATCGTGTCAAAGAATTAAGAAATACTACAAGATGAGGTTTTGAGCCAGCATCGTTGTAATCATATCATTTCCGACATTTCGTTGTAAATTCTGCCTTTTAAAAGAGATTTGCACAAACTATCAAAAACGCAACCATCTTACTAAAAGGATCAGAATTCAGAAGAATAATTGACATTTTTTTGCATCAATTCATTTCCACTTTCAACTAAACTAGAAAATTCATTTTTGAAGGGATGACTATCATTTGCCCTCCGTGACTTGTCGTATTTAACAAGCTAGAAACAGAATGATACAAGTTATATTACATTATCTATATAATTTAAACTTTACATGCAAATCTATAACCCATTTTTTCGTATGATAAAATTGTATTATGTTACCGATCATAAATGTAAAACTAACTTGATGATAATGTACCGAACTAATTCGAATATAATTTAGAATTTGATTCGACAATTTAAATTATTTAATTATATTTATGAATCAAATGAATTAAATATAACCGAAAAACTAAATTTGTTAAATGAATAAATTGAACTTGAATTATATAGTTCAAACTCATTAGATTCATCAACTTAATTATATTTGAGAATAGTTATATTGACTTTAAAACTAGGTTTAAAGATTTAATCCAAATCATAACTCTATTTTTTTAATATAATAATTTTAATTAATAATTTATATTTTTAAGTGGGAAAAATATTTTTAAAAATAATTATACAAATAAAATCAATATCACAAAAATATTTTTTTAAAGTAATTTAAAAATCAACATATATTTTCTAATTTAAAAATATATTAATTTCTATTGGTTTTTGGTTTTTGATGTATTATTTTATTAAATATAGAAATTTGGTTTTCGATAAGTTTTTTAAATTTTTAGATAAAGTTGTAATTTTTTAGATAAATTTAAACTTCAAATATTTCTCTTAAAAGTTGTGTGGTTTTTAAATTAGTAGATTTTTAAACAAAGTTAAGTTTCAATCTTATTTTATTCTATTTTAATATATTTTTAAAATATATATTAAAAATAAAATATCAAATATATTTTTAACAAAATGGTTTTAAATCAAAATCTGATAAGCAAAAGAACTCGAATGATTGAGTTTAAAAATAAATTTGATTTAAACTCAAATCGAATTTTGAATTAAATCAATTTTTAACAAATCAAAAATTGAAATTAATATGACACAACTCGATTAATTTTCAATCTTATAAAAAACACATTTTCATCTTTTTTTCCTTTTTTTTTATATTAAAAACTGTCCGTTTTAGTATCCACTGAAATATAAACATTTTACAACTGACTAATATTTGAAAAAAGAACAACACTAATATTTGTCAAATTTTATTATATACAATTTTATTTTTGCAATTTAAATATTATGTTCAATTTTTTTTGACGAATTTGATTATTTATAGTTAATATGGTGTCCTTTTAAGTTTAAGCTCTCGTATTCTTATTACTCAAAAGAGAAAAATTGAGATTAAATTGAAGATTTGCTTATATCTTGTGTGATAATATTGGATTTATTTGTTTTTTAATTCTCTTTGCATTTTGGTTGATAAATTGAAATTCATTTTTTTTTTCATTTTAGTTCATTCCTTTTTTTTCTCTTCTTAACATATTTTATTTTTTTTCATTGTAGACCCACTTGTTTCTATGAAAGTCTAATTTAGCACATGCACCTTAGAGTACATTTAATCATTTTTTAGTTAAAACTTGCTAAAACACACTTTCATAAAAATAAATTGGTGTATTATAGCAAACTCCTACGAGATTTGCTATAATACACTCACTTATTTTTGTGAAGGTGTGTTTTAGTACATGCACCTTAAGGTTCATTTACAGAGTTTTTAGTTGAAACTTGCTAAATTATATATATATATATATATATATATATATATATATATATATATATATATATATATATATATATATATATATATATATATATATATATATATATATATATATATATACTCTAAGAGTAAGTCTTTTTAATTTACTTCATAATCACAACATTTAAATTAGATTCAATTAATTGTTAAATTAACATTTATACTTATAATCATTCGATTGAATCAAATTTAAAGGTTATGATTATAGAATAAGTTAAAAAGAGTTACTCTTGGAGTAAGTTAATTCTCACTTTTATATATATATATATATATATATATATATATATATATATATATATATATATATATATATATATATATATAATGGAGATATTCTTACTATAAGAGTAAATTCATAAGACTTATTTCATATTTCAGTCATTGACTAAAAATGATTTAATGGTCATGATATGGAGTAAGTTTTATAAACTTACTAAATATTGTTCTCACTAGAAATCAAACTCGGTATTCCCCGAATATTCGTTCCTTAGCGAGAGCTCGTTTACCACTCGAGTCCAAGTGTTTGGTTATAATAACTAGTTATTTATTGTCATGTGACCAATTTATTTTTCTCTCTCCATATTTAATTATTGATTATTATCAGACATCGATTAAAAATAAATGAATGATCAAGATGTGAAATAAGTTTTAATAACTTACTCCTAGAGTAAGATTAACTCTTATATATAAATATATAATCTTTATGGTGTATCAAAACCTTGGGAGGGCCTCTAACTGTGTTGACGATGTTGGATTGTCGAGGAGAAGAGGGGTGTACCTGCAAGGGACTCCGATGCTAAAGTAAGTATCGGGGAGAGAATTGGGCAAGTACAAGAAAAAGTATTCTTATAGTGAATATTGGATATCTAACCCTCTCATGTGAGGGTTTATATAATATCCTCAACACTTGGTCATTGGTCCATATTTTGGGTCTGGATCATGGATCCCCTAAAAATAGATAACTGCCAGAAACCAGTCGTTGGAGTCCTGCTCGGACTATCTGTTACGTCGGTCAGAGTGTGGTACCAAGCAAGAGCATTTCAGAGTCGTTTTTGGGTTACTGCCTCATGATTGTCCGGCAAGAATGTAGAGGAGGGCAACGATGGTCGGTCATCTCTCCTTGGCTGAGGGGAAGAGGAAAAGCTGGTTCATTTTACCTCAATGTGATGGATTTATTGAGTCGTCCTAGATGCATGAGTGAATTGGGTCATGCCTAGTCATTTATCCAGACTGGAATAAGATCCCCACAAGTCATTGCTTTTGATTGTATAAGTGATTACTTAAGGGTATACCTTTTGAGGCATGCTCGTCTAGATGTATGCCCGAAGCAATCTGAGTGTCGCGGCCTGCCCGACGCACGGGGAGATCAATGGTTGATGGGACTGAAGAGTAAAGTTGACACATATCCTTGAGATGTGTGTGCATTAAATGCATAATGATGGCTACTCTAGGAAGTGATGACATTGTTTCATATTCCTAAGTTGCGCGTGTATTTACTTTGAAAAATGGTAAACAACCGCTGGTCTTCTAAAAACTCCAAAAAGTTTTCAGTTGCTCACAGGATCGACCAGATTAATCCTAGAACATGTGCTATAATTTTTTTATTTAGTGTCTGATGAACTACCACAAATGCTTCGACAAAATTCATGAAAGTGTTTGGTATCAAAGGATAAAATGAAAGTAAAATAAGACTCAAAGTGCTTTAAAGTCGAAATAAAGTGCAGAAAGATAAGTGTGCGAGAAACTTTTACGGAGAGCAAATAAACAAAATGATTAAATTGCTGGAAATGTAACTTGCATGAAAGTAAATGCAGAAGATAAATGCTTTAAAGTAAAGACTTTAATGGAAATTTCATTGAATATGAAGATGTTGGTGTTTACATTACGCACATTCTCATTTTCACCCATTTTTCTACACACTGGTACTTTGAGTGGATATGGAGTAACTTGTACAATATGATTTTCAAACCCAATTCTAACACTAGAACTATCTATTTATAACTATCAAATATAACTGGTACTAATGGTTTACTACTAGAAATGTGACACATGTTGCTTTGCATGTCTTCCACCCTTTGATGTGTGTCACGTGTCTCTTTTTCAAACTAGGAGAAGGACGAACTTTCCTCCAATATTTGAATGTAACTGTCACACGTCGAACACATTCAGTATTGTTCATTAGAACCACGTTTCCTTTAGAGATATTCTAAGTCCAGAAACTTGACTTTCTCTGTCACACACAAGTCTTCAACTCGGACCTCTTAACAAGATTCAATCGAAGCCTTCTTTTAGTCCTCTTAAAGAATATAACTCTTAGACTATCTTTCCATTGAATAAGATGAGCATCGAAATTAGGAGCTAACAAATAGCCCCCAAAATGTCCTTTCGACATAACTGAAAGAAAGGTCATTTTTTTTTATCAAAGTCTTTCGACGCTTACTTCTCGACTGTTCTCAAGTATGGTCGTAACTGACCACCCCATGATCAGTAAAATATTCACTTTCTATTTTAGCCATGCTTGTGACGTCATGTAATAATGACTAATTATCAAACGCCTCTTTAAAGCACACTCTATCACTAGCCATGATTACTTTTTTCCTTGAAACTATGAGATTATGCTCTGAACATAACTGTCACCGTCCAAGCTATCACCCTGAGAGGACACGCGTCCCACTAGCCGTATTGCCTTAATGGTGATTTGAAATCCATTATTATTCCAACAACTTATAAATACCTTTATTTATCATACTTCTACATTTTTACGCTCTCGGAACTTTCATAAGCAAGTTTCTCCCTTATTTCAATCTCTCCAACTTCTAAACCCATAAACTTATTTTTATTCAAACTTTCAACAATGGCATCATCCCAAAACATTGCTCAGGAGAATAGTAATCAGAAAGGAAAGGATTCTCAAAGCAATGCACTACTTCCACTATTCACTAAGATATTTGGATCCAAGATGGTCAAAAACCAGCAGTTCATGCTTGAACCGCTTAAGGAAGAAAAAAGGAATATCTACGAATCTCAAGTAATGATTCCTCTCATAGTCTCTGAAAAACCATATGCTTTGTCTGGTCCTTTATCTGTTGTTGATGTTGGTTGTGATAAACTTAGTGAGTTGTTTCCCTCATACCGTAGAACCAAACCCCTAAGGCAAAAAAAACAAATATAGGGTAGGTGGTTATTCCCCTGATAATGTTACCTTAAGTAACATGGACTTAAAGTATATACAGGATAACTCTAGGCTTGTTAGGGCAGTTCATTCTTTCAAGGATTTCGACCTTTGGTTAGCCAAAGTGGAGAAAGTCAAGGCTGATACTTGGAAGAAATTTGAAATTTATGACTTAATAATGTTGTCAAAAACCAACCTTCCATACTATTCGACCTTATTAGCGTTATCCCTTTCCTGTTGGGATAGCACCCATTATACTTTCACCTCCCTTGTGGGATGGTAACACACATGTTGTTCGACGTGGCCGCTATCACAGGGCTCTACCCCACTGGTCTGACTTATGACCCATGGATCGATGCCCAATACACCATAGGCTTCTCCAAATCCAAACCTTCCTATACAGACTTTATGAACCACCACTTCGAGTGCAAAACTGAAGAAGTAACAGACAAAAAGCACATTGCGTTTCTGACCATGTGGCTCTCTAGGTATGTTTTTTGCTCCAAGTATCTTTAGGTGGATAAGAAGTACCTGACTCTGGCCAACCAACTCCACAAGAATATGGGAGTTTGCCTTAGTGAATTAATCCTGGCGAAGATTTACTATCCTGAGGATTAATACAGAATTTAACTTCCATAATACCCACTGAGTAGTAAAATACGCACTATCATAAATTCAAAATATGTCCAAAGATTAGTCTATTATTTAAACTATAGACTCACTCTTCCATCAATACAGAGGTTAAATTCTTTTTCTTTCTTTTTTTTACAAAATAAAAGTTAGTCATTTGTGAAATATTTTGGTGAGCATGTATTGACATCCGGAGGTTAACTTCTGTAGTATACTAATGACATTTTTAGGTTATTTAAAGATGGGTCTACACCAAGGATAGAAAGAGAAACCCCCATTTTCATGAAAGGGACTCTGCCAATCCATTTATTGTCATTCGATCCAACCTCTCTTTTAGTCGACCATATATATGCCAAGTGAAATGATTACCTTAAAATCCAGTGTCAATCAAATTACAAGCTTAAACCTTTATCAAGAAAAAACATTAATACTTTTGGTAGGGGGAGAACCTATCCCCCCAAATTTCTAATGAGCACGGACTGTTTTAAAATCATGAATATCCTCAGCCAACTCTTTCAGATATCTCCCACAAAGCATTACTCTTCATATAATGTGACTACCATACACAAATGTCAAGAACCAAGACACGACCCATTTTCAAACAAGTTTAAGACGAATGCGTATATTTGCTTAGTAGTTACTCTCTGCATAATGAAATATAAATAAAATAGTAGTATTTGAAAATTTTATATATCTGATTTTATTAAAGACTGGTCCGATAACTTTTTTAAATTCTCTTTTTGTTTATATTACATTGGGAAGAATATATATATATATATATATATATATATATATATATATATATATATATATATATATATATATATATATTAATTTTCATGCTATGAATGTCAGTCGAAAAAATCATGCATTAAGACTGTATAGTGTATCCTTTAGTACTCTACGAAATTACGGAAGACCAAAGTCATAATCCTAAACCATACCATCATAATTTTATATTACCGTCTCGTTCAAGCTACCTACTACCACAACTTTGGTTACCCACTAATATTTTGATTAGGATCAATGGAATAGAATATGATGATAAAATTTGGGCTTAATTCATCTTTTTGTCCCTTAACTTAATTTGTTGTTTCTATTTAGTCCCACAATTCAAAAACATTACATTTTAGTCCTTTTATTTAACCTCTGTTAGAGTATTTGATCCTTTCTGTTAAGTTTAAGTGAAAAGTGTTAACAATGGGTGATGTGTCATTGTCTTAAACTGATGTGGCATTTGTTTTAATAATTTGATGTATTTTTCAGTATACGAATAATTTATGTGGCATTGTTATAGTTTGTTGTTTTCTTTTAGTAACATAAGTGAAGAACTATTGGTCTTCCATTTCATCCTCAGTTGTTTAGATGCTTCATAGTATGCAAAGAACAAAACCAAAACACTAGCTCTTGCAAAGAACAGTCTTGTGGTGCTCGAAGCTGCGAAGAAGAATGTTGCGAAGAACAATCGGGCTACGCTAAGGTACGTGTATGTATGAGGTTATTATTTTCGTCCATTTTTATCTGCTCTCAACATGCATTGTCTCATTTCTTTCTTATTGGCTGTTTTTAGGTCATGAGTGATAGGTTTGAGTGTGTTGTCCATCACGGGGGTGTCTTTGGTAAGTTTAACAGGTTAGGTTACAATGGGTCAGAGGAGACTTGGCAAGTGGACCCTGACTTTTGGAGTTATTTTGAGATTATGGGTGGGTTAAAAGATCTAGGTTACCCAAAAGTATTGAGCTTGTGGTATTATGATGCAATGGATGGTAATGAATTAGTAATGTTGCAAGACAACAGAGAAACATTGCACTTATCAATGGGAATGTGCATCTGTTTGTAATGCATCCAGTGTTTGGGGAAGAACAAATATTGCCTATTGAAAACAATGTAGGTCCTATTGTGGTAGAAGAAGACAACTTGGAAGAAGGGCATATAATAGGAACTTTTGCTGATTTGGGGACCATGGAAGAATTGAATAATCTAGGTACAAAATTTGATGAAGGGGGCCCACTGGTGTAGAGGATTCAGCTTGATTTGACCATGGAGGATCTTTTGAGGATATTAATGTGGATGGGACCACTGAAAATGTTAACTTTGAGGGGGACAATGTGACTGAGGAACCACTGGTGGATAAAACTTTATATGGGACCACTAAAATTATAGTGTGTGAACAAGATGACATAATTTATGGCACACTGATGGGCTAAAGACGTATCTAATTATGTGTCTAGCGGTATCTTAACTGCAAGTGCACAGCCTATCGAAGTAATATTTAAGATTATCGATCCACAGGGACTTTATGGTTACTTAGTGCTAGATGAACTTCTAGTTTAGCTAAGGTGAAGGGTTGTCACGATTTTTTTTGTTGTTTTTAAAATATTAAAGGCGGGAATTAAATTTAAGTTTTAATAAAATAATACTAAGGCGGTCGGTATGTAATTATACTAACTTAGGCGGGTCAATCTAACTTAGGCTTATAAAGGTGTTCACTTAAACTATTCTGTAGAGGTTACCAGTTTAAATACCCTCAACTCACACTCTCGTGGTCTTATCTCAGATCTTACCCCTAAAGCCCTATGCTTGCTCTCTCTAGCCCATAAGTGTTTAGAGATAATTTTTGGAAACTTAGTAATTCTAATTTATTTTAAAGCGCTCTCGCTGTGTTTAATTTAAATGCCTAACTTTAGCTATCTGGTTAAAATCTCACACTCTCGTGGTCTTGACCTAACCTAATACTCTTTCCTTACTCTCGTAACGAAAAGGTCGATTTTAAATAAAAAGTATCAGCCATAATGTTAAGCTATTAATTATTTTAAGCCTATGGTTAAATTTACCGATTAAGTTTGTTTTAACTACATACCACCCTAAGGTAATTAGCTACTCATTTTTGTTGAACCAGACAGAGGCAGAGAAACAATATACAAAATATTCATGGCAGAAAAATAAATAAACAACATAAATATTAAATTGCAAATAATAAAAACCTGGTTAACAATAAAATGGCAGACTCCTTCTTCCACAGACCGGAAAGCTCGGAGTATTTGGCGGAATCGAAAATAATAAAATATTCTGAAGGTTTAGAAACAAGTAAATTTTATAACAATTTCCTGATGTTGGAAATTGTTATAGGTTGGGTTTGGATACAATAAAAATAGAATACTGAAAATAATGCTGAAATAAAAGGGTTGTAGAATAATTCGGCAGAGCTTCCGCAGGAAATTGATAAAAAATTGCTCTGTAGATTGTTCATAAAATTTAAGCTATTTATAGAACATTTAATGGGCTTGTGGTTTGGACTTGTTGCATTGGGCCTCGTAGGAGCAGTTGAGAGAATATAGGAACGTGGCTGGAAAATAGGCAGACCATGTGCACGTAGCGTTTGTGACCAAGTCTGGGTCAAATAACCTATTTTTCCCTTGTCACGGTCGTGACAAGGGCATCACGTTCGTGTCCCTTGAATTTTAAGTGTCACGGTCGTGACAAGGTCATCACGGTCGTGATTGCTTCTTTTGGGGTGTCACGGTCGTGACAACTAGGTGACGACCGTGAGTGCAACAAATTATGCAGGTTTTTGCAGGTTTCTTCATTTCTTCATCTTTTTATGGTTGTTTTCGTTCCTTTTGCTCTTGACTCATGATTTAGCTCCATATATGATGTACCTGCAAAATGGTAAGAAAAACTCGAGGAATCGGGTGTTAAAACGACGATTATGCGATAAAACGGTAATGAAACTTAGCAATATAGTCGATACATTTTCTCGTTATCAAACTTCCCCAAACTTAAACCTTTGCTTGTCCTCAAGCAAATAGTCGGTTGAAAATCGTCGGACAAGTTTTTATCGACGCACACACGAAACAAACCGTACAAGGGATCGTTTTGTCGGATAAACCGGTAATGATAGAACACTAACGATACACTAATGACACAAGCAACAAGCTAAGTCGTCGACTTCCCGTTAAACGAAACAATCGGTAATTTCTTTACGATTTCACCTAGAGTTTTTCGATCTTATTTCGCCCGGTTTCATTCTAGCGCAATCACATTAAGCCCTTTGCCTTAGCACGCACGTAGTGGAGTAGCCGGTTAGCGACTTTGATCCTTTTTAAGCACGGGGTCTGGTACACGAGTGCGGTAACCCTACATATATTATCCGATTTGGAGGTTGTGGGGGATCGAGCCGTAGCACGCCCGACCAAGTTCAGAACCAGTACCTCTGAACCAACCCGCAATGGACTCCTTCTCATATTTCTCGTTTCTTATATGCGACCGTGTACTTTGGTGCAATTTCTTTTCATTTGCATCGAGATATGAAGGATCATTATTGATTAGGCATCAAACGCTTATATTCATCGGCTCCCCACGTGGTTTGTGTTCAGACAGTGCTGACTGCTAGTATAAACTACTAGGGGTTACTTTTGAACTGAAACTTAAGGTGTACTCGTAACGATAATCGGAATGGAATCGCTTAAGTGGGAAGTCAAAGGTGTCAAGATTGTATTGGTCTTGTTGAATCGTTCTCGGCTTCCTAATTTTGATTTCGTAGGTAAGTCGGGTAATGCGAATAATTAAAGATTTTTTTCGGTATGGCTAAATAAACGGGGAAAGTTCGGAACTAAAGAAAATAGCACAAAGATTGCTCGTTTCATTAACTTACGAAAAGAAATACAACGGAATTGGAAAAAAATGCGAAAAGGGAAAATGCGGAAAATGAAAGGTACCTCTCCCACACTATATCAGACATTGTCCTCAATGTTGTGATATAATAGCGGTAAGAGTACAATACAAACTATGAAAATGAAAAACAAACATAAGCAAAAACTAAAACTAAGGCTATTGAGGACCGCGGGCTCGGCTTCTGGTGCGGGAGCGTCTGGTAGGAGTCGCTTCGGGATCAGAACTGGTACCGGTGACAGCAGTGATGTCAATGCGTAAGGCCTCTAGCTCGCTGAAAATTTCTCCGAGCTTCTCATTAGTAGCTGTCTGGTTGGTTGCAATAGTGCGGAGTAAAGCATCATGCTGCTCCTTCTGCCTTCGCTCCAGTGCGGCGTTCATCTGGTTCTGCTGATGAATCGCGCGGAGTACGTCCTCAAGAGTGAATTCCTGTGCAGGAGGCTGTCTAGTAGATGACTCGGGAATATCCTGGACAGGCTCAGCTGCATCCATAGCGTCCTGCATCTCATCCGCTGGAGGATCGGCCTGATCATCATGAATGGGGGCATGGACGACAACATCTGGTAAAACAAAGAGCCAGTTGGCTCGGCTGGATGGGTCGATGCGGTCACGGGACGGCAGAATGATATGGTGATAAACAGTGTCGTGGATAACAGGGCTATACCTGCCATCCTCTCTCTGCGCAATCAAGTGAGCGGACCTGCAATAGTTCTTGGTGAGGAATTCTGCGGCTATGCGAGGCAAATTGGTGACCAAGTCACCAAACCCTAACTGAATGGCGAGGGTGGTGACAATGCCGCCTATGAAAAATGGGGTGGAGTTTCTTTGCGCAATGGCCTGGATGTGAGAAAGCATGAACGGGGCAGCGTTGATTGGCTCGTCATTTAGAGCGCAGTGCAAGAACAGAAGCTCCTTGGAGTTGAGCTTATGGTTACTCTCTCGTGCAAAGATGGTGTTGGAAATGACTCGGTGAAAATATCGGATTGCCGGGTTGTGGATGTGTGTAGCATTAAGGCTCTGGAAGGCTGAGGCACGGGTGTTGGTTATGTCGTGCCATAAAGTGAAAGCGGATTCACTAAAATTATTCGGCACGCGGAGGTGAGCTTCATTCCCGTGAGCGGAGCCTAGCAACTCGGCTATCCTTGTTTGCGAAAGTTCGAACTCCCGGCCAAACAATCTGAATTTAGCAACGCCGGTAAGTTGACTCTGAGAACCGGTGTCGGTGATGTAATGGAACGAGCTTAGGAATTCTAGTGTCAGAAACTCGAAT
This sequence comes from Lathyrus aphaca, assembly GCA_963966055.1. NCBI lineage: Eukaryota > Viridiplantae > Streptophyta > Magnoliopsida > Fabales > Fabaceae > Lathyrus > Lathyrus aphaca. The sequence continues at coordinate 535,845,608 of OZ014522.1, read as the reverse complement.
GTGGGCTGGGGCTGACTGCATAGAACCCACAAATTAACCTTCTTAAGCAGGTTCTTGACACTGTTGAGCATTCCCAACTCTCTCAAACATTCAGTGTCGATATAACGCGTAGGTTGCACACCGCGGTTCTGGAATCGGATGAATCTTTCTCTCTAGTTTTCTCCATTCTCACCCTCTCTGAATTGTATAGCATCCATTGCATGCAAGAGCTAGAGTGAGAGATGAGGAGTTTGGATTTTGTGAAAAAGTGATAAAATGAGAGAAATAATGGTTCGGATAAATATTGGAAGGTGAGAATGTGATAGGTGTGGTGATAATGGAGAGGTTAATGAGTTTTAATTTGATAATGTGAGGTTACGGAAGTTGGGGAAGATAATGGGTGGTTTTGGAAGTTATGGAGGAAGAAGAAGAAGAGGTTTCGAAAAGAAACAGTTCTGTTTCTCACGAATCCTATATTTAGGGTTGTCACGGTCGTGACAAGGAGGTGACGGTCGTGACACGCTAATTTAGCACGTCACGATCGTTAGGGGGGTGTGACGATCGTGATGGTTGATTTCCTTGAATAATTTCCAGAAACATTATCTCTTACGCTTCATATAATTTATATAATAATTTTTTGGTCACTTCTCACTCAATATTTAATATAAACACCATATAATAAATAATTTCAATATAGTACTTGTATATTTGCATAACACGAGAGATTTTTATAGAAAATAATTCAATCCAAGCATAACAGTATATAAAATGAAAACATATAAATTAATTAAAATGGAAAATTTTGTAAACTAAAAGTGCATTGCATATGGTAATTGAAATGAAATTACATAAATGAAAATACGGTACGAAATTGTTTGCGAAAAGTAAAACTAACTAGAAACGAAAACAATAAGTAAAATAAACTAAATCACTTATAGCATTTTCAAAAGTGTTTCTTCAAATCTTCGATTGCGGAGTTCAAGTGATAAAATTGTTCACAGGTTATGTCAGTCAAACCTATAATGTCCAATCGCATGCTCTTAATTTCATCCTTAAATGAATTTATATCAGTTTGGTAAGCTTCAAGAGTGTTCATGATATTATGTAAGTTGTTAGCATAATCTCCTTGATTCACTTCAGGGGTTTCAATCACTTCGTCAGTGTGGTCAATGTCATGGTAACCAGGAGGTGTCTCAGGGTCACTTTCGACATCAGTCATTATATCATCTTTTATCTTGTAAGACTGAGGTGTTTCAGGAGTAGATGGATAATCAGGTGGGGTTAACTCATAAAGCCAGTTATCCTTATTGTGAACACTTACTCTAGCATGGTTTGGCAGTGTGAACAGGGTTACTACCTCATTCCGGATTAGGTACTCGAAAGGTGGATGTCCTAAATTCCTTATAATATGGCGATTAAAGCAAAAGTTAAGATTCATAGGACGGATGGTACCTAAACGGTTGCACCTGTGCAATTGGTACCTAAGTCCTAAGGAATCAGCAATCATGGTTACAAGACCTCCTACTAATATAGGTAATTCAGGTTCTTCTTGGATTCGGGTGAAGGTTTGCATCATGAAAGGCACACCATTAACAGGCTGTCCATTAGTGAAACATGACATAATGAATATCTCATCTTTAGATACTCCGGTAATGTTTTCTTCTTTTCCAAAGAAGGTGTGGGCAAGGATCTTATGGAAGTAACGGAGAGCAGGGTTATGTATTTCATCATTGTTCATGATATTTGGTTCAGGGTGGTAGTTTCCGGTTAATGTTCCCCAAAAGAAATTCAGCTCAATGTCCATCAATTCTTCCTGTGTGGTAGTAAAAGAAAAGGGTCCACTAGGGAATCCTAATAAGTCAGCTAGTTCTTTATGGTTAAAGTCATATTCTATTCCAAATAGGCGGAAACTGATAAATCCTTTCCTGAATCCAAAACCGCGCTCAGGTAGGTAAACTAAGGAGCTAAGGAACTCAAGGGTGAGCTCGCGGTAAGTCACAAACTTATGTTGAATCAGTGCATTCTCCCATCCAAGTCGGTTAAACAAGTACATGATGCTATCATGTATACCTAGGGTTTCCATAGTCAGATCATCCGGGTACAGGGTCAAATCCATTTGCCTCTGTGATAACTCTTCAAATTTCATTCTTTGGTTCCTACCTCTAAATTTGGTTTCCATATGGTTTATCGGTTGGTTAGCCATGGTTAGTGCAAATATGGAGGAAACAAATCAGGGGGAGAAGGAAAGTGGAAAAGACTTTAGAAAATCTGTAAAAGTGATTTAAGATTAAAATAAAGAAAAATAAAGAAATGAAATGCATAATTTAAAGGCAATAATAGTAATAATGAAATAAAGCTATAAAATGACAAAATAAATAAATAAATAGTAAGACGATAAGTAACAAAATAATAGAATGATAAAAAATGATTTAAATAATTAAATGAGTAAATGGGTTGCCTCCCACTAAGCGCTGTTTTTATCGTCAAAAGCCTGACGTAATGCTTAGGTGTAGATTAATCAGGGGAATTAGTGGACAACTCTAAGAGCCTTAGACTATTTGCATAATCTCTATTTTCAACTTTATGATAATGTTTTAAACGTTGTCCGTTTACTATGAATGGTTCACTATTCCTACCCTTAATTTCTATTGCTCCACTCGGGAATACTTTAGTTATTTCAAAGGGTCCTGACCATCTAGATTTTAATTTTCCAGGAAAGAGCCTAAGTCTTGAATTAAAGAGGAGTACAACGTCTCCCACACTAAATTCTTTCCTAGATAGGCGTTTATCATGCCATCGCTTAGTTCTTTCTTTATATATCTTAGCATTCTCATAAGCATCTAGCCTTAATTCTTCTAATTCGTTAATGTCTAGGATTCGCTTTTCTCCTGCAGCATTATAGTTTATATTGAGAGTTTTGATCGCCCAATAAGATTTGTGTTCTAGTTCTACCGGGAGGTGACAAGATTTTTCATAAACTAGTTTGAAAGGTGTAGTACCTATGGGTGTCTTGTAAGCGGTCCTATAAGCCCATAAAGCTTCATTAAGTTTAGATGACCAATCTTTCCGAGATATGGCGACAGTCTTTTCTAAGATTTGTTTGATTTCTCTGTTCGAGACTTCGACTTGTCCACTTGTTTGTGGGTGATACGGTGTTGCCACACAGTGTCTTACTCCATACTTAGATAATAATTTGTCAAAGATTTTTGAAATGAAGTGCGAGCCACCGTCGCTTATGACGAGTCTAGGCACACCAAATCTGGGAAAGATTATATTTTTGAAAAGCTTTATTACTACTCGTGTTTCGTTTGTAGGAGAAGCTATAGCTTCAATCCATTTTGAAACATAATCAACGGCTACGAGTATGTAACTATTACCGAAAGATGATGGGAATGGTCCCATGAAATCTATTCCCCAGACGTCAAAGATTTCTACTTCTAATATTCCTTTTTGAGGCATTTCATCTCTTCTTGAAATATTGTCGGTGCGTTGACACCGATCGCAATTTATAACAGCGATGTGGACATCCTTCCATAGATTAGGCCAGAATAGGCCGGCTTGCAAGATTTTTGCACAAGTCTTGGAAGTACTTGCATGTCCACCATAAGGAGATGAATGGCATTGAGCAATGACATCTTCTATTTCTTCTTCGGGAATACATCGACGAAATATTCCATCGGGTCCTCTTTTGAACAATAATGGTTCATCCCAATAATAATGTTTGAGATTGTGAAAGAATTTCTTTTTCTGCTGATAGGTTAAATCGGGTGGAAGAGCTCCTGCAGCTAGGTAGTTAACAATGTCAGCGTACCATGGCAGTCCTACAGTTGTCTGGATTGTTTTCACGGGTTCTGGTTCATTTATGTCTAACTGAACTAGGTCGCTTCCTATTTGTGCTATCAGCTGTTCATACGGAAAATCAGCGTTAATCGGCACTTGTTCGGGTTTAATACCTTCTAATCTAGATAAATGGTCCGCTACGACGTTTTCAGTACCTTTCTTATCTTTTATTTCGAGATCAAACTCTTGTAAGAGTAAAATCCATCTCAAGAGTCTCGGTTTAGCATCTTTCTTAGTTAATAGATATCGGATAGCAGCATGATCTGTGTAAACGATTATTTTCGCTCCTACTAGGTAAGAACGGAATTTGTCAAGCGCAAAGACAACTGCTAACAGTTCTTTTTCAGTAGTGGCGTAGTTCATCTGAGCAGAGTCTAAGGTTCTACTGGCATAGTAAATCGCATGAAGTTTCTTTTCCTTCCTCTGGCCTAGAACTGCGCCTACAGCATAGTCACTCGCATCGCACATGATTTCGAAAGGTAATCTCCAGTCAGGGGGTTGCAAGATTGGTGCGGTGATGAGGGCTGTTTTTAGAGTTTCGAATGCTTTAAGACAATCTTCATTGAATATGAACTCAGCATCTTTCATTAGTAAACCAGTAAGAGGTTTAGTGATTTTCGAGAAATCTTTGATGAATCGTCGGTAAAAACCGGCGTGTCCTAAAAAGCTTCGTATTTCTCGAATTGTTTTAGGGGGTTGAAGATCTTTTATGACTTCTATCTTGGCTTTATCTACTTCAATTCCCTTGTCGGATATGACGTGTCCTAATACGATTCATTCTCTGACCATAAAATGACATTTCTCCCAGTTAAGCACGAGGTTTACTTTTACACATCTTTCTAACACCATCTCTAAATTTGATAGGCATCCTTCAAAACTTTGCCCGCATACAGAGAAGTCGTCCATGAACACTTCCATGATGTTGTCTATAAAATCTGCGAAGATTGACATCATACATCTTTGAAAGGTTGCAGGAGCGTTGCATAATCCAAAGGGCATTCGTCTATAAGCGAACGTTCCATAGGGGCATGTGAATGTAGTCTTCTCTTGATCATCTGGATGGATAGGGATTTGGAAAAATCCTGAGTAACCGTCAAGATAACAGAAGTATGAATGCTTGGCTAATCGTTCTAACATTTGATCTATAAAGGGTAGTGGGAAATGATCTTTTCGAGTGGCTTTGTTTAGTTTACGATAATCTATGCACACTCTATGTCCTGTCACTACTCTTTGCGATATCGATTCGCCTTGGGCGTTTTTCACTACAGTGATACCTCCTTTCTTTGGCACTACATGTACTGGACTAACCCATTTACTATCAGAGATTGGATATATTATTCCGGCATCTAGTAGTTTCTTAACTTCTTCTTTCACTACAGTGTTAAGGATTGGGTTAATTCTTCTTTGAGATTCTCTGGAGGTTTTGCAATCTTCTTCTAGCAGAATACGATGCATACAGACTGAAGGGCATATTCCTTTGAGATCAGATATGTTATATCCTAATGCATTTGGATATTTCTTTAAGACATCTAAAAGTTTCTTTGTTTCTATAGTTCCTAAACTGGAATTTATTATAACTGGTCTTTTACATTCAATGTCTAAGAATTCGTACCTTAGGTTATTAGGTAAAGTTTTTAATCCTAATGTAGGTTTATCTTTACTTGGCATGGGATCCGGTGTAAGTGCTAAACTTTCGCTTAGACTATCATCTTGATACGGTGCACGCCAATTATCATCTTCGAAAATCTGAGGGATTTGAATTTTCATAATTTCAGAATAGGTAGTTTCTTTTAGTTCCATTTCTCTTACACATTTGTCAATTATGTCCAATAGATAGCATGTATCCTCTATAGCTGGTGATTGTAAGAATTGTGTTAAGATAAATTCAACTTTCTCTTCACCTAATTCAAAGGTTAGCTTTCCTCTTTTTACGTCTATTATAGCTCCGACGGTAGCTAAGAATGGTCTTCCTAGTATGATAGTGTTGCACCCCAAAATTTGCCCTCACAATACAAGACTTTGTGTACTAAGAAGGTTCACAAGGTTCACAAGATTCACAACACTTACAAGACCTTTCATGAGGTTCATGAAGTTTACAAGTCACTTTATGAGGTTCACAAGGTTCACAAGATTCACAACACTTACAATACCTTTCATGAGGTTCATGAAGTTTACAAGTCACTTTATGAGGTTCACAAGGTTCACAAGATTCACAATGCTTACAAAACCTTTCATGAGGTTCATGAAGTCTACAAGTCACTTTATGAGGTTCACAAGGTTCACAAGATCTCCCATGAGATTCATAAGGTTCACAAGACATCTTATGATGGTTCACAAGGTTCACAAAGTCCACAAATAGTCAGAAGATTTGACAACTCCCTCAGACAATGCACCTCCTAAGCAGTGCATCCAAAACTAGGGTTTTGACTTTAATCAGGCTAAATGAATTTCCAAGGCTTCAAGTGAGCTTCATAACATCTTATATGTGTGTAAGAACCCCCATGACAAGTTTCAAGACTTTTCTCAAAAGTTTGCTCAGTCAGATGATCAGATAAGTCAAAATCAGTCAAAGCAGTTAAAAAGTCAAATTGAGGTCAACTGTGGTCAAACCAAAGTCAAACTTCATGATTTTTTGCCAACATCAAGTATATGAAGTAAAATTCATCATTTGATCAAGGTTTGATCATGATTCATCAAGGAGATTTCAGATCATCAAGAATCAGGAGTTTCTAAATTAGGGTTTTCTCAGTAAAAGTCAACTAAACTTTGACCAGCCATAACTTTCACATGCTTCATCACCAAGTCTCCATCCAAAGCTCATTTTGAAGGAAATTGAATTATATACAACTTTGTGTCTCACAAGCCAAGCCCAAAAATGCTTCATTTGGAAGGTATGAGCTAAGACATTATAGGTCCTTTTGAAAGTCAACAAAAAGTCAACAACTTCAAAAGGGCATAACTTGAGAATGGAAAATGATATGGACATGAAACCAGTGGGGTTGGTTAGAGGACTCTTCAAGCTTTCCAAAATTTCCAAGAACACCCTCATAGCATTAAAATTGAAGGATGTGTGCCCTTGCAAAGTTGGGAAACTTTTGGTTGGTTTATGAGGAAAATGGAGGTTTAAAACTATTTTTTTCTAAATGGGCTTGCCATATGATGACCCAATCCACACCAAGACATCTTGCACGAAATTAACTTAATATTTTCATTATTTTATTTATTTTATTTTTATTTATTATGATTTTTTATATTAAAAATCATTTTAAATTCAAATAAAATATAAAATAGTGAAGATTTAAAATTATTTTGCTTCTAGAATGTCATAAATGATATTCTGATCTAATTGATACAAGAGTTATGAAAATCATCCCAAAATAGCAAGCTTGTATCAAGAATATTCAAATTTTAAAGGTCAATCTTTTTCAATCTCAAACTACCAAAAAATCCAAAGTCTTGAGCAATGTTTTTGACCTAATTCATTCACTCATATATATAGAACATTTAGCAATCAAAAGGAAAAAAAATTTGAGCCTCCAAAGGTAAGAGCAAAGTTCCAAAATTCACACAAAAAACTCCAATTCGGTTTGGCACTTAGAGCCCTTTTCAAGACAAACCAAAGGTTTCAACATGTTCCTTGATGTTCACTGAATGCATAGCAACACTTATCATCATCCAAAACTCCATGAATGGCATAAACCGAATCATGTTCTTCAAGTTTATTTTGTTTTTTTATATTTCATTGAATTGCTTGTTCTAATTCGTTTTTGACTGTTTGATGATGTTTGTGATGGACCATAGAGTGTTTCTGGACAAAAACAGGAAGTTTTCATGGAGGAATCCGTGAGATGCCATTGTTAGGGTTCATCCTCTAAAATTGGGGTTTCGTGCAATAAGCCATATAAATAATTTCTGAACACGCAAATAAGTTTGTTTTGTTATGGGGAATACAATGGTGTTTCCAATTTGATGAATCATTGCAGGTTTGGTGATCGTTGGGAAGAACCTCGGAAAACCTGTAAAACAAAAATCGTATGTAATTTCGCAGGAAAAATTATAAGTAAATTCGCAGGTAATTTGGAGAAGATGAAGTCCAGAGGCGCCAATTTCTAATTTGAAAATTTGTTTTAATATTTTATGTAATTGTTTGAAGTTTGTTTCACAACGCATGCGTAGCTCAGATGGTGAATGTGTGCGTGTAAAAGCTCTCTGGCCTGGGTTCGATTCCCATTAGGCCATTTTTTGTGTTATTTTGTTTTTATGATTTTTGCAGGGCATATAATAAAAGGATTGTTGTTGGGATCATGTTCACAACGCGCAGGCAGCCCAGTGGTAACTCTGTACGTCTAAGGGTGGCAAAGCTCAGGACATGGGTTCGATCCCAGCCCCAGGTAAGTATTTTTGTCACTTTTTCTTATTCTATTTAATTTTGTTTATATTATAATTAGTTTAATAAATTATAAAAATGATAAAAAAATAATAAATTGTTCATATTCTTTTCTTTTCTATAATTCAAAATTCATTTTTTTTTCAAAATTAAACTTTATCACTAAAATTATTTAATATTTATTATATTTAATATTTATTCTATTGTAAATTATTAATATTATATGTTTTGTATAAATAAATTAATTAATTAACCCTAAAAATTTTATATGTAAAAAACCTATTTTTTATATAAACCCTAATAATACTTCTTAAACCCTAATTATTTTCATATAAATGTTAATTATGTTTCTCTATTTTTATTATTATCATTTATTTATATTATCATTATATGTAATCTTATCTAAATAATGTAAATAATTTTAAATCATGTTTAAAACAATAAGATTCTAAAAATATAATAATATGATTATTTAATTATAATTAACCTTATCTTTGTACTATGTATGTATCTTATAATTTGTTTATAATTATTATTTAATTCTTGTATATAAATAATTTTCAATACATGTTTAAAAATAATTAAAACTTGTTAATTTAATATAATTTATTTTCATAATATGTTTATAATTAACTTAATTTTTATAGCATTTAAGACTTTATGATAATTAATTGTTTATATTTTCTTCTTAATCTTAAATAATAATTGTTCATAAAAATTTGATTTTGTAATTATTATGCTAATATTCTTATTTATTTTATCATTAATGCTATTTATTTTCATATCTATTTTATTATTACTAACCCCATTTAGATATATTGTGATTTATTATTATCATTATTACTAACTCCATTGTGATTTATTATTATTATTATTATTATTTCACTAACCCAATTATTATTATTATTATTTATTTTTGCTTATTTTGCTTTTATTATTATTATTGTAATTGCTCCTGGATGTAATATTTTTTTAAATGTTTAAATTATCTATTTTATGCCATGGTTAGTAAAAATAGGGAGTGTAAACATGTATGTCATTTAAAATTGATTTAGATCACTTAAATTTAAAAGATAAATATTAAAATTATACACTCACACACGTAAGTCGATCTTTGATCGCCATCTCACTTCCTTAGGGATACCTCTCATGTTGCCTAATAAAAAAGGTCAAGTAGGGTGTATAAAACAAAGTCCCTTAAAAATAAAGTCATCTAGTCCCTTAACAATAAAAGATCAAGTCCCTTAAATGGTTGCCTTCATAATGATCTTGTCCCTTTCGAATAATGATGACAGTCCCCCCAAAATGCTTAATACACCCTACAGTTGTCTTCATTAAACAGATGCCCCTTCACATGTCCCTTACATCCAAGGTAATGACTACCTATTCCTTAATAATAGGGATAGTCTTACCATTTAAAGGATAAAGAACAGAAAGACTTAAACTTTAGGGTAGGTTCCTCATAGTTACTTGCTCACTACTCAAAAATTTCTCAAACACCTCACAATTTCAAACAATTTTCAAACACAAGTTTTTTACGCATCCGTACATGGATCATTATCAAACTCTTATGAAAATTTCTATTTACACACTTCACATTTTCAAAAACAATTTAAAGTGAGCTAAGTAACTAAGAGCCCATGGATAACCATGGATGTAAAGGGTGCTAATACCTTCCCTTTACATAACCTACCCCCCGGACCCAAAAATCTTTTAAAAGGTCTTTCCTGTTCTTTTATGCCTTTCCTTTGGATAAAATAAAAGTCGGTGGCGACTCTTGCTATCCGCAACATAACTAAAGTCAGTTCTCCCACCGTGTTACAGAACTGGCGACTCTGCTGGGGAATTAATAAAAGAGGGGTACCCTTAGGAATTAGATCACTTAAAATTGTTTGCCTTGTTTGCTTTACTTTACTTGTTGGGCTCTTATGTGTGAAAGGTCCTAACCCGGATCTAGTGTACCTTAGGTAAATGGCAATAGACCAAGGAAACTGTACGACGTATATCGATATGGTTGATCTGGTGGCCATAGTTAGTGTGACTTCTTGGTGGGTGCTTATGTTCCTTAAGTCAAGTTGAGGATAATATGAGGCTGCCATATGTTGTCAATGCACTAACTAACTTTTAGAACCCTAGTTATCCCATCTTGGCCTTTAGAAGGTAGTGAGGTAACCGGCTTTGGTGCAGACTGAAGTTGGTTGACACTCGATACTACGCTCATTGAGATCTTAAACTTGGAGTGTTTTGGTTGGCAAGTAAGTTGCCTACTGAACAACCACCCTTGTGAAGGATCAATGATATTGAGATCCCTTAGAACCTGGTTACTTTTGTAGGACAGGATGAACCAACTAACTTCAGGGGAGGGTACTTACCTTTAAACCACATGCAAGCCTTTAAACCTAGGGCTATTGTGTGACTTGTTTGTGTGTGCCACATGTTTGTGATTTAGCATAACATCATGACATCATCATGCATCATAAGCATAGCATTTTCACTAACCATTTCAAGGACCAAAGGATTTATCTTTGTTCTTTGTTGCAGGTCATGACTTCTGCTCGTAGGAACACCATCAGGATCAACTTTGTAGGGATACCTTCTAAGCTTAAAGAGTTGGTTTCTCAAGTGTCTGATCATTCCCAGTTCATCAAGAGACATGGTCACCTATTGGATCTAGTCACCTCAGGGTTTAATGAAGACATGATGAGTGTTATGTTTTAGTTCTTTGACCCTAAGCACCATTGCTTTACATTCCCTGACTATCAGCTGGTTCCTACAATGAAGGAGTTCTCTAAAATTCTGGGTATACCTGTTCTTGATCAAAGACCCTTCACAGGCCTGGAGAAGGAGCTTAAACCAGAAGTTATTGCTACAGCCCTACATTTAAAGAAGTCTGACATTGTTCTAGAAACGAGAAGCGGAGTTAAGGGTATTCTTGCTAAGGTACTAATGGATAAGGCTCAGGTGCTCTTGAAGGCCATGAGCTATGATGCTTTTGAGGAGATCTTAGCCTTGCTGATTTATGGCTTAGTATTGTTCCCCAATCCAGATCAGTTCATAGACGTTCATGCCATCAACATATTCCTGGGTCACAATCCAGTACCTACATTGCTTGGAGACATCCTACATTCTCTTCATGCTCGTACTACAAGGGCAAGAGGAACTTTGATGTGCTGCATACCTAGGATCAACTTTGTAGGGATACCTTCTAAGCTTAAAGAGTTGGTTTCTCAAGTGTCTGATCATTCCCAGTTCATCAAGAGACATGGTCACCTATTGGATCTAGTCACCTCAGGGTTTAATGAAGACATGATGAGTGTTCTGTTTCAGTTCTTTGACCCTAAGCACCATTGCTTTACATTCCCTGACTATCAGCTGGTTCCTACAATGGAGGAGTTCTCTAAAATTCTGGGTATACCTGTTCTTGATCAAAGACCCTTCACAGGCCTGGAGAAGGAGCTTAAACCAGAAGTTATTGCTACAGCCCTACATTTAAAGAAGTCTGACATTGTTCTAGAAACGAGAAGCGGAGTTAAGGGTATTCTTGCTAAGGTACTAATGGATAAGGCTCAGGTGCTCTTGAAGGCCATGAGCTATGATGCTTTTGAGGAGATCTTAGCCTTGCTGATTTATGGCTTAGTATTGTTCCCCAATCCATATCAGTTTATAGACGTTCATGCCATCAACATATTCCTGGGTCACAATCCAGTACCTACATTGCTTGGAGACATCCTACATTCTCTTCATGCTCGTACTACAAGGGCAAGAGGAACTTTGATGTGATGCATACCTTTGCTTTCTAGGTGGTTTATTTCTCACCTTCCTCGCTCAATAATGAAGAATGAGCAAGGGTTCAGATGGTCCAAAAGGATCATGTCACTCTCGCATTCAGATATTCATTGGTGCTCCAGATCCATGGAGAATGTCACTATCATTGACCGTTGTGGGGAGTTTCCTAATGTGCCACTTCTAGGCATAAGAGGAGGCATCACCTACAACCCCTCTTTAGCTTTACGACAATTTGGTTACGCTCGGAGTGATGGACCACATGACGTGTTGATTCAGGGCATTGTGTTTGACTACGACAACGATCTTCAAGGTTACCGTCAGAGATTCATACGAGCTTGGGGAAAAGTAAACAGGGTTGACAACAAGACACTGGAACCTAAGTACACTATTCCTATGGAGGCTTATCTCAGATGGGTGCGATCCCGTGCTCAGACTCTCATGATGCCATATCCTGCTATCTTGCCAGTTACCATGGAACCTGTTGCTGAAGGAGACACTGCTCATACCATCCTTCACCCAGATATGCCTACTGACATGGAAGACTTGCAGAGATCTTGGATCCAACTGAAGGAGCAAAGGGATACTTTCGAGGCTCATTACAAAACAAGCCAAGAAAGAATCCTGGAACTAACAAAGCAACTTCACGAGGAACGAAATCTAAACTCATACCTCAACACAAAGAGGAAACGTCCATGGGAGACTTAAAACCCCATTTTTGTACTTATTTCCCTTCATTATAAGCCCAAGGGGCAAAATAATTTTAACATTTACTAATAAAAGTTTTATTTCCGTTTGTTTAACAAATGTAAACTCTGCGGTCCTTGAAAACATTACATATGCATCTACATACCATATCATTGCATGACAGGTTGTCACAACAGGTTTCTCATACCATATCTCGCTGTTTATTTCAGCAGAAATGGCTCTCGAACAATTTGTCAAAGATCTTCAAGCTCAGAATGCCCAATTTCAAGAAGTGATTCCGAATTTGTCCAAGGGGCAAGAAGAGTTGAACGCACTCCTCTCTGAGGACATGAAGAAGAAGAATCCTGAGGACAACAAGGATGATCAGCTGAAACAACTACAAACTGAGATGGTAGAGATGAGGATCCAGATGAATGGCCAAATGGCTCTTATCCAGAGTTTGGCCCAGGGGCAAGAAGAGCTGAGAAGCTTTGTCAATGAGTTTCGACATAACAGAGTTGGGAATCTAATCATCAGTCAACCTCCATTGAAACAAGCTGACTTGGCTGAAAGGAAAGTAAGGATAAGAGAAGGAAAGAGACATGCTACTACTGATCATCCTTCAATGGAAGAAAGAAGGCCTGGTAAGGTTAATCCACTTCTATAAAAGGAATGTAGAAGACAGTTCATCCGGTCCAGCACACCAATGTCACAAGTTTTGCAATGCCTGTTGGAGATGAAGTTGATTTCCTTGGAAAATTCTCCTAAAAATCCTAACACCTCTTCTCCTCGCTATAATCCCAAGGCAAGGTGTATGTATCACTCCGACTGTCCTGGTCATGACACTAATAACTGTTGGGCATTGAAGAATAAGATTCAAGACCTAATCGACGAAGGAATACTTGAGGTTACTCCAGAAGGCCAGGTTGAGTTCTTCTATCGTCCATCAAGCATCAAAGTTTCCTGATAACTGGAGTGACAAGTTTAGAGGAAGAGACTTTGAGAACATTTGAATTTTCATTTGTAATTTCTTTTATTTGTTTGAACACTTATTATTATGTTAAACTTTTGTTTTCATTAATGCATTGCATATGTTTGTCTTGAATTAATCCATTCGTTTCACTATATTTTGAACTATGCTTCATATTTCTATTTTGTGATATTTAACTCCTGATAAAGCTATAAGCCTGTAGAGGGAGGATGACGAAAACAATACCATAATATTAGGCAGTATGCTTTTGAACAGACTATGCTGACGATGTACAGGCATTGTTTCAATTCCTAAACAGTGGAGATATAAGGAAGTTAATCCCTAGTCAACCCTTTTGAGCCTATGAAGTAGGAGTTTTTATTCTCGCACAAATCAAAACCTTTATTCATAACCCGGGGCAGGGTAGTTACTCGGTTAACTCAAATATGCCAATTATTTGTGTTGTACACAACTAATGATGGTTCTCTATAATCATGAAACCTGACAGTCAATATCCAGCAAAAAGAAAAACCCACTAAGTCAAAACCTATGAAGGAGACTTAGTAAAAAAAATTAAGACATCCCGCTGACTGTAACTTTGAAATAAACAGTTCAGGCAAAAAGAAGGGATAACAAAGTCAAAAGAAAAAAAGAGGTCACTATGAATCCTCAACAAAGAAAGATGACTGAATGTTCAAATAAATTTAGAGTTTCTGAACCATCACAAATGTCAGTGTTACAATTCCAAACTCATTTGAGCCTCAATGCATAAGTTAACTGAGTATAGGACTGAAGAACATCATGGAGAATGGGTTGGGTACAAATAAAATTTGAGCCTTTATCCTTTGTTTCTTAAACCGTGAACCAGGCCACGTTATAACCCTTTAAAAGTCCTAACTGAAGCATGGTTAGTTTGAAAGCGTACTGCTACAAAAAGGTATCCTGACTCCTTTAGGGCTTATTATAAAACTTGAGTTAATATCACAGTTTTCATAAAAATTGTTTTTTCTAAAATAACTCTTTTTCAAAAACTTCAAGACAGACATAAGCATTGCATTTTTGCGTATATTTGTTTGCATATACCTGAGTGTATGATAAACAGAGAAACTTACAGGATGAAGGTTCAATAAATCAAAGTCTTTCTGATAAACAAAGTTGCTTCCTGGATGAAAGCCCATGTATACAAAGGGGCATAGTCATTATCTCCCAATCAAGGGGGCAGGCCATGATACTGCCTAACTCATTTGGGGCAATCAGGACAAGATTCAACTATGTTTAAACAGCCAGAGGCAGATCTCCTCATCTATCTGAAGTGCCAAGGGTAACATTACAGAATTCATAATGCCAGGGGCATGGTCATTGTTTCCTAATCAAGGGGGCATACCAAGTTACTGTTCAATTCATTCAGGGCAATCAGGTCCAGATTCAACAATGCTTAATAGCCAGAGGCAGCTCTCCTCATATATGTGAGTTTCATGATGTCAGAAACATATTATTGTGGAGCACTCTGTTTATTTCTCTTGAGGTAACTACATTCAGATACTTCCATCATGGTATAATTCATCCTCAACCAAGGGGCAATGCTTTCTCTTCAAATCTAATACCCGGAGCGCATATGGTCCATCACAATTTGAAGACACATTCCTCTCGTTGTATTACCTTGATATTGGATTCTCAGCT
The DNA here is from genome assembly GCA_963966055.1 of Lathyrus aphaca. Classification (NCBI taxonomy): domain Eukaryota; kingdom Viridiplantae; phylum Streptophyta; class Magnoliopsida; order Fabales; family Fabaceae; genus Lathyrus; species Lathyrus aphaca. Next base: position 535,830,282 of record OZ014522.1, on the reverse strand, counting down.
GAAACCATGATGGAAATTAATTGTCTACGCCAGTAGTATCAGATGGTGTCAGTATCATGTCTTCAGATCCAGCTATGAGGATTTCGGGGAAGGTATTCAGGAAAGTTAAAAATTTCAGGAGCTCCAAATCCAATTGGTTATACACTCTCGAAGTTGAAACGTTTCTGTTCTCAAGTTCAGCTTTACTTTTCCCTCTGAATCCAGATTTACTTTTACCCTATTTTACATAAGCGAAACGTCCATTAGTTGGGCTTGAATGCATGTGTGCTTAATATGATTGATGTTTACCAGAAATGCATGAAAATGCAGTAATAGTATTTACTAAGGACGAACGAGGGAAGGATTTCAACGAAGCTTCGCCGGTTCATCTCTACAAGACAGTTACAAAACTCTCAGTAGGACAAATCCATCTTCATAAAGTCATGTCTCCCTTGGAATTTATATCCATATCTTTTATCCTCATACGGATATTCGAGAATTTACTTTCCAATAAGAGTACGACGAACGAAGACGGGAGGTTATATCTATCCTACTATCAAACGAAGACGGGAGGTTATATCTACCCTACTATCAAACGAAGACGAAGGTTATATATACCTTGTTATCCCCAGCATACGGAAGGTTATGTATACCTTATTATCAAACAAGACGGGAACAAGATCCTCATATTCCTCAACAACGAATCGGGATTTATTTTCCCTGGCCAGCAGTTGTTATACGAAGACATCCAGACTCTTCCGGCAGCATCATATCATACATACATCATTTATATCATACCATAACATACATATCCATAAATGCATAATACATTTACTTAGGTGCATCATACTATGCATGCATACATATTGCATAAACTAACATTCTCCTTGCAGGATAGTTATATGCAGATAAAACAGCATCAACAATTCACAACAAGTCAGAAATGATCCGTACATTACTCAAGATGTCCTCGGAGAGTAGGCAAACGGTCTGTAAGAAGATCCATTCCCTAATCCAGGATATTTCCAGAAGATTTCATCTATCTGGTCTTGAATAGCAGGCAAACGGTCTGTATAAAGATCCATTCCCTGGTTCAAGATATTTTCAGAAGATTTAATCTATTTCCTCGGAGAGTAGGCAAACGGTCTGTAAGAAGATCCATTCCCTAATCCAGGATATTTTCAGGAGTTAATCCTGACACTTTTTTGTCCTCGGAGAGTAGGCAAACGGTCTGTAAAAAGATCCATTCCCTAATCCAGGATATTTCCAGAAGATTTCATCTATCTGGTCTTGAATAGCAGGCAAACGGTCTGTACAAAGATCCATTCCCTGGTTCAAGATATTTTCAGAAGATTTAATCTATTTCCTCGGAGAGTAGGCAAACGGTCTGTAAGAAGATCCATTCCCTAATCCAGGATATTTTCAGGAGTTAATCCTGACACTTTTTTGTCCTCGGAGAGTAGGCAAACGGTCTGTAAGAAGATCCATTCCCTAATCCAGGATATTTCCAGAAGATTTCATCTATCTGGTCTTGAATAGCAGGCAAACGGTCTGTACAAAGATCCATTCCCTGGTTCAAGATATTTTCAGAAGATTTAATCTATTTCCTCGGAGAGTAGGCAAACGGTCTGTAAGAAGATCCATTCCCTAATCCAGGATACTTTCAGGAGTTAATCCTGACACTTTTTTGTCCTCGGAGAGTAGGAAAACGGTCTGTAAAAAGATCCGTTCCCTAATCCAGGATATTTCCAGAAGATTTCATCTATCTGCCCTTGAATAGCAGGCAAACGATCTGTAAAAAGATCCATTCCCTGGTTCAAGATATTTTTCAGAAGAACTAATCCTGACGTTCTTTTGACCTTGAATAGCAGGAAAACGGTCTATACAAAGATCCATTCCCTGGTTCAAAATATTTTTCAGAAGAACTAATCCTGACGTTCTTTTGACCTTGAATAGCAGGAAAACGGTCTATACAAAGATCCATTCCCTGGTTCAAGATATTTTTCAGAAGAACAAATCCTGACGTTCTTTTGACCTTGGAGAGTAGGCAAACGGTCTGTAAAAAGATCTATTCCCTAATCCAAGATATTTCCAGAAGAGATAATCGTCACGAAGATTTATTTCTACTGGTCTATTCAACAAATTCAAATTATAAACGATTCAGAGACAGCATATACGAAGACCTAGTACTGAGATCCAGTATCAACACAAAGCTATCATCACATCCAGTTCTTTAGATGGCATCTCTAAGCCCATCTCCAGTTCTTCCAAGTGGCATCTTTAAGCCCACTCAAGCATATACAACCAACCCTCTATATCAGTTTACGCACCGGTGAGTGCAAATTTTTGGGCTTTTGTGTTCAATCCCCTTCAACCTTCCCGGTCACGACTGGCACATATACCAATCTAACCCCTCAGGTTTCAGAAAATTGAACAGGGGCAACTGTTGCACCCCAAAATTTGCCCTCACAATACAAGACTTTGTGTACTAAGAAGGTTCACAAGGTTCACAAGATTCACAACACTTACAAGACCTTTCATGAGGTTCATGAAGTTTACAAGTCACTTTATGAGGTTCACAAGGTTCACAAGATTCACAACACTTACAAGACCTTTCATGAGGTTCATGAAGTTTACAAGTCACTTTATGAGGTTCACAAGGTTCACAAGATTCACAATGCTTACAAAACCTTTCATGAGGTTCATGAAGTCTACAAGTCACTTTATGAGGTTCACAAGGTTCACAAGATCTCCCATGAGATTCATAAGGTTCACAAGACATCTTATGATGGTTCACAAGGTTCACAAAGTCCACAAATAGTCAGAAGATTTGACAACTCCCTCAGACAATGCACCTCCTAAGCAGTGCATCCAAAACTAGGGTTTTGACTTTAATCAGGCTAAATGAATTTCCAAGGCTTCAAGTGAGCTTCATAACATCTTATATGTGTGTAAGAACCCCCATGACAAGTTTCAAGACTTTTCTCAAAAGTTTGCTCAGTCAGATGATCAGATAAGTCAAAATCAGTCAAAGCAGTTAAAAAGTCAAATTGAGGTCAACTGTGGTCAAACCAAAGTCAAACTTCATGATTTTTTGCCAACATCAAGTATATGAAGTAAAATTCATCATTTGATCAAGGTTTGATCATGATTCATCAAGGAGATTTCAGATCATCAAGAATCAGGAGTTTCTAAATTAGGGTTTTCTCAGTAAAAGTCAACTGAACTTTGACCAGCCATAACTTTCACATGCTTCATCACCAAGTCTCCATCCAAAGCTCATTTTGAAGGAAATTGAATTATATACAACTTTGTGTCTCACAAGCCAAGCCCAAAAATGCTTCATTTGGAAGGTATGAGCTAAGACATTATAGGTCCTTTTGAAAGTCAACAAAAAGTCAACAACTTCAAAAGGGCATAACTTGAGAATGGAAAATGATATGGACATGAAACTAGTGGGGTTGGTTAGAGGACTCTTCAAGCTTTCCAAAATTTCCAAGAACACCCTCATAGCATTAAAATTGAAGGATGTGTGCCCTTGCAAAGTTGGGAAACTTTTGGTTGGTTTATGAGGAAAATGGAGGTTTAAAACTAATTTTTTCTAAATGGGCTTGCCATATGATGACCCAATCCACACCAAGACATCTTGCACGAAATTAACTTAATATTTTCATTATTTTATTTATTTTATTTTTATTTATTATGATTTTTTATATTAAAAATCATTTTAAATTCAAATAAAATATAAAATAGTGAAGATTTAAAATTATTTTGCTTCTAGAATGTCATAAATGATATTCTGATCTAATTGATACAAGAGTTATGAAAATCATCCCAAAATAGCAAGCTTGTATCAAGAATATTCAAATTTTAAAGGTCAATCTTTTTCAATCTCAAACTACCAAAAAATCCAAAGTCTTGAGCAATGTTTTTGACCTTATTCATTCACTCATATATATAGAACATTTAGCAATCAAAAGGAAAAAAAATTTGAGTCTCCAAAGGTAAGAGCAAAGTTCCAAAATTCACACAAAAAACTCCAATTCGGTTTGGCACTTAGAGCCCTTTTCAAGACAAACCAAAGGTTTCAACATGTTCCTTGATGTTCACTGAATGCATAGCAACACTTATCATCATCCAAAACTCCATGAATGGCATAAACCGAATCATGTTCTTCAAGTTTATTTTGTTTTTTTATATTTCATTGAATTGCTTGTTCTAATTCGTTTTTGACTGTTTGATGATGTTTGTGATGGACCATAGAGTGTTTCTGGACAAAAACAGGAAGTTTTCATGGAGGAATCCGTGAGATGCCATTGTTAGGGTTCATCCTCTAAAATTGGGGTTTCGTGCAATAAGCCATATAAATAATTTCTGAACACGCAAATAAGTTTGTTTTGTTATGGGGAATACAATGGTGTTTCCAATTTGATGAATCATTGCAGGTTTGGTGATCGTTGGGAAGAACCTAGGAAAACCTGTAAAACAAAAATCGTATGTAATTTCGCAGGAAAAATTATAAGTAAATTCGCAGGTAATTTGGAGAAGATGAAGTCCAGAGGCGCCAATTTCTAATTTGAAAATTTGTTTTAATATTTTATGTAATTGTTTGAAGTTTGTTTCACAACGCATGCGTAGCTCAGATGGTGAATGTGTGCGTGTAAAAGCTCTCTGGCCTGGGTTCGATTCCCATTAGGCCATTTTTTGTGTTATTTTGTTTTTATGATTTTTGCAGGGCATATAATAAAAGGATTGTTGTTGGGATCATGTTCACAACGCGCAGGCAGCCCAGTGGTAACTCTGTACGTCTAAGGGTGGCAAAGCTCAGGACATGGGTTCGATCCCAGCCCCAGGTAAGTATTTTTGTCACTTTTTCTTATTCTATTTAATTTTGTTTATATTATAATTAGTTTAATAAATTATAAAAATGATAAAAAAAATAATAAATTGTTCATATTCTTTTCTTTTCTATAATTCAAAATTCATTTTTTTTTTCAAAATTAAACTTTATCACTAAAATTATTTAATATTTATTATATTTAATATTTATTCTATTGTAAATTATTAATATTATATGTTTTGTATAAATAAATTAATTAATTAACCCTAAAAATTTTATATGTAAAAAACCTATTTTTTATATAAACCCTAATAATACTTCTTAAACCCTAATTATTTTCATATAAATGTTAATTATGTTTCTCTATTTTTATTATTATCATTTATTTATATTATCATTATATGTAATCTTATCTAAATAATGTAAATAATTTTAAATCATGTTTAAAACAATAAGATTCTAAAAATATAATAATATGATTATTTAATTATAATTAACCTTATCTTTGTACTATGTATGTATCTTATAATTTGTTTATAATTATTATTTAATTCTTGTATATAAATAATTTTCAATACATGTTTAAAAATAATTAAAACTTGTTAATTTAATATAATTTATTTTCATAATATGTTTATAATTAACTTAATTTTTATAGCATTTAAGACTTTATGATAATTAATTGTTTATATTTTCTTCTTAATCTTAAATAATAATTGTTCATAAAAATTTGATTTTGTAATTATTATGCTAATATTCTTATTTATTTTATCATTAATGCTATTTATTTTCATATCTATTTTATTATTACTAACCCCATTTAGATATATTGTGATTTATTATTATCATTATTACTAACTCCATTGTGATTTATTATTATTATTATTATTATTATTATTTCACTAACCCAATTATTATTATTATTATTTATTTTTGCTTATTTTGCTTTTATTATTATTATTGTAATTGCTCCTGGATGTAATATTTTTTTAAATGTTTAAATTATCTATTTTATGCCATGGTTAGTAAAAATAGGGAGTGTAAACATGTATGTCATTTAAAATTGATTTAGATCACTTAAATTTAAAAGATAAATATTAAAATTATACACTCACACACGTAAGTCGATCTTTGATCGCCATCTCACTTCCTTAGGGATACCTCTCATGTTGCCTAATAAAAAAGGTCAAGTAGGGTGTATAAAACAAAGTCCCTTAAAAATAAAGTCATCTAGTCCCTTAACAATAAAAGATCAAGTCCCTTAAATGGTTGCCTTCATAATGATCTTGTCCCTTTCGAATAATGATGACAGTCCCCCCAAAATGCTTAATACACCCTACAGTTGTCTTCATTAAACAGATGCCCCTTCACATGTCCCTTACATCCAAGGTAATGACTACCTATTCCTTAATAATAGGGATAGTCTTACCATTTAAAGGATAAAGAACAGAAAGACTTAAACTTTAGGGTAGGTTCCTCATAGTTACTTGCTCACTACTCAAAAATTTCTCAAACACCTCACAATTTCAAACAATTTTCAAACACAAGTTTTTTACGCATCCGTACATGGATCATTATCAAACTCTTATGAAAATTTCTATTTACACACTTCACATTTTCAAAAACAATTTAAAGTGAGCTAAGTAACTAAGAGCCCATGGATAACCATGGATGTAAAGGGTGCTAATACCTTCCCTTTACATAACCTACCCCCCGGACCCAAAAATCTTTTAAAAGGTCTTTCCTGTTCTTTTATGCCTTTCCTTTGGATAAAATAAAAGTCGGTGGCGACTCTTGCTATCCGCAACATAACTAAAGTCAGTTCTCCCACCGTGTTACAGATAGGTGTAGTGGAGTCTTCAGAGATGTCCATGATTATAAAATCAGTAGGGATGTAGAATTGTCCTATACGCACTGGGACGTTTTCTAGTATGCCTACAGGATATTTAACTGAGCGATCGGCTAGTTGAACAGACATTTTAGTTGGTCTTAGGTCTCCCATGTCTAGCCTTTTGCAAATCGTTAAGGGCATAACACTAATACTGGCTCCTAAATCGCATAGAGCTTTGTCAATGACGAATTTTCCTATTACACAGGGTATAGAGAAACTTCCTGGATCTTTTAGCTTAGGAGGCATATTATTCTGAATTATGGCGCTACACTCAGCAATAAGTGTAACTGTTCCGTTATCCTCTATCTTTTTCTTATTGGATAAGATTTCTTTTAAAAACTTAGCATACGAGGGTATTTGAGTGATTGCTTCTGTAAACGGAATAGTAATGTTCAATTGTTTCAGAAGTTCGACAAATTTCTTAAACTGACCCGTCGTCTTGGAATTGGTTAATCTCTGAGGGTACGGAATTGGTGGTTTATAGGGTGGTGGAGGCACAAAAGGCTTTTCTTTCTCCACTGCCTCTTGATTATCATCTTCCTTTTCTTCTGGATCATTCACCACTTCAGTCGGTTTATCCGGTTTTTGGTACATGGCTGGATTGTCAAGTCTTGGATCGGTAGGTCCGTCAAGTTCCTTGCCACTTTTTAATATTACGGCATTGGCATGTCCTTTCGGATTAGGTTGAGGTTGTCCAGGAAATACTCCAGCTGGTGCAGCAGTAGGTGCTTGTTGTTGAGCTACTTGTGAAATCTGAGTTTCAAGCATTTTGTTATGTGTAGCTAATGCATCTACTTTGCTTACTAATTGCTTAATCTGCTCACTAGTGTGAATGTTTTGGTTTAAGAAGTCCTTGTTCGTTTGAGATTGGTTAGCTATAAAGTTCTCTATCATCAACTCAAGGTTCGATTTTCTAGGGACATTAGGAGCAGTCTTTTGATATCCTGGTGGTGTAGCTGGTGCTTGACCTGGTGCGTATAAAGCATTGTTATTCTTATAGGAGAAGTTCGGATGATTCTTCCAACCTGGGTTGTATGTGTTTGAGTATGGGTTTCCTTGAGCATAATTCACTTGGTCTGTCGGAATTCCTGTCAATAGTTGACAATCAGGAACTTCGTGTCCTGGAACTCCACATAACTCACAGTTAGGTGTTACTGCAGCCACGGTGGCTGTTGGTGTTATGGCCAAGTTGTCGATCTTTTGGTTTAGTTGGTCAAACTTTGCATTGACTTGGTCCATACTACTCACTTCGTACATACCTCCTTTTGTTGGTTTCTCAGTTGCGACTCTTTCGCTTCCCCATTGGTAATGGTTTTGAGCCATACTTTCAATAAGTGCATAAGCATCATTATATTCTTTGTCCATCAATGCACCGCCTGCGGCAGCGTCAATCGTCATTCTTGTATTGTACAAGAGTCCATTATAGAAGGTATGGATGACCATCCATTCTACTAATCCGTGATGTGGACAAAGTCTCAGCAAATCCTTATAGGGTTCCCAAGCTTCGAATAGTGATTCGTTTTCCCTTTGCTTAAATCCGTTGATCTGAGCTCTCAGCATAGCTGTCTTGCTAGGTGGGAAATATCTGGTCAAGAAAACTCTCTTTAGTTCCTCCCACGTAGTTACTGAGTTCGAAGGCAGAGATTGAAGCCAGGCTCTCGCTCTGTCTCGAAGTGAGAAAGGAAACAAACGTAGTCTAATAGCTTCTTGGGTAACTCCATTGGCTTTTACGGTATCTGCGTATTGCACAAAGATCGAAAGATGAAGGTTCGGATCCTCGGTAGGATTTCCGGAGAATTGATTTTGTTGCACGACTGATATCAATGAAGGTTTTAGTTCGACATCATTTCGGTTGATAGCCGGTGTGGCAATGCTTGAATGCGGTTCAGCTTGCGAAGGACTAGCGTAATACTTAAGTGGGTGATTCTGTTCTTCAGCCATCTCTGCGTCCTTTGATGTTACGACTGGTTTAGGTGGATCTAATTGAAGATCTGGAATATTGTAACTTTTTTCGTAATCGAATATCCGTCTTCTTACGTGTAAGAAGCGTTCCGATTCTGGGATTAGAGGTTGCAAGTCTTTGCTTTTAGAGCGAGTACTTGGCATACACTCGGGAATTTGGATTAAGAAAATAAAATAGTTGATACCTTAGTCTAGACAATGCTACCTAAAGTGCACTAGTAACTAAATTAAGGTCCCCGGCAACGGCGCCAAAAACTTGATGGGCTAAAGACGTATCTAATTATGTGTCTAGCGGTATCTTAACTGTAAGTGCACAGCCTATCGAAGTAATATTTAAGATTATCGATCCACAGGGACTCTATGGTTACTTAGTGCTAGATGAACTTCTAGTTTAGCTAAGGTGAAGGGTTGTCACGATTTTTTTTGTTGTTTTTAAAATATTAAAGGCGGGAATTAAATTTAAGTTTTAATAAAATAATACTAAGGCGGTCGGTATGTAATTATACTAACTTAGGCGGGTCAATCTAACTTAGGCTTATAAAGGTGTTCACTTAAACTATTCTGTAGAGGTTACCAGTTTAAATACCCTCAACTCACACTCTCGTGGTCTTATCTCAGATCTTACCCTTAAAGCCCTATGCCTGCTCTCGCTAGCCCATAAGTGTTTAGAGATAATTTTTGGAAACTTAGTAATTCTAATTTATTTTAAAGCGCTCTCGCTGTGTTTAATTTAAATGCCTAACTTTAGCTATCTGGTTAAAATCTCACACTCTCGTGGTCTTGACCTAACCTAATACTCTTTCCTTACTCTCGTAACGAAAAGGTCGATTTTAAATAAAAAGTATCAGCCAGAATGTTAAGCTATTAATTATTTTAAGCCTATGGTTAAATTTACCGATTAAGTTTGTTTTAACTACATACCGCCCTAAGGTAATTAGCTACTCATTTTTGTTGAACCAGACAGAGGCAGAGAAACAATATACAAAATATTCATGGCAGAAAAATAAATAAACAACATAAATATTAAATTGCAAATAATAAAAACCTGGTTAACAATAAAATGGCAGACTCCTTCTTCCACAGACCGGAAAGCTCGGAGTATTTGGCGGAATCGAAAATAATAAAATATTCTGAAGGTTTAGAAACAAGTAAATTTTATAACAATTTCCTGATGTTGGAAATTGTTATAGGTTGGGTTTGGATACAATAAAAATAGAATACTGAAAATAATGCTGAAATAAAAGGGTTGTAAAATAATTCGGCAGAGCTTCCGCAGGAAATTGATAAAAAATTGCTCTGTAGATTGTTCATAAAATTTAAGCTATTTATAGAACATTTAATGGGCTTGTGGTTTGGACTTGTTGCATTGGGCCTCGTAGGAGCAGTTGAGAGAATATAGGAACGTGGCTGGAAAATAGGCAGACCATGTGCACGTAGCGTTTGTGACCAAGTCTGGGTCAAATAACCTATTTTTCCCTTGTCACGGTCGTGACAAGGGCATCACGTTCGTGTCCCTTGAATTTTAAGTGTCACGGTCGTGACAAGGTCATCACGGTCGTGATTGCTTCTTTTGGGGTGTCACGGTCGTGACAACTAGGTGACGACCGTGAGTGCAACAAATTATGCAGGTTTTTGCAGGTTTCTTCATTTCTTCATCTTTTTATGGTTGTTTTCGTTCCTTTTGCTCTTGACTCATGATTTAGCTCCATATATGATGTACCTGCAAAATGGTAAGAAAAACTCGAGGAATCGGGTGTTAAAACGACGATTATGCGATAAAACGGTAATGAAACTTAGCAATATAATCGATACATTTTCTCGTTATCACACACCTTACTTGGTAAGTGTTCAAACTTATAATATTATTGATGAAATTATTGTAACCAAGAAGGTGTTGAAGGACCTGACTGTAACAAGGAAGAAAAAGGATGTAACAAAAAAGGTTCTGAGAATAGTGAAGATGATAGTATTTTCACACACTTATTTGAGGATTCAGATGATGATGGAATTTCTGTTGACATAGATGAAGATGTTGTTGACAAAGATGAAGGTAAAGAAAAGGGGAAGAGCAGGGGTAAAGAAAAAGTTAAGGGGAATGGCAAGGGTAAAGAAAAAGTTAATGGGAAAGGCAAGGTGAAAGCCAAAGCTGGGAGACCAAGGAAGAAGAAGTTGGAGAAAGAAACAGGTGAATGTAGTGGTGTATTTGAAGATGATATTGAAGATGAGGTTACCAAGGAATACTTAAGAGGTTTGAGTGATGTTGAGGAGTATGATACCGATGAGATTCCTCCTGATTATGATAGTGAAGATGATGAGATTATTAAAAATGATTTTCCAACTTTCAAGCTGCCAAAAAGAATGGACGACTATAAGTGGGAATTAGGAACTTATTTTGGTTCTAAGAAGGAGTTTAAAGAGGGAATTGGAACTTATGCAATTCATGCTGGTAGAAATCTCCAATTTAAGAAAAATGATAACAAGAGGATGAGAGTAATTTGTAAGAAAGGTTGTCCATGGGAAACCTACTGTGCAGTACTACAAGATAAGAAAGCACGGTAGTTGAGAAAGATTGTGGACAAGCATACATGCACCAGGGACTATAAGGTAAGTTTTCTTAATTCCAAATGGTTGGGTAATAAAATTCAAACTAATGTTAGAGAGAATCTCGATTTGAAATTGAGTGATATAATGGAGAAAGCCAAACAAAAGTGGAATGTTGGAATCAATAAGACACTTGCATACTGTAACACGGTGGGAGAACTGACTTTAAGTTATGTTGCGGATAGCAAGAGTTGCCACCGACTTTTATTTTATCCAAAAGGAAAGGGTATAAAAGAACAGGAAAGACCTTAAGAGATATTTTTGGGTCCGGGGGTAGGTTATGTAAAGGGAAGGTGTTAGCACCCTTTACATCCATGGTTATCCATGGGCTCTTAGTTACTTAGCTCACTTTTGAATTGTTTTTGAAAGTGTAGTGTGTGAATAGAAAAATTTTCAGAATAGTTGATAATAATCCATGTACGGATGTGTAAAAACTTGTTTTTGAAAATTCGTTTGAAATTGTGAAGAGTTTGAAAAGTTTTTTAAGTGAGCAAGTACATAAGAGGAACCTACCCTAAAGTTTTAAGTCTTTCTTGTTCTTTATCCTTTAATTGGTAAGACTATCCCTACTATTAAGGAGTAGGTAGTCATTACCTTGGATGTAAGGGACATATGAGGGACATCTGTTTTTATGAAGGCAACTGTGGGGTGTATTAAGCATATAGGAGGGACTATCATCATTATTCGAAAAGGGACTCGATCTTTAAAGGCAACCTATTAGGGACTTGATGATTTTTTCTTTTAAGGGACTTGCTTTATACACCCCACTTGACCTTATGAGTTAGGCAACTTGAGGGATAGCCTTAGAAATGTGTGATGGCGATTAAAAATCGACTTACGTGTGTGAGTGTTCAATTTAATATTTATCTTTAAATTTAAATGATCTAAATTAATTTTAAATAACATACATGTTTACACTCCCTATTTTTACTAACCATGACATAAAAAATAAATAATTTAAATATTACAAAATATTACATCCAGGAGCAATTACAATAATAATAATAAAGCAAATTAAATAAATAGCAAAATAAATAGATAAATAAAATAAATAAGCAATTATAATTGGGTTAGTGAAACAATAATAATAATAATAAATCACAATGGGGTTAGTAATAATGATAATAATAAATCACAATATATCTAAATGGGGTTAGTAATAACAAAATAGATATGAAAATAAATAGCATTAATGATAAAATAAATAAGAATATTAGCATAATAATTACAAGATCAAATTTTTATGGACAATTATTATTTAAGATTATGAAGAAGATATAAACAATTAATTATCATAAAGTTTTAAATGCTATAAAAATTAAGTTAATTATAAACATATTATGAAAATAAATTATATTAAATTAACAAGTTTTAATTATTAAAAAATTATTTACATGCATAATTAGATTATAAACAATTATAGAATATTTACATATTAAAAAATAAATTAAACATTTTAATTTTTAGATTTTATGTACAAATTATTAAATTATTTTTAAACACATTATAATTAGATTATCATAGGTTTAATTACAAATTATTTATATATAATTTAGATTATAAACAAAGTATAAAAAAAAATATTTACATATCATATAGAACAAATTTGATTATAATTATATTTACTGAAATTAATTGTATTAAATAAACATGATCATGATAATTATATTTACAAGATTTTATATTAAATATTATATATACAACAAGATTAGAAATTTAAATCATAAAATAAAATTAATTTTTATTATCTAGAAAATAAATTAGGTTTTACAAAATCAGGGTTTTAGGGTTTATTAGAAAAATACTTTAAAAGTTTATAATAATATACAAAATTATATATACATATATTATGATTCAATTACATAAAAGAAATAATTTTTGAAGAAAATATGATTTTTTTGAATATTATAACCATTGAGTGACATTTTATTGAATTATTTTATTATATATAATTATTAATAAAACCTAAATTAATTGAACAAAATAAAATAAAAGAAAACAAACCTGGCTGGGATTTGAACCCAGGAGGCTTTGTTCACCAGCAACCACACTCACCACTTGGCCATCACACGCGCATGCAGCAAATAAGGGAGTAGAATTGCTTTTGTTCCTTGTCATGAAAAATCCAGAAAATAAAAGAAAGCAAAAAGGCCTGGGTGATGATTGAACCCAGGACCTTTGAACACTCAAACGCGCGCATAACCATCCGGCTGGGAGAGCCCATCTGATATTTGAATGACAATTGAACATAATATATTATACTTCATAGTTAACCTGAAAAAATAGAAAAAATAATGGTACAAGGCAGGATTCGAACACAGGTTTCGTAACCAAACACAAACGCCTCTTTCCACTGGGACACATGCTTCTGTGTGACAAATAACCAAGATGAATACATAATATTTTAAATCAACATTTTAAATATAACATTCGCGCCAGAACGCCTTCATCTTCAACCTTAAATTCGTAGGGTTTCCTGCGAATTTTTCTGGGAAAACTCCTACGGATTTTCATGCCATTCAAACCTGCGAATCACATACAGCGTCATACAAGTGAAATTTCTTCAAATTAAACCTGCAAACATGATCTACACAACAATTACAGTCCAAATATGAGTCCATTATCAATTTATATTAAGTATTCTATGAATCCCTGATTTTGAAGCTTTAACCCTAATCATGGCGGATTGCTATTTTGGTCACGAAACTCCAATCTCTTTGTCCAGAAACCTTCACAAGCTTAATACAAACATCATAAACCAAACAAAATTCGTTGAAATACATTAAATTAGTGAAACCGAAAAAAAATATATTCAAGAACAAATAGAACTCGGATTATGCATTATGGAGTGATTTTGATGCGTATGAGTGATGGTTTTGCTTCAAGGAGGTCCAAGGAACATTGCTATGTTCTTATTTTACCTTAAAACACCTTGTATGAATGGATCCGAATATGAGTTTTGGAAGAGATTTTTTATTTTATGAACTTACTCTTAGTGCAGAAAAAATCCTCCCTCTTCAATAGAGTTAAGTTTAGTACTTATAGAAGAGTCAATTAGATCAATAAAATTGAATGGTTGTATGAAGAATTTGATTCAAAAAGATTCACAATGATCATGTTTTAAAATCCAAATATTCATGTATGAATTCTTGCTATCTTTGGCCAAATATCATGATTTCTTTCCTCTTCAATTCAAATCAACATTTAAGATCTTCTAGAAACTCAATCTCCATCAAATATTACATTTTCATATTTTATTTTTATTTAAAATGATTTTTAATGAATTAAATCAAAATAAATAAAAATAAAATAATAAAAATTCAGATTTTTAATGGTTTGGGTCGTGCATGAAGTTGGTGTATGGGTTGGGTCATCATTTGGCAGGCCCATTTGGAAGAAATTGGTTTTAGACCTCCTTTTTCATCATAAACCAACTCAAAATTTCCCAACTTTGCAAGGGCACATATCCTTCAATTTTAATGCTTTGAGGGTGTTCTTGGACTTTTTGGAAAGCTTGAAGAGTCCTCTAAACAACCCCACTGGTTTCAGGTCCATACCATTTACCAATCTCAAGTTATGCCCTTTTGAAGTTGTTGACTTTTTGTTGACTTTCAAAAGAACCTATAATGTCTTAGCTCATACGTTCCAAATGAAGCATTTCTGGGCTTGGCTTGTGAGACACAAAGTTGTAGAGAATTCAATTTCCTTCAAAATGAGCTTTGAGTGGAGACTTGGTGATGAAGCATGTGAAAGTTATGGCTGGTCAAAGTTCAGTTGACTTTTACTAAGGAAACCCTAATTTAGAAACTCCTGATTATTGATGATCTGGAATCTCCTTGATGAATCATGATCAACCCTTGATCAAATGATGAATTTTACTTCATATACTTGATGTTGGCAAAAAATCATGAAGTTTGACCTTGGTTTGACCACAGTTGACCTCAGTTTGACTTTTTAACTGTATTGACTGATTTTGACTTATCTGATCATCTGACTGAGCAAACTTTTGAGAAAAGTCTTGAAACTTGTCATGGGGGTTCTTACACACATATAAGATGTTATGAAGCTCACTTGAAGTCTTGGAAGTTCATTTAGCCTGATTAAAGTCAAAACCCTAGTTTTGGATGCACTGCCTAGGAGGTGCATTGTCTGAGGGAATTGTCAACTCCTTTGACCAATTGTGAACTTTGTGAACCTTGTGAATCTTCATAAAGTGTCTTGTGATACTCATGGGAGGTATTGTGAAGCTTGTGAACCTTGTTAACCTCATGAAGTGGCTTTGTAGACCTCATGAACCTCAGGAAAGCTTTATATTCATTGTGAATCTTGTGAACCTTGTGAACCTTCAAGAAGTGACTTGTAAACTTCATGAACTTCATGGAAGGTCTTGTAAATGTTGAGAAGCTTGTGAACCTTGTGAACCTTCATAAAGTAACTTGTAGACTTCATGAACTTCATGAAAGGTTATGTAAGTGTTGAGAAACTTGTGAACCTTGTGAACCTTCTTAGAACACAAAGTCTTGTATTGTGAGGGCAAATTTTGGGGTGCAACAGCTGCCCCTGTTCAATTTTCTGAAACCTGAGGGGTTAGATTGGTATATTTGCCAGTCGTGACCTGGAAGGTTGAAGGGGATTGAACACAAAAGCCCAAAAATTTGCACTCACCAGTGCATTAGAGTGGTACAGATGGCTAGTTGAATATGATTGAGTGGGCTTAAAGATGCCACTAGGGGAAAGTTCTTCAGATATATTTCTTGGAAGATAAAGCAGTCCAAAATATGGAGGTATAATGAAAGCTGTCAAGAGTCTGGAGCAGTCCTGAGGTATTGATGATATGCTTTCAGGATACTGGAGTAATACTGATGTAACAGCATGTCTTCATGAGGATAGAGCAATCAATAATGATAACCCTAAAGCAGTCTTGAAGTAATAATATGATTTCAGGAGGATAGAGCAATGATAACTCTAAAGCAGTCTTGAAGTAATGATTTCAGGAGGATAGAGCCATCAATAATGATAACTCTAAAGCAGTCTTGAAGTAATGATTTCAGGAGGATAGAGCCATCAATAATGATAACTCTAAAGCAGTCTTGAAATAATAATATGATTTCAGGAGGATAGAGCAATGATAACTCTAAAGCAGTCTTGAAGTAATGATTTCAGGAGGATAGAGCCATCAATAATGATAACTCTAAAGCAGTCTTGAAGTAATGATTTCAGGAGGATAGAGCCATCAATAATGATAACTCTAAAGCAGTCTTGAAATAATAATATGATTTCAGGAGGATAGAGCAATCAATAATGATAACTCTAAAGCAGTCTTGAAGTAATGATTTCAGGAGGATAGAGCCATCAATAATGATAACTCTAAAGCAGTCTTGAAGTAATGATTTCAGGAGGATAGAGCCATCAATAATGATAACTCTAAAGCAGTCTTGAAATAATAATATGATTTCAGGAGGATAGAGCAATCAATAATGATAACTCTAAAGCAGTCTTGAAGTAATGATTTCAGGAGGATAGAGCCATCAATAATGATAACTCTAAAGCAGTCTTGAAGTAATGAGAAGTTATCAGGAGGATAAAGTAACCCTGAGGTAACAATAAAGCAGTCCCAAAAGTAATAAGAAGCTTATCAGGAGGATAAAGTAACCCTGAGGTTACGATAAAGCAGTCCCAAAGGTAATAAGAAGCTTATCAGGAGGATAAAGTAACCCTGAGGTTACGATAAAGCAGTCCCAAAAGCAATAAGAAGCTTATCAGGAGGATAAAGTAACCCTGAGGTTACGATAAAGCAGTCCCAAAGTAATAAGAAGCTTTCAGGAGGATGAAGCAATCCTGATGTATTGATGTGCTTTCAAGAGGATAGAGCAGTCCTGATGATCATAAGTTTGTTTGCTGGATAATCAACCTGAAAACAAGGTAGCATTCTGTATAAATAGTATTAGTTCATGTATTATGTATGTATGTATAACATGATGCACCTAAGTAATGTATTATGTATTCATGGGTATGTATGCTATGGTATGATGTAAATGATGTATGTATGATATGACACTGCCGGAAGCGTCTGGATATCTTCATATAACAACTGCTGGCCAGGGAAAATAAATCCCGATTCGTTGCTGAAGAATATGAGGAACTCGTCCCCGTCTTGTTTGATGATGATATATACATAACCTTTCGTCTGCTGGGGATAGTAAGGTATATATAACCTCCCGTCTGCTGGGGATAGTAAGGTAGATATAACCTCCCGTCTTCGTTCGTCGTACTCTTATTGGAAAGTAAATTCCCGAATATCCGTATGAGGATAAAAGAGATGGATATAAATTCCAGGGGAGATGGGACTTTATGAAGATGGATTCGTCCTACTGAGGGTTTGTAACTGTTTTGTAGAGATGAACCGGCGAAGCTTCGTTGAAATCCTTCCCTCGTTCGTCCTTAGCATGTACTATTATTGCATTTTCATGCATTTCTGGTAATCATCAATCATATTCAAAAACATACATACGTTCAAACACAACCAATGGGCGTTTCACTTATGTAAAATAGGGTAAAAGTAAATCTGGATTCAGAGGGTAAAGTAAAGTTGAACTTGAAAACAAAATCGTTTCAACTTCGAGAGCGTATAACCAAATGGATTTAGAGCTCCTGAGATCCTTAACTTTCCTGAACGCCTTCCCAGAAATCCTCATGGTTGGATCTGAAGATATGATACTGACACCATCTGATACTACCGGCGTAGACAATTAATTCCCACAATGATTTCTGCTGAGAACTCCAAATCAAGGTAATATAACGAGAGAAATGTGTCTTCAAGTTGTAATGGACCATGTACTCTCCGGATACTATATTTGAAAAGAAAGCATTGCCCCTTGGTTGAGGATGAATTGTCCCAAAAGGGAAGTATCTGAATGTAGTTACCTCAAGAGAAACAAGCAGAATGCCCCATAAGCATATGCCCCTGGCATTGTGGACTCTGTAATGACACCTTTGGTAATTCAACTGTATGAGGAAAAATGCCCCTGGCTATTAAGCACAGTTGAGTCTGGACCTAATTGCCCCAACTGAATTGAACAGTAACTTGGTATGCCTCTTGACTGGGAAACAGTGACTATGCCCTTGGCATTATGAACTTTGTAATGTTACCCTTGGCACTTCAGATAGATGGGGAGATCTGCCTCTGGCTGCTTAAACATAGTTGAATCTTGTCCTGATTGCCCCAAATGAGTTAGACAGTATCATAGTCTGCCCCCTTGATTGGGAGATAATGACTATGCCCCTTTGTATACAGGGACTTTGATCCAGGAAGCAACTTTGTTTATCAGAAGGACTTTAGTTCATTGAACATTCACCCTGTAAGCTTCTCCATTTCTCAAACACTCAGGTATATGCAAACAAATATATTCAAAAATGCAATGCTTATGTCTGTCTTGAAGTTTTGAAACAAGTTATTTTTAGAAAAACTGTTTTTTTTTTTTTTTTTAAACTGTGATATTAACTCAAGTTTTATAACAAGCCCTAAAGGAGTCAGGATACCTTTTTGTAGCAGTACGCTCTCGAACTAACCATGCTTCAGTTAGGACTTTTAAAGGGTTATAACGTGGCCTGGTTCATGGTTTAAGAAACAAAGGATAAAGGCTCAAATTTATTTGTACCCAACCCATTCTCCATGATGTTCTTCAGTCCTATACTCAGTTAACTTATGCATTGAGGCTCAAATGAGTTTGGCATTGTAACACTGACATTTGTGATGGTTCAGAAACCCAAAAATTTATTTGAACATTCAGTCATCTTTCTTTGTTGAGGATTCATAGTGACCTCTTTTTTTTTTTTTATTATCCCTTCTTTTTGCCTGAACTGCTTATTTCAAGGTTACAGTCAGGGGGATGTCTTAATGTTTTACTAAGTCTCCTTCATAGGTTTTGACTTAGCAAGCTTTTTTTTTTTTTAGAAATTGAATGTCAGGATTAATGATTACAGAGAACCATCATTAGTTGTGTACAACACAGATATTTGGCATATTTGAGTTAACCGAGTAACTACCCTGCCCCAGGTTATGAATAAGGGTTTTAATTTGTGCGAGAATAAAAACTCCTACTTCATAGGCTCAAAAGGGTTGACTAGGGATTAACTTCCTTATATCTCCACTGTTTAGGAATTGAAACAATGCCTGTACATCGTCAGCATAGTCTGTTCAAAAGCATACTGCCTAATATTATGGTATTGTTTTCGTCATCCTCCCTCTACAGGCTTATAGCTTTATCAGGAGTTAAATATCACAAGATAGAAATAAGAAGCATAATTCAAAATATAGTGGAACGAATGGATTAATTCAAGACAAACATATGCAATGCATTAATGAAAACAAAAGTTTAACATAATAGTAAGTGTTCAAACAAATAAAAGAAATTACAAATGAAAATTCAAATGTTGTCCCATCCAGTTGGCTGAATGTCCTCAATTGCAATCTGTGAACTTTGAGGAGCAGTATACTTCACCATGAAATCAAATTTGCCACTTGGATGCCCCAAGGTGCCCCATATCTCAACAGGCATAGGTACTCTTCCTTTCTTGTTACTTTGGGCTACTTGCCTTGAAGCTTCGGTGTTTGATGGGTGATAGTAAAACTCAACTTGACCCTCTGGAGTAACCTCTAGGATTCCTTCGTCAATCAGGTCTTGAATCTTTTTCTTCAATGCCCAACAGCTATTAGTATCATGTCCAGGACTGTTGGAGTGGTACTCACACCTTGACCTGGGATTATAGCGAGGAGAGGAAGTTTTAGGATTTTGAGGAGGATTTTCCAAGGAAATTAACTTCATCTCCAACAAGCATTGCAGAACTTGTGACATTGGAGTGCTGAACTTGATAAACTGCCTTCTATATTTCTTGTGTTGAGATGGATTAACCTTATCAGGTCTTTCTTCTTCAACTGAAGAACAATCAATGGCAACCTGTTTCTTACCTTCTTTTATCCTCATCTTCTTTTCAATCAGATCAGCTTGTTCTAACGGAGGTTGATTGACAATTAAATTCCTGACTCCATTACTTTGAAGTTTATGGACAAAGGTTCTCAGCTCTTCTTGCCCTTGAGCTAAGCTTTGAATAAGAGCCACCTGGCCATTCATCTGGATCCTCATTTCTGTCATCTCAGCTTGTAGTTGTTTCAGCTGATCATCCTTGTTGTCCTCAGGATTCTTCTTCTTATCCAGCAGTGTCTTCAATTCATCCTGCCCCTTGGTCAGGTTCAGGATCAGCTCTTGGAACTGTGCACTTTGTTCCTGGAGATTCTTAACTGTTTGTTCAAGAGCCATTGCTGAAATAAACAGCAAGAAGATGAGAAACCTGTGCACAAGAAACCTGTGATGCAATGATATGGTATGCATATGCAATATTTTCAAGGACCGCAGGATTTAAATTTGCTTAAACAAACAAGAAGGTAAACTTTCATTAGTAATAAATTTGTTTTGCCTTTTAGGCTTACAAAAAAAATGAAATGAAATAAGTACAAAAGATGGAGTTTTAAGTCTCCCATGGACGTTTCCTCTTTGTGTTGAGGTATGAGTTGAGATTTCGTTCCTCATGAAGTTGCTTTGTTAGTTCTAGGATTCTTTCTTGGCTTGCTTTGTAATGAGCCTAGAAAGTATCCCTTTGCTCCTTCAGTTGGATCCAGGATCTCTGTAAGTCTTCCATATCAGTGGGCATGTCTGGGTGAAGGATAGTATAAGCAGTATCTCCTTCAGCAACAGGTTCCATGGTAACTGGCAGGATAGCAGGATATGGCATCATGAGAGTCTGAGCACGAGATCGCACCCATCTGAGATAAGCCTCCATAGGAATAGTGTACTTAGGCTCCAGTGTCTTGCTGTCAACCTTGTTTACTTTTCCCCATGCTCGTATGAATCTCTGACGGTAACCTTGAAGATCGTTGTCGTAATCGAACACAATGCCCTGAATCAACATGTCATGTGGACCATCGCTCCGAGCGTAACCAAACTGTCGTAAAGCTAGAGAGGGGTTGTAGGTGATGCCCCCTCTTATGCCTAGAAGTGGCACATTAGGAAACTCCCCACAACGGTCAATGATGGTGACATTCTCCATAGATCTGGAGCACCAATGGATATCTGAGTGAGAAAGTGACATGATCCTCTTGGATCATCTGAACCCTTGCTCATTCTTCATTACTGAGCGAGGAAGGTGAGAAATAAACCACCTAGAAAGCAAAGGTATGAAGCACATCAAAGTTCCTCTTGCCCTTGTAGTACGAGTATGAAGAGAATGTAGGATGTCTCCAAGCAATGTAGGCACTGGATTGTGACTCAGGAATATGTTGATGGCATGAACATCTATGAACTGATCTGGATTGGGGAACAACACTAAGCCATATATCAGCAAGGCTAAGATCTCCTCAAAAGCATCATAGCTCATGGCCTTCAAGAACACTTGAGCTTTATCCATTAATACCTTAGCAAGAATACCCTTAACTCCGCTTCTCGTTTCTAGAACAATGTCAGACTTCTTCAGATGTAGGGCTGCAGCAATAACCTCTGGTTTAAGCTCCTTCTCCAAGCCTGTGAAGGGTCTTTGATCAAGAACAGGTATACCCAGAAGTTTAGAGAACTCTTCCATTGTAGGAACCAGCTGGTAGTCATGGAATGTAAAGCAATGGTGCTTAGGGTCAAAGAACTGAAACAGAACACTCATCATGTCTTCATTGAACCCTGAAGTGACTAGATCCAGTAAGTGACCATGTCTGTTGATGAACTGGGAGTGATCAGACACTTGAGAAACCAACTCTTTAAGCTTAGCAGGTATGCTCACAAAGTTGATCCTGATGGTGTTTCTACGAGCTGAAGCCATGACCTGCAACAAAGAACAAAGATAAATCCCTTGGTCCTTGAAATGGTTAGGGAAAATGCTATGCTTATGATGCATGATGATGTCATGATGTTATGTTCAATCACGAACATGTGGCACACACAAACAAGTCACACCATAGCCCTAGGTTTAAAGGCTTGCATGAGGTTTAAGGTAGGTACCCTCCCCTGAAGTTAGATGGTTCATCCTGTCCTACAAAAGTAACTGGGTTCTAAGGGATCTCAATATCATTGATCCTTCACAAGGGTGGTTGTTCAGAAGGCAACTTACTTGCCAACCAAAACCCTCCAAGTTCAAGATCTCAATGAGCGTAGTATCGAGTGTCAACCAACTTCAGTCTGCACCAAAGCCGGTTACCTCACTACTTTCTAAAGGCCAAGATGAGTTAACTAGGGTTCTAAAAGTTAGTTAGTGCATTGACAACATATGGCAGCCTCATATTATCCTCAACTTGACTTAAGGAACATAAGCACCAACCAAGAAGTCGCACTAACTATGGCCACCAGATCAACCGTATCGATATACGTCGTACAGTTTCCTTGGTCTATTGCCATTTACCTAAGGTACACTAGATCCGGGTTAGGACCTTTCACACATAAGAGCACCCCAACAAGATAATATAAAGCAAACAAGGCAAACAATTTAAAGTGATCTAATTCCTAAGGGTACCCCTCTTTAATTTAAATCCCCAGCAGAGTCGCCAGTTCTGTAACACGGTGGGAGAACTGACTTTAAGTTATGTTGCGGATAGCAAGAGTTGCCACCGACTTTTATTTTATCCAAAAGGAAAGGGTATAAAAGAACAGGAAAGACCTTAAGAGATATTTTTGGGTCCGGGGGTAGGTTATGTAAAGGGAAGGTGTTAGCACCCTTTACATCCATGGTTATCCATGGGCTCTTAGTTACTTAGCTCACTTTTGAATTGTTTTTGAAAGTGTAGTGTGTGAATAGAAAAATTTTCAGAATAGTTGATAATAATCCATGTACGGATGTGTAAAAACTTGTTTTTGAAAATTCGTTTGAAATTGTGAAGAGTTTGAAAAGTTTTTTAAGTGAGCAAGTACATAAGAGGAACCTACCCTAAAGTTTTAAGTCTTTCTTGTTCTTTATCCTTTAATTGGTAAGACTATCCCTACTATTAAGGAGTAGGTAGTCATTACCTTGGATGTAAGGGACATATGAGGGACATCTGTTTTTATGAAGGCAACTGTGGGGTGTATTAAGCATATAGGAGGGACTATCATCATTATTCGAAAAGGGACTCGATCTTTAAAGGCAACCTATTAGGGACTTGATGATTTTTTCTTTTAAGGGACTTGCTTTATACACCCCACTTGACCTTATGAGTTAGGCAACTTGAGGGATAGCCTTAGAAATGTGTGATGGCGATTAAAAATCGACTTACGTGTGTGAGTGTTCAATTTAATATTTATCTTTAAATTTAAATGATCTAAATTAATTTTAAATAACATACATGTTTACACTCCCTATTTTTACTAACCATGACATAAAAAATAAATAATTTAAATATTACAAAATATTACATCCAGGAGCAATTACAATAATAATAATAAAGCAAATTAAATAAATAGCAAAATAAATAGATAAATAAAATAAATAAGCAATTATAATTGGGTTAGTGAAACAATAATAATAATAATAAATCACAATGGGGTTAGTAATAATGATAATAATAAATCACAATATATCTAAATGGGGTTAGTAATAACAAAATAGATATGAAAATAAATAGCATTAATGATAAAATAAATAAGAATATTAGCATAATAATTACAAGATCAAATTTTTAT
This sequence comes from Lathyrus aphaca, assembly GCA_963966055.1. Lineage (NCBI taxonomy): Eukaryota > Viridiplantae > Streptophyta > Magnoliopsida > Fabales > Fabaceae > Lathyrus > Lathyrus aphaca. The sequence continues at coordinate 535,806,317 of OZ014522.1, read as the reverse complement.
GGACAATTATTATTTAAGATTATGAAGAAGATATAAACAATTAATTATCATAAAGTTTTAAATGCTATAAAAATTAAGTTAATTATAAACATATTATGAAAATAAATTATATTAAATTAACAAGTTTTAATTATTAAAAAATTATTTACATGCATAATTAGATTATAAACAATTATAGAATATTTACATATTAAAAAATAAATTAAACATTTTAATTTTTAGATTTTATGTACAAATTATTAAATTATTTTTAAACACATTATAATTAGATTATCATAGGTTTAATTACAAATTATTTATATATAATTTAGATTATAAACAAAGTATAAAAAAAAATATTTACATATCATATAGAACAAATTTGATTATAATTATATTTACTGAAATTAATTGTATTAAATAAACATGATCATGATAATTATATTTACAAGATTTTATATTAAATATTATATATACAACAAGATTAGAAATTTAAATCATAAAATAAAATTAATTTTTATTATCTAGAAAATAAATTAGGTTTTACAAAATCAGGGTTTTAGGGTTTATTAGAAAAATACTTTAAAAGTTTATAATAATATACAAAATTATATATACATATATTATGATTCAATTACATAAAAGAAATAATTTTTGAAGAAAATATGATTTTTTTGAATATTATAACCATTGAGTGACATTTTATTGAATTATTTTATTATATATAATTATTAATAAAACCTAAATTAATTGAACAAAATAAAATAAAAGAAAACAAACCTGGCTGGGATTTGAACCCAGGAGGCTTTGTTCACCAGCAACCACACTCACCACTTGGCCATCACACGCGCATGCAGCAAATAAGGGAGTAGAATTGCTTTTGTTCCTTGTCATGAAAAATCCAGAAAATAAAAGAAAGCAAAAAGGCCTGGGTGATGATTGAACCCAGGACCTTTGAACACTCAAACGCGCGCATAACCATCCGGCTGGGAGAGCCCATCTGATATTTGAATGACAATTGAACATAATATATTATACTTCATAGTTAACCTGAAAAAATAGAAAAAATAATGGTACAAGGCAGGATTCGAACACAGGTTTCGTAACCAAACACAAACGCCTCTTTCCACTGGGACACATGCTTCTGTGTGACAAATAACCAAGATGAATACATAATATTTTAAATCAACATTTTAAATATAACATTCGCGCCAGAACGCCTTCATCTTCAACCTTAAATTCGTAGGGTTTCCTGCGAATTTTTCTGGGAAAACTCCTACGGATTTTCATGCCATTCAAACCTGCGAATCACATACAGCGTCATACAAGTGAAATTTCTTCAAATTAAACCTGCAAACATGATCTACACAACAATTACAGTCCAAATATGAGTCCATTATCAATTTATATTAAGTATTCTATGAATCCCTGATTTTGAAGCTTTAACCCTAATCATGGCGGATTGCTATTTTGGTCACGAAACTCCAATCTCTTTGTCCAGAAACCTTCACAAGCTTAATACAAACATCATAAACCAAACAAAATTCGTTGAAATACATTAAATTAGTGAAACCGAAAAAAAATATATTCAAGAACAAATAGAACTCGGATTATGCATTATGGAGTGATTTTGATGCGTATGAGTGATGGTTTTGCTTCAAGGAGGTCCAAGGAACATTGCTATGTTCTTATTTTACCTTAAAACACCTTGTATGAATGGATCCGAATATGAGTTTTGGAAGAGATTTTTTATTTTATGAACTTACTCTTAGTGCAGAAAAAATCCTCCCTCTTCAATAGAGTTAAGTTTAGTACTTATAGAAGAGTCAATTAGATCAATAAAATTGAATGGTTGTATGAAGAATTTGATTCAAAAAGATTCACAATGATCATGTTTTAAAATCCAAATATTCATGTATGAATTCTTGCTATCTTTGGCCAAATATCATGATTTCTTTCCTCTTCAATTCAAATCAACATTTAAGATCTTCTAGAAACTCAATCTCCATCAAATATTACATTTTCATATTTTATTTTTATTTAAAATGATTTTTAATGAATTAAATCAAAATAAATAAAAATAAAATAATAAAAATTCAGATTTTTAATGGTTTGGGTCGTGCATGAAGTTGGTGTATGGGTTGGGTCATCATTTGGCAGGCCCATTTGGAAGAAATTGGTTTTAGACCTCCTTTTTCATCATAAACCAACTCAAAATTTCCCAACTTTGCAAGGGCACATATCCTTCAATTTTAATGCTTTGAGGGTGTTCTTGGACTTTTTGGAAAGCTTGAAGAGTCCTCTAAACAACCCCACTGGTTTCAGGTCCATACCATTTACCAATCTCAAGTTATGCCCTTTTGAAGTTGTTGACTTTTTGTTGACTTTCAAAAGAACCTATAATGTCTTAGCTCATACGTTCCAAATGAAGCATTTCTGGGCTTGGCTTGTGAGACACAAAGTTGTAGAGAATTCAATTTCCTTCAAAATGAGCTTTGAGTGGAGACTTGGTGATGAAGCATGTGAAAGTTATGGCTGGTCAAAGTTCAGTTGACTTTTACTAAGGAAACCCTAATTTAGAAACTCCTGATTATTGATGATCTGGAATCTCCTTGATGAATCATGATCAACCCTTGATCAAATGATGAATTTTACTTCATATACTTGATGTTGGCAAAAAATCATGAAGTTTGACCTTGGTTTGACCACAGTTGACCTCAGTTTGACTTTTTAACTGTATTGACTGATTTTGACTTATCTGATCATCTGACTGAGCAAACTTTTGAGAAAAGTCTTGAAACTTGTCATGGGGGTTCTTACACACATATAAGATGTTATGAAGCTCACTTGAAGTCTTGGAAGTTCATTTAGCCTGATTAAAGTCAAAACCCTAGTTTTGGATGCACTGCCTAGGAGGTGCATTGTCTGAGGGAATTGTCAACTCCTTTGACCAATTGTGAACTTTGTGAACCTTGTGAATCTTCATAAAGTGTCTTGTGATACTCATGGGAGGTATTGTGAAGCTTGTGAACCTTGTTAACCTCATGAAGTGGCTTTGTAGACCTCATGAACCTCAGGAAAGCTTTATATTCATTGTGAATCTTGTGAACCTTGTGAACCTTCAAGAAGTGACTTGTAAACTTCATGAACTTCATGGAAGGTCTTGTAAATGTTGAGAAGCTTGTGAACCTTGTGAACCTTCATAAAGTAACTTGTAGACTTCATGAACTTCATGAAAGGTTATGTAAGTGTTGAGAAACTTGTGAACCTTGTGAACCTTCTTAGAACACAAAGTCTTGTATTGTGAGGGCAAATTTTGGGGTGCAACACATACAGAGCTAAATCACTTGCTATTAACATTGTTGATGGATCATTTAGAGAGCAATACACAAGGATCCATGATTATGGACATGAGCTGTTAAGAGCAAACCCTGGTTCAACTGTGAAAAGTACTAGTCAACCAAGTCAGCCTAGTGAAGGTGGAAAGGAAAATAGTGAGAATTTAAATCCACATTTCCAGAGGATTTATATTTGTCTTAAGGCATGCAAAGATAGTTTTTTTAAGTGCAGACCCGTCATAGGTTTGGATGGGTGTTTTTTGAAAGGCTATTATGAAGGACAAATTCTTGCAGGAATTGGTAGGGATCTTAATGACCAAATGCTACCAATAGCATTTGTTGTAGTTGAGGTAGAAACCAAGGATTCATAGAGTTGGTTTTTGGATCTTTCTGTGTTTGTAACTGGTGTTTTCTTGAGTTTTGTATTATGTATTTGTGTTATTTCTAGGCACTTGTATAGCAATTTCAGGAAGAGGTTTCCTGGTGTCAAATTGAAAGAGTTGATGTGGAAGGCTGTTAATGCAAGTTATCCAAATGCTTGGGATAAAATTATGCGTGAAATGAAAGAGGTTAATGAAGAAGCATTCAAGCATCTTTGAAAGATCCCACCTAGGGTTTGGAGCAAATCTAGGTTTAAGAATGGTCCAAGGTGTGACACTTTGGTTAACAATATGTCATAAGCCTTTAGCTTTGTTTTTATAGCTGCAAGGGTCAAGCCCATTGTCACCATGCTTGAAGAGATTAGAATCAACCTCATGCAGAGGTGGGAGTCTAACAGACAGAGGATTGCTAAATATGCAGACACTGTTCTACCAAATATAAGAAAGAAGTTGGCAAAAGAATCTCAAAGAACCAACCATTGGATTGCAAGGTAATGTTTGCTAAATATGAATTTATATACCTTTTTCAAATTGTTTGCTAAATATGAATTTATATACTTGATACAGGCGTGTAGGTGCGGTACACTATGAGGTTAGACATACTCCCTCATTGAAGAGAAACATTTTGTAAATCTATCAAAGAAAGAGTGTTCTTGTAGAAGATGGATGATGATTGAGCTACCATGTTGTCATGCACTTGCTTGTATGATGGATCAACACTTATTGATGGATGATTTTGTTCCTGAATATTACAAAAAGAAATGTTATGCATATTGATATTCATTTGTGAACTACCCAGTCAATGGGGCAGCTCTTTGGACCAAAACAGATGATGTTGATTTGCAACCACCACCTATCAAAAGGCAACCTGGTCGACCAAAGAAGAAGAGGAACAAAGAGGTTGGGGAACAAGTTAGAAATGAGTCTCACTCAAAAGGGTCAAATTTGGCATCAAGTGTAGTAGGTGCCATAAGGATTGCCACAATAAGGCGACATGTAAGTTGCCTACACTAACTCAAGCAACTCTTGCACCAGAAACTCAAGCACCTACTGCAACACCAACTCAAGCAAAAATTGCAACACCAACTTAGGTTCAAACTGCAACACCAACTTAGGCATCATCTGCTACACCAGAAGGAAGCTTAACACAACAAGTTGCCAAAAAGAGAAAGAGGCTTCAGAAAGGTCCAAAACAAGTTCTTAGTCAACCATGATATTTATGTTTGCTTGCTAATGTACTTTATGACTCAATGATATTGATGGGCTAAAGACGTAATCTAATATGTGTCTAGCAGTATCTTAACTGCAAGCGCACAACCTATCGAAGTAATATTTAAGATTATCGATCCCACAGGGACTTTATGATTACTTAGTGCTAGAGGGTTTACTATTTTAGCTAAGGTGAATGGTTGTCACGATTTTTGGTTGTTTTTAAGGATTAAAGATGGGAATTAAATTTTAGTTTAAAAATAATAATGAGGCGGTCGGTATGTAATTATGTTAACTTAGGCGGGTCAATCTAACCTAGGCTTATAAGGATGGTTCACTTAATCTATTCTGTAGAGGTTATCAATTTAAATATCTTTAACTCACACTCTCGTGGTTTTATCTCAGATCTTACCCCTAAAGCCCTATGCCTGCTCTCGCTAGCCCATAAGTGTTTAGAAATAATTTTTAGAAACTTAATAAGTCTAATTCATTTTAAAGCGCTCTCGCTGTGTTTAAATTAAATGCCTAACTTTAGCTATCTGGTTAAAAATCTCACACTCTCGTGGTCTCGACCTAACCTATTACACTTTCCTTACTCTCGTAACAAAAAGATTAATTTTATAATAAAAAGTCACAGCCAGAATTTTAAGTTCTTAATTATTTTTAGCCTAGAATAAATTTTACCGATTTAGTTGATTTTAATTACATACCGCCTAAAGTGTTTAGCTACTCATGATTGTTGTACCAGACAGATGCAGAAACAGAGGAATACAAAATAAAATATGCATTATAAAGAAATAAAAATAAATTCTTAACATTAATGTAAATGCGAATTAATTAAAAACCTGAATAACAAATATAATGTCAAACTCCTTCTTCCACAATCTGGCAAGCTCGGAGTGCGGACCGGAATCGGAAATAAAATTACAAAAACGAAATGCTGAAGGCTTTGAAAGAAATTAAATAATAACAATTTCCTAATGTTGGAAATTGTTATTTGATTTGGTTGGGATATAGAAAATAAAAACAAGAACAAAACAATTGCTGGAAAAGTAAATGAAATAGGGTGCAATGGAAATACGGCAGAGCTTCCGCAAGAAAAATTAAAATAATACTCCGTAGTTTCTACTTTGAAATAAAGCTATTTATAGGAAACAATATTTGGGCTTGGCAGTTGGAACAATGCGTGGGCTTCGTAGTTGCTGAGAGAATCCAGGAAAAGTTGAGTTACTGGGTCTGCGGAAGAATAGGAAAATATTGACTTCACGTAGCACGTACATGACCAATTCTTACCAAGTAAACCTAGTTTCCCCTTGTCATGTTCGTGACAAGGGCGTCACGGGCGTTATCCTTGTATTTAGCGCGTCACGGTCGTGAGGAATTGGTGACGACTATGACTGCTCCTTTTAGCGTGTCACGGTCGTGACAAGTGCAAATTATGCAGATTATGCAGAATTCCTCTCTTCTTCTTCTTTTCATGGTTGTTTTTGCTCATTTCACTTGTGGCTTATGATTTAGCTCTATAATTGATATACCTGCAAAATGACAAAGAAAACTCGAGGAATCGGGTGTTAAAACGATAAATGTGCGATAAAATGGCATTGAAACATAGTAATAAAACGATACTTTTCTCGTTATCAAACTTCCCCAAACTTAAACCTTTGCTTGTCCTCAAGCAAATAGTCGGTTGAAAAATGATCGGACAGGGTTCCATCGACGCACACACATAACAAACCATACGAGGAATCGTTTTGCCAGATAAACCGGTACTAGAATAAAACACCAACGATACACTAATGACACAAGCAACAAGCTAAGTCGTCGACTTCCCGTTAAACGAAACATTTGGTAATTGTGTTACGATTCCACCTAGAGTCTTTCGATCTTATTTCACCCGGTTTCATTCTAGCACAATCACATTAAGGCCTTTGCCTTAGCACGCACGTAGTGGAGTAGCCGGTTAGTGACTTTGATCCTTTATAAGCACGGGGTCTGGTACACGAATGTGGCAACCCTACATATATTATCCGATTTGGAGGTTGTGGGGGATCGAGCCATAGCACGCCCTACCAAGTTCAGAACCAGGTACCTCTGAACCAACCCGCAATAGACTCCTTCTCATATTTCTCGTTTCTTATATGCGACCGTGTACTTTGGTGCAATTTCTTTTTATTGGCATCGAGATATGAAGGATCATTATAGATTAGGCATCAAACACTTATGTTCATTGGCTCCCCACGTGGTTTGTGTTCAGACGGTGCTGACTGCTAGTATAAACTACTAGGGGTTACTCTAGAACTGAAACTTAAGGTGTAATTGTAACAATTATCGGAACGGAATGCTTAAGTGGGAAGTCTAAGGTGTCAAGACTGTATTGATCTTGTTGAATCGTTCTCAGCTTCCTAACTATGATTTCATAGGTAAGTCGGGTAATGCGAAGATAAAATTTTTTCGGTATGGCTAAATAAACGGGGAAAATTCGAAACTAAAGAAATAGCACAAATATTACTTTGTTTCATTAAAATACGAAAAGGAAATACAACGGAATGGAAAGTGCGGAATGGGAAATGCGGAAAAAGGAAAGGTATCTCTCCCACACTATATCAGACATTGTCCTCAATGTTGTGATATAATAGCGGGTAAAATACAATACAAACAACGGAAATAGAAAAACATAAACAAAAACAAAAACTAAGGTTGTTGACGACCACGGCCTCGGCTTCTGGTGCGGGAGTGTCTGGTCGGAGTCGCTTCAGGATCAGAACCGGTGCCGGTGAAAGCAGTGATATCAATACGCAAAGACTCTAGCTCGCTAAATATCTCTCCAAGCTTCTCATCAGTCGTCCTCTGGTTGGTGGCAACAGCTAAAAGTAGCGCATCATGTTGCTCATTTTGCCTTCGCTCTAGTGCGACATTCATCTGGTTTTGCTGATGAATCGCACGGAGGACGTCTTCAAGTGTGAATTCTTGCGCAGGTGGCTGTCGGGTGGAGGACTCAGGAATGTCCTGTACAGGCTCAGTTGCATCCATGGTATCCTGCATCTCGTCCACTGGTGGATCGGCCAGCTCATCAATAATGGGGACATGGCCGGCAGTAACCGGTAAAGCAAATAGCCAGTTGGCTCGGTTGGACGGATCGATGTGGTCACGGCACGGCAAGGTGATGTGGTGATAAACGGTGCCTTGGATAACAGGGTTGAACCTGCCATCCTCTCTCTGAGAAATCAAGTGGGCGGACCTGCAATAGTTCTTTGTAAGCAACTCTGCGGCTCTGTGAGGCAAATGGATAATCAAGTCACCAAGCTCCAGCTGAATGGCGAGGGTGGTGACAATCCCGCCTATGTAGAAGGGGGTTGCGCCTCTTTGCGCTACGGACTGGATATGTGATAAAAGGAATGGGGCAGCATTGATGCGCTCGTCATTTAAGGCACAGTGCAAGAACAGGAGCTCCTTGGAGTTAAGCTTGTGATTGCTCTCTCTTGCAAAAATGGTATTGCAGATGATGCGATGAAAGTATCGGATCGCCGGGTTATGGATATGGGTAGCATTCCGACTCTGAAAGGCAGTAGCACGGGTGTTGGTGATGTCGTGCCATAAGGTGAAAGCGGTTTCGCTGAAGTTGTCCGGCATGCAGAGATGAGCATCGTCACCGTGATCGAAACCTAACAGTTCGGCGATCCTTGTTTGTGTAATTTCTAACTCTCGGCCGAGCATTCTGAACTTAGCAATGCCGGTGAGTTGACTTGATGAACCAGGAGGTGTAACATATTGAAACGAACTCAGAAATTCCAATGTGAGGAGTTCGAATGTCGGATGTGGTTGACTGCACAAGTGCCACAAACCAACATGCCTAAGCAAGAGCTTCACGCCGTTGAGCAGTCCCAACTCCCTCAAGCAGTCAATGTCGACATACCGAGTGGGTTGGACGCCACGGTTCTGAAACCTGATGAACTTTTGTCTTTGAGTTTCTCCATGTTCACCATCTCTAAATTGAATTTCTTCCATTGCATGCAAGTACGAGAATGAGAGATGAGAGGTTTTTTAGTTTTGTGAGAAAAATGAAAAATGTGAAGAAATTGGTTCTGATTATAGTGAAAGAAGTGAATGTGAGAGGTTTGAAATAAATGGAGAGGTTAATGGAATTTATTTAGGGTAATGGGAGGTTACGGGATAGTGAGAAGATAATGGGGGGTTTCTAATTTTTGTGGAAGTGGAAAAGTGGTTCCTGCGAAGAAGAACGGTTTTGTTTCTCAGAATTCGTATAACAGGGGTCGTCACGGTCGTGATGGGTGAGTGACGGTCGTGACGCGCTAATTAGCTTGTCACGATCGTAAGAGAACGATGACGACCGTGAGGGATTAAAATCTTATAATATTTTCTTCACAAAATGCATTATCTCACACGTTCAATGCAATTTTGCTTTTTATTATCACTTGTTATTTAATTTCAACACAAACACTATATAATATTTTTAGATCAACATAAATTAGAGCAAATTTCATCACACGAGAAATCATAAAATATTAATCAATTTAAATGTAACAGTAACTAATGGAAATCATAGAAATTGATTAAATTGGAAAATGGTAAAACTAGAAGTGCTTTGCTTTTGATATAATTGAAGGAAAATTACATTAATGAAAATGAGGTACGAAAATGTTTGCGAAATGTTAAAACTAACTAGAAACAAAAACAAGAAGTAAACTAAGTTAGATCACTACAGCATTTTTCAAAAGTGCTTCTTCAAATCTTCAATTGCGGAGTTTAGGTGGTAGAATTGCTCACACGTTACGTCAGTTAAACCTATAACGTCCAATCGCATGCTTTTAATCTCATTTTTAACAGTATTAATATCGGCTTGGTAAACTTCAAGAGTATTCATAATTTTCTTCAAGTTGTCAGCATATTCTACTTGATTTACTTCAGGGGTTTCAATCACTTCATCAGTGTGTGCAATGTCATGGTAACCAGGAGGTGTCTCAGGGTCACTTTCTACATCGGTCATTATATCATCCCTTATCTTGTAAGATTGTGGTGTTTCGGGAGTGGATGGATAGTCAGGAGGGGTAAGCTCATAAAGCCAATTATCTTTATTATGAACACTGACTCTAGCATGGTTTGGTAGTGTGAACAGGGTTACTACTTCATTCCTGATTAGGTACTCGTAAGGTGGTTGTCCTAAATTTCTTATGATATGGCGGTTAAAGCAAAAGTTCAGATTCATAGGACGGATGGTACCTAAACGGTTACACCTGTGTAATTGGTATCTAAGTCCTAAGGCATCAACAATCATGGTGACAAGACCTCCTACCAATATGGGTAGATCAGGTTCTTCTTGGATTCGGGTGAAGGTTTGCATCATGAAAGGCACACCATTAACCGGTTGTCCATTAGTCAGACATGACATAATGAATATCTCATCTTTAGATACTCCAGTAAGGTTTTCTTCTTTTCCAAAGAAGGTGTGGGCAAGGATCTTATGGAAATAGCGGATAGCAGGGTTATGTATCTCATCATTGTTCATGTTATTTGGTTCAGGATGGTAATTTCCGGTTAAGGTTCCCCAAAAGAAGTCCAGCTCAATATCCATCAATTCTACCTGTGTGGTAGTAAAAGCAAAGGGTCCACTAGGGAATCCTAATAAGTCAGCTAGTTCTCTATGGTTAAAGTCATATTCTATTCCGAATAGTCGGAAACTGATAAATCCTTTCCTATATCCAAAACCGCGCTCGGGTAAGTAAATTAAGGAGCTTAGGAACTCAAGGGTGAGCTCGCGGTAAGTCACAAACTTTTGTTTTATCAGTGCATTCTCCCATCCGAGTTGGTTAAACAAGTATAGGATGCTATCATGTATACCTAAGGTTTTCATAGTCAGATCATCCGGGTACAGAGTCAAATCCATTGGTCTCAGTGATAACTCTTCAAATTTCATTCTTTGGTTCCTACCTCTAAATTTGGTTTCCTTAATGTTTCTCGGTTGGTTAGCCATAGTTAGTGTAAATATGGAGGAAACAAATCAGGGGGAGAAGGAAAATGGAAAAGACTTTAGAAAATCTGTAAAAGTGATTTAAAAATTAAAATAAGGAAAATAAGAAAATAAATGCATAAATAAAAGCAATAATAATAATAATGAAATAAAACAATAAAATGATAAAATGATAAAACAATAGAACGATAAATGATAAAATGATAAATGATTAAATGAGTAAATGGGTTGCCTCCCACTAAGCGTTGTTTTTATCGTCATAAGCCTGACGTAATGCTTAGGGGTAGATTAATCAGGGAAATTAGTGGACAACTCTAAAAGCCTTAGACTATTTGCATAATCTCTATTTTCAACTTTATGGTAATGTTTTAAACGTTGTCCGTTTACTGTGAACGGTTCACTATTCCTACCCTTAATTTCTATTGCTCCGCTCGGGAACACTCTAGTTATTTCAAAGGGTCCTAACCATCTAGATTTTAGTTTTCCAGGAAAGAGCCTAAGTCTTGAATTAAAGAGGAGTACAACGTCTCTCACACTAAATTCTTTCCTAGATAGGCGTTTATCGTGCCATCGCTTAGTTCTTTCTTTATATATCTTAGCATTCTCATAAGCATCTAACCTTAATTCTTCTAATTCGTTAATATCGAGGATTCGCTTTTCTCCTGCAGCATTATAGTTTATATTGAGAGTTTTGATCGCCCAATATGCTTTGTGTTTTAGTTCTACCGGGAGATGACAAGACTTTCCATATACTAATTTGAAAGGTGTAGTTCCTATGGGTGTCTTGTAAGCTGTCTTATAAGCCCATAAAGCTTCATTAAGTTTAGATGACCAATATTTCCGAGATATGGCGACAGTCTTTTCTAAGATTTGTTTAATTTCTCTGTTTGAGACTTCGACCTGTCCACTTGTTTGTGGATGATATGGTGTTGCCACACAGTGTCTGACTCCATACTTAGATAGTAATTTGTCAAAGATTTTTGAAATGAAGTGCGAGCCACCGTCACTTATGACGAGTCTAGGCACACCAAATCTGGGAAAGATTATATTTTTGAAAAGCTTTATTACTACTCGTGTGTCATTTGTAGGAGAAGCTATAGCCTCAATCCATTTTGAAACGTAATCGACAGCTACGAGTATGTAATTATTACCGAAAGATGATGGGAATTGTCCCATGAAATCTATTCCCCATACATCAAAGACTTCTACTTCTAATATTCCTTATTGAGGCATTTCATCTCTTCTTGAAATATTATCGGTGCGTTGACACCGATCGCAATTTATAACAGCGATGTGGACATCTTTCCATAAATTAGGCCAGAATAGGCCGGCTTGTAAGATTTTTGCACAAGTCTTGGAAGTGCTTGCATGTCCACAATAAGGAGATGAATGGCAATGAGCAATGACATCTTCTATTTCTTCTTCAGGAATACATCGACGAAATATTCCGTCGGGTCCTCTTTTGAACAATAATGGTTCATCCCAATCGTAATGTTTGAGATTGTGAAAGAATTTCTTTTTCTACTGATAGGTTAAGTCAGGTGAAAGAGCTCCTGCAGCTAAGTAGTTGACAATGTCAGCGTACCATGGCAGTCCTACAGTTGTTTGGATTGTTTCCACGGGTTCTGGTTCATCTATGTCTAACTGAACTGGGTCGCTTCCTATTTGTGCTATCAGCTGTTCATACGGAAAATCATCGTTAATCGGCACTTGTTCGGGTTTAATACCTTCTATTCTAGATAAATGGTCCGCTACGACGTTTTCAGTACCTTTCTTATCTTTTATTTCAAGATCAAACTCTTGTAAGATTAAAATCCATCTCAAGAGTCTTGGTTTAGCATCTTTCTTAGTTAATAGATATCTGATAGCAGCGTGGTCTGTGTAAATGATTATTTTCGCTCCCACTAGGTAAGAACGGAATTTGTCAAGCGCAAAGACAACTGCTAACAATTCTTTTTCAGTAGTGGCGTAGTTCATCTGAGCAGAATCTAAGGTTCTACTGGCATAGTAAATCGCATGAATTTTCTTGTCCTTCCTCTGGCCTAGAACTGCGCCTACAGCATAGTCACTCGCATCGCACATGATTTAGAAAGGTAATCTCCAGTCAGGGGGTTGCATGATTGGTGCGGTGATGAGGGCTGTTTTTAGAGTTTCGAATGCTTTAAGACAATCTTCATTGAATATGAACTCAGCGTCTTTCATTAATAAACCGGTAAGAGGTTTAGTGATTTTCGAGAAATATTTGATGAATCGTCGGTAGAAACCGGTGTGTCCTAAAAAACTTCGTATTTCTCGAACGGTTTTAGGGGGTTGAAGATCTTTTATGACTTCTATCTTAGCTTTATCAACTTCAATTCCCTTGTCAGATATAACGTGTCCTAGTACGATTCCTTCTCTGACCATAAAATGACATTTCTCCCAGTTAAGCACGAGGTTTACTTTTACACATCTTTCTAACACCATTTCTAAATTTGATAGACATCTTTCAAAACTTTGCCCGCATACAGAGAAGTCGTCCATGAACACTTCCATGATGTTGTCTATGAAATCTGCAAAGATTGACATCATACATCTTTGAAAGGTTACAGGAGCGTTGCATAATCCAAAGGGCATTCGTCTATAAGCGAACGTTCCATAAGGGTATGTGAATGTAGTCTTCTCTTGATCATCCGGGTGGATAGGGATTTGGAAAAATCCTGAGTAACCATCAAGATAACAGAAATATGAATGCTTGGCTAATCGTTCTAACATTTTATCTATAAAAGGTAGCGAAAAATGATCTTTTCGAGTGGCTTTGTTTAGTTTACGATAATCGATGCACACTCTATGTCCTGTCACTACTCTTTGTGATATCGATTCGCCTTTAGCGTTTTTCACAACAGTGATACCTCATTTCTTTGGTACTACATGTACTGGACTAACCCATTTACTATCAGAGATTGGATAAATTATTCCAGCATCTAGTAGTTTCTTAACTTCTTCCTTTACTACAGTGTTAAGGATTGGGTTAATTCTTCTTTGAGATTCTCTGGAGGTTTTGCAATCTTCTTCTAGCAGAATACGATGCATACAGATTGAAGGGCATATTCCTTTGAGATCAGATATGTTATATCCTAATGCAGTTGGATATTTCTTTAAGACATCTAAAAGTTTCTTTGTTTCAATTGTTCCTAAACTGGAATTGATTATAACTGGTCTTGTACATTCAGTGTCTAAGAATTCGTATCTTAGGTTCTTAGGTAAAGTTTTTAACCCTAATGTAGGTTTATTCTTACTTGGCATGGGATCCGGTGTAAGTGCTAAACTTTCTCTTAGACTATCATCCTGATATGGTTCACGCCAATTATCATCTTCGAAAATCGGAGGGATTTGAATTTTCATAATTTCAGAATAGGTAGTTTCTTTCATTTCCATTTCTCTTACACATTCGTCAATTACGTCCAATAGATAGCATGTATCCTCTATAGCTGGTGATTGTAAGAATTGTGTTAAAATAAATTCAACTTTCTCTTCACCTACTTCAAAGGTTAGCTTTCCTTTCTTTACGTCTATTATAGCTCCGGCGGTAGCTAAGAATGGTCTTCCTAGTATGATAGGTGTAGTGGAGTCTTCAGAGATGTCCATGATTATGAAATCAGTAGGAATATAGAATTGTCCTATACGTACTGGGACGTTTTCTAGTATGCCTACCGGATATTTAATAGAGCGATCGGCTAGTTGAACAGACATTTTAGTTGGTCTTAGGTCTCCCATGTCTAGCCTTTTACAAATCGTTAAGGGCATAACACTGATACTGGCTCCTAAATCGCATAGAGCTTTGTCGATGACGAATTTTCCTATTACTTAGGGTATAGAGAAACTTCCTGGATCTTTTAGCTTAAGAGGCATATTATTCTGAATTATTGCGCTACACTCAGCAGTAAGTGTAACGGTTCCGTTATCCTCTATTTTTTTCTTATTGGATAAGATTTCTTTTAAAAAGTTAGCGTACGAGGGCATTTGAGTGATAGCTTCTGTAAATGGAATAGTAATATTCAATTGTTTCAGAAGTTCAAATAATTTCTTAAACTGGCCCATCGTCTTGGAATTGGTTAATCTTTGAGGGTACGGAATTGGTGGTTTATAGGGTGGTGGAGGCACATAAGGATTTTCTTTCTCCACTGCCTCTTGATTATTATCTTCCTTTTCTTCTGGTTCATTCACCATTTCAGTCGGTTTATCCGGTTTTTGGTACATGGCTGGATTGTCAAGTCTTGGATTGGTAGGTCCGTCAAGTTTCTAGCCACTTCTTAATATCACAGCATTGGCCTGTCCTTTCGGATTAGGTTGAGGTTGTCCAGGAAATACTCCAGCTGGTGCAGCGGTAGGTGCTTGTTGTTGAGCTACTTGTGAAATCTGAGTTTCTAGCATTTTGTTATGTGTAGCTAATGCATCTACTTTGCTCACTAATTGCTTAATCTGCTCACTAGTGTGTATGTTTTGGTTTAAGAAGTCCTTGTTTGTTTGAGATTGGTTAGCTATGAAGTTCTCCATCATCAACTCAAGGTTCGATTTTCTAGGGACATTAGGAGCAGTCTTTTGATATCCTGGTGGTGTAGTTGGTGCTTGACCTGGTGCGTATAAAGCATTGTTGTTCTTATAGGAGAAGTTCAGATGATTCTTCCAACCTGGGTTGTATGTGTTTGAGTACGGGTTTCCTTGAGCATAATTCACTTGATCTGTGGGAATTCCTGCTAATAGTTGACAATCAGGGACAGCATGTCCTGGAACTCCACATAACTCACAGTTAGGTGTTACTGCAGCCACGGTGGCTGTTGGTGTTATGGCCAAGTTGTCGATCTTTTGGTTTAGTTTGTCAAACTTTGCATTGACTTGGTTCATACTACTTACTTCATACATACCTCCTTTTGTTGGTTTCTCAGTTGCGACTCTCTCGCTTCCCCATTGGTAATGGTTTTGAGCCATACTCTCGATAAGCGCATAAGCATCGTTATATTCTTTGTCCATTAGTGCACCGCCTGCGGCAGCGTCAATTGTCATTCTTGTATTGTACAAGAGTCCATTGTAGAAGGTATGGATGACCATCCATTCTACTAATCCGTGATGTGGACAAAGTCTCAGCATATCTTTATAGCGTTCCCAAGCTTCGAAAAGTGATTCGTTTTCCTTTTGCTTAAATCCGTTGATCTGAGCTCTTAGCATAGCTGTCTTGCTAGGTGGGAAATATCTGGTCAAGAAGACTCTCTTTAGTTCCTCCCACGTAGTTACTGAATTCGAGGGTAGAGATTGAAGCCAGGCTCTCGTTCTATCTCGAAGTGAAAAAGGAAAAAGACGTAGTCTGATAGCTTCTTGGGTAACTCCATTGGCTTTTACGGTATTTGCGTACTGCACAAATATCGAAAGATGAAGGTTCGGATCCTCGGTAGGATTTCCGACGAATTGATTTTGTTGCACGGCTGATATCAGCGAAGGTTTCAGTTCGAAATCGTTTCGGTTGATAGCCGGTGCGGCAATGCTGGAATGCGGTTCAGCTTGCGAAAGACTAACGTAATATTTGAGTGGATGATTCGGTTCTTCAGCCATCTCTGCGTCCTTTGATGTTCCGACTGGTTTCGGTGGATCAATTTGAAGATCTGGAATGTTGTAATTTTGTTTGTAATCGAATATCCGTCTTCTTACGTGTAAGAAGCGTTCCGATTCTGGGATTAGAGGTTGCAAGTCTTCGCCTTGAGAGCGAGTACTTGGCATACACTCGGGAAATTAGATTAAGAAAATAAATAGTTGTTACCTTAGTCTAGACAATGTTACTCTAAAGTGCACTAGTAACTAAATTAAGGTCCCCGGCAACGACGCCAAAAACTTGATGGGCTAAAGACGTAATCTAATATGTGTCTAGCGGTATCTTAACTACAAGCGCACAGCCTATCGAAGTAATATTTAAGATTATCGATCCCACAGGGACTTTATGATTACTTAGTGCTAGAGGGTTTACTAGTTTAGCTAAGGTGAATGGTTGTCACGATTTTTGGTTGTTTTTAAGGATTAAAGATGGGAATTAAATTTTAGTTTAAAAATAATAATGAGGCGGTCGATATGTAATTATGTTAACTTAGGCGGGTCAATCTAACCTAGGCTTATAAGGATGGTTCACTTAATCTATTCTGTAGAGGTTATCAGTTTAAATATCTTTAACTCACACTCTCGTGGTCTAATCTCAGATCTTACCCCTAAAGCCCTATGCCTGCTCTCGCTAGCCCTTAAGTGTTTAGAAATAATTTTTGGAAACTTAATAAGTCTAATTCATTTTAAAGCGCTCTCGCTGTGTTTAAATTATATGTCTAACTTTAGCTATCTGGTTAAAAATCTCACACTCTCGTGGTCTCGACCTAACCTATTACACTTTCCTTACTCTCGTAACAAAAAGATTAATTTTATAATAAAAAGTCACAGCCAGAATTTTAAGTTCTTAATTATTTTTAGCCTAGAATAGATTTTACCGATTTAGTTGATTTTAATTACATACCGCCTAAAGTGTTTAGCTACTCATGATTGTTGTACCAGACAGATGCAGAAACAGAGGAATACAAAATAAAATATGCATTATAAAGAAATAAAAATAAATTCTTAACATTAATGTAAATGTGAATTAATTAAAAACCTGAATAACAAATATAATGTCAAACTCCTTCTTCCACAATCTGGCAAGCTCGGAGTGCGGCCGAAATCAGAAATAAAATTACAAAAACGAAATGCTGAAGGCTTTGAAAGAAATTAAATAATAACAATTTCCTAATGTTGGAAATTGTTATTTGATTTGGTTGGGATATAGAAAATAAAAACATGAACAGAACAATTGCTGGAAAAATAAATGAAATAGGGTGCAATGGAAATACGGCAGAGCTTCCGCAAGAAAAATTAAAATAATACTCCGTAGTTTCTACTTTGAAATAAAGCTATTTATAGGAAACAATATTTGGGCTTGGCAGTTGGAACAATGCGTGGGCTTCGTAGTTGCTGAGAGAATCCAGGAAAAGTTGAGTTACTGGGTCTGCGGAAGAATAGAAAAATATTGACTTCACGTAGCACGTACATGACCAATTCTTACCAAGTAAACCTAGTTTCCCCTTGTCACGTTCGTGACAAGGGCGTCACGGGCGTTATCCTTGTATTTAGCGCGTCACGGTCGTGAGGGATTGGTGACGACCGTGACTGCTCCTTTTAGCGTGTCACGGTCGTGACTCCTAGGTGACGGTCGTGACAAGTGCAAATTATGCAGATTATGCAGAATTCCTCTCTTCTTCTTCTTTTCATGGTTGTTTTTGCTCATTTCACTTGTGCCTTATGATTTAGCTCTATAATTGATATACCTGCAAAATGACAAAGAAAACTCGAGGAATCGGGTGTTAAAACGATAAATGTGCGATAAAACGGCATTGAAACATAGTAATAAAACGATACTTTTTCTCATTATCAGATATAATACTCATTTTGTGTACTGCTGTTATGTACTACTTTTGTGTACTGTTGTTATGCCCATTTTGTATAATGCCCAATTTGGATCAAAGCAAACTATGAATTACTTATGAAATATTGTTATGTACTACTTTGGATCAAAGCAAACTATGAAATATTATTGTTATGTTATAAAGGTTTTTAATTTATGTGAAATAACAATTTATGACTGAGACATATATTACTGTTATGTTATAATTTTCATTCATTCATAATCAAACCAATTTTCATTTTCATTCATAATCAAACCACAATTTCATTCATAAACTAACAATAGTAACCCTTCTTCAACTTGTCACCAAATACATCTCCTTTTAAATCTAATACTTCAATTTGTTTATCTTCTTCTTCTGCTTCAGGATAATGTCATCTACGAACCATTTGAACAATTTGTTAACTTTTTTCTGAAATTAACATTATTCATGTCGCTCAATGTACGAAGCACACGTTTTTCTTGGCAAAGACATTCTCTCATCTTATTTCTCTGAATAACCGACGCGAATGATCCGATTGAAGCATTATTTGAAAACTGAGACATTGAAGAGAACGGTTTGATAGAGGTACAATGGAGAAGGATTGAGAAGACAGAAAAATGTTTTACAGAGATAATGAAGAGATACGGCTGAGACAATGGAACCATAAAGGAGATGAAAGAGAGAACGTGAAAAACAAAATCTGGAAAAATATTGGATGAGTCGGTGACCACATCAATTAAATAAAGTTATACTATACACATGGAATAACTCATTGACCACATGACACGCCATTGTGGCAGAAACAAACGGTAAAACACAACAATCAACGGAATAGACTAAAATTGTTAACAAAAGATGTTATAGGACTAACATGACACGTTTTATTTATTGTAGGACTAAAACGAAACTCAAAATTATTTTACTGGATTTTGTGGACTAATTATGCCTAAAATTTGAGAGAGCCAGGAGATGGTGTTGAAGATGACGTGTGCCTGAATTGGCAATTAAAATGATAAGGTGACGCAGTAACGACTATGAAAGCATTTTGTTTTATGTTTTCTCTTGGAAAACTTATGACATATGGCACCGAGTAAAGTGTGAAATTGATCTAATGATTTAGAACCGCTGAAAGTCAAAGTGCAGTTGGTGCCATAAAATCAGACAACCCAAATCCCAGCAACAAACCTTGGTGGCTAGTTAATTGTAAGTGAAAACTATATTTTAGGAATACTGCAAAAAACAATCATGAAATACTCTGCATGGCAGCACAAGATAGACCAACAATAAATATTAAAACATCAATCCCAAGCTAATTATCTATCGTAGGGAATCTGCTAGGGAATAAAAAGTGAAACTAAAAGATAGGTGCACTCCAAACTCCAAGGATAAAGATAGCTAAAAAAACAAGTTCCAACTTCATAAACAAAAAACCAGTATTCAGAAAACAGACGAAATGGACTTAAGCCAGTATCTACTAAAATGGCAGACCAAGTAAAAAACTATTATCCATTGGAATTGTTTTCAGCAGTCTTAAAATAAACATAACAGATGCATCAGTGTCTTTCAGACCGTCGAACTATATCTCCAGTACTTCACATGCTTGGTGGAAAATCAGCGTGGACTGCATAAAGATAAATAAATTATCAACCACCGATTAACTAATTTCAATTCAATACCAAGTTGAAAATACAAATCCCTTTCAATGTCAAGAGAGATATGGTGAAACATGCAGATTGTGCTCAATGCAATAATAGGATTTCAACCGCCTGCTTCACTATAAAGTCACTTATGTAGAAAATATAATAATGGAACAATTTACAACAAGACTGACAGAAAATGATTAGGATTTAGGAATAAAGTAATACTAGAATTTAGCAAACAATTAGAACAGAGTATTCAGCCCTGGAAATATAAATAACAATGCCACTTTAAAAAACAATTTTTCGAAACTCAATTAAACAACGCAGGGCCATGCCCACCACTGAAATGTTCATGGGTGTAAAGTTAAAATGCCCTTGAAATCAAATAAAGACAGATACAAATCTTCTTAAAGACAATCTCACTATAAAGGGGCAAAATTCAAACTACTGATATCCAGTTCCCTATTATATTCCAGAATTCTA
Organism: Lathyrus aphaca; assembly: GCA_963966055.1. Taxonomy (NCBI): domain Eukaryota; kingdom Viridiplantae; phylum Streptophyta; class Magnoliopsida; order Fabales; family Fabaceae; genus Lathyrus; species Lathyrus aphaca. The sequence continues at coordinate 535,785,815 of OZ014522.1, read as the reverse complement.
ACTGCTTCAAAGTCCTTAATATGCAGGCACATTAGGGATCATATTAGAATAGAAATAACTTGGATACAATAATACAATATATTTTAAAAGATCCGAAACTTCATACCTGAATGACCGCGAGCGAGACCTTGAAGGACTGTGATCTTTGTCCCTGGGGCTCTCAGATCTGGTAGGTGCCTGATCTTTCTTAACATTTGGACTTTGGCCATTCTCCCTGGCACGGGGAGACATCCTGTCGTCCTTCCCACCACCTGGAGAGGCACGAGGAGACCTTCTGTCATCCTTTACAACACCGGGAGAGGCGCGAGGGGACCTCCTGTCATCCTTCCCACCATCCGGAGAGGCACGGGAGGACCTCCTGCCGTCCTTCCTACCACCCGGGGAGGCACGAGGGGACCTCTTGTCTTCCTTCCGACCACCCGGAGAAACAGACCTAGAATAAGATCTTGATCGCTCTGGAGAATAACCATCCCTACCTCTGTCATCCCTAAATTGACATGTCAGCTAGACAACTTAGTCATACAATCAAGGTAATGAAAAGACTAAATCAAATACAAATGCATACCTACGCATAACATAGGTATATAGAGAACACCGACCACAAACATCCAATAAATCAAGATCAGAATATATGCAACCACAAACTAAACATGTAAGTAGGTTATGAGTTCAACTTCCTCCACTAAGATAATACACTAACATTTCTTGTTAAAGTAAAAACAAATTACACTTATAATTGGCAGTCACCCAAACCATTATGTGTTTCTTATGAGAACTAACACTTACTTCCTCTTAAGAATCTAATTAGCCAAAATGTACCCGTTACCTGTACATTTCTTGTTAAAGTAAAAACAAATTACACTTATAATTGGCAGTCTCCCAAACCATTATTTGTTTCTTATGAGAACTAACACTTACTTCCTCTTAAGAATCTAATTAGCCAAAATGTGACCTTTACCTGTACCTTTCCAAAGTTTCTGGACAACTACATGACACTTGGATCCAAACATTGACAGCTATGAATGATGTATTGCAAGACCAGCATCTGGTAACTTCATAGCTCTCTTTGTCTCAACTATTTAAAAATGATAATTATCTTTCTTGCACATCATATCTCTACACGTAAATACTTTGGCTTCCATTCTTTGAGCATGATTTTCTTTGACCAACTATAAGCTTTATAATCTTTTTAAACTGGATAGTATATGAAAAACAATATATCAAACTAAACAGAATCTTCTTTACAGAAAATCGGTATAAGGGAATCAAAAGAAGTACTTATTTGGACCAATCGAAAGCAACAAACAAAATACCAGCTGCACAACTGACAGAATAAGGCAAGTTTGGTATGGATATTTCTTATGGAGGGACTTTGAAAGATATGTAAGCAAGTACCACATCACTTTAAGCCTCTTTACTCGTTAATCTTTATTAACCAATCTTTAAACTCTTCAATTCACATTATTATCTGCATAAAGAAGACCATAAGCAGATATCATTCAATTCACTTAAACATATTATAGGAGTCTTGTCAGGGTCATAGGATTGGAAGGCACTCTAAACTGTTAGAAGTAAACTTTGCTAATTATACTCTTGCTGAGCAAAGGGATAGTACATCTATCACAGATCACATATAATATTCATTTTAAGAACCAGCTCTTGCCACTTCAATCATCCACCAGAATAAACGTAGTCCAAACAGAAGTGCATGAACAGTCATCTTAGTTAACCAAGCCTAACAACAAACAAGTGTTCTAATAGAGAAATTTACCAGAGGACGGGACTAATATGAAAGTAACAAAATAGCGTGACAGGAAAAAATAAACTGAACAGAGAAATTCCTTTCACCACCTGTGGCTCTGCTGATCAACTTTGTTTATAATGATTTCCGACCAAGTATCAAACATCCTTAACTACTAAGTATTCTAAACATGACATTTTACAGCTAAAATAAGACCATTTCCAACTTATGAAATGCAATTATTTTCTAAATTTCAATTACAAATAATGTTTCAGAACCTAAATGCAAACATTATGATACATAATAAATAATAAATAAATTAGCTAATATGCTCAACAAAATATTCTAGTACGCACAAGGAAAAATAAACCATTAAAGAAGTATAAAACTCAAACCTTGAATTGTCCCTGACAGGTGATGGAGACCTAGAGTAGGCTGCAAAAAATGCATATATAATAACATGAATAAATGGATTGGCTTCTCAAAGAAAGCATAAATACAATGTCATACGATTTTGAAGCTGAGGTGAATAGGTAAACTGACATCGATAACGACGTCGCGGGGATCTTGACCGAGCTCTCCTTCTGCTACCACCTCCATTTCGGCTACTATTAATAAAATTTATAAAAAAAAATTGATAAGAATGAAATGAGCAATTCCATAAGTGCAAAATTAAAAATTTACTAGCACATATAACTGTAATCACACCTTCCATGAGAAGTGACACGCATTTCTTGAGGGGTTTTCCTATTTTCCTCAGCAAACACAATTCTTATTTCACGTCCACCAATGACACTGTGATTCAGATGTTGCTTTGCCTCTGCTGCATCTTCACCATATCGATATTTCACAAATCCAAAGCCACGAGGTTCACTACAAAAGCAATTCAAAAACAAAACACTGAAATCAACCCAATCACAACCTAAAACTAACGCTCTAGTCACAATAACGATAACGACTTAGGCATTAGGCAGTGCTAAGTCTCAGATTGAGTAGCATGGAATGCTCAGCAGGGAAGTATATAAGTAGCTTCCAAGCGAACCTAATACTTCACTGAGCATCCTCAATATGGGACTTTAACACCCTGTCTACGAGTCCAGATCAAATTCACACGATTACATTGTATCTTAAAGAGAGCAGAAAAAGTTGTGACGGTAAATATCAAACAAAACTTAAAACATACATACCCAGTGTAATAATTTCTAGGAAGGTAAACATCCTTCACAGGACCATAGCGTTCAAATGGCCCCCTAAGATCTTCGGGTCTGCATCATATAAATCAAAAGGTAACCTTTGTTTCCTCATATCCTATCCCATTGAAGATAGCATTACGATTCTAGGGTATAGTGTTTGAGTTAAATGATTGGAAACTTTTGATAACTAAAATGAAATTAGAAACATGAATAGAGGAAAAGATACAAACCTAGCATCGAGGGGGAGATTACGAACGAGTAAGCCAGAAGGGAGAGGAGAACGACGGTCTCTGCGAGACCTGGTGTCAGGATGGCGATCATCATCGTAACGCTTGCGACCACGAGGTGGGGTTCTGCTACGGCGGCGAGGACTGTAACTTCTGCTACGGCTACGATATCTTCCCATTGGGAGAAAAACCCTGGTTTGCGAGAGACTTGTTGAGAAACAAGAAAAACCCTAATAAACCGAATAACAAAATTGAAATACGATTGAGAATAATTGAGTTTAGAGGAAAAACATAAATATATAGGGTTATGCGTCAGCTGTCTATTCTTTGAAATGGATAAAAGTTTTTTTTTAATAATGAAATAAATAAATATATCATATTAATTATGTCAAAAGAGATTCTATATGAGTATGCAAATTAATCCTAACCACTCTTAGATTATGAAGGCTATCATTACACACAGAAAACATATGGCTTGTTTGATATGGAAAGTTGCATATAAAGAATATAAGGTTAAATATGAATAAGGTCTCTATAAATATATTAAAATCTAAATTTGATTTCTCAAAAATATTTCTTCAAATTTTAGTTTCCTAAAGTTTTTCGTTTCTAACTATGGTCCCTCCCGTTAATTTACATTACTGGAAGTCTACGTGTCATTAGGGGTGGAAATAGGTCAGGCCGGTAATAGGGACCTACACGCCAGCCTACATAGGCTCAGGCCAGGCCAAGATTTTTCAATAAATAAAAAAGGTTTAGGTTTTTTTATAAGCCTATTTAGTTAAAAAGGCTAGACCTCATGCCATGAAAAAAACCTCTTAAGCCTAACAGACCGGCCTATTTAAATAAATATGAATACTTTTTTATTATTAATATGTTATGTATTGTACTTTGAATTAAAATACATAAATAAAATTTGGTTATCTTGGAGAACTTAATAAAATAAGATGAAAACACCTTATGAACAATGTTATAAGTTGTTTTCAAAATTTATCTTAAACATATAGTCTTACAAAACTTATGTTATTAGGTAAGTTAAAATAAGTTAATGCAAACAAACATTTAGTCTCATTGGTTTTTTTTTAGTTTGTTAGTCTAATTAAATATTATTTTAATTGCTTATTTAAATATGTCTAAAATAATAGGCTTTTATGTATGCTAACAAGCTAACCATACCTTAGAAAAGGACAGACTCAGGCCTAAAAAAAAGCCTATGACAGACTACAGGTCAGACTTAGGCTTCAATTTTTTTGGCAGGCCAGACTTAGACTTGGCAAAGCCTAGCTCGGCTCAGCCTATTTCCACTTCTACGTGTCATGCCAAGTATATATTTCTTTTTTAAAACGTGTAAATTTTAAATAAAACACATTTCCACTTCATATTCCTCAATAGTTTTTCTTTCTCTCACATTTTCTTCCACTACCACCATTGCACATGACTCAACTTAACCTTAAAACAACAACTCATAACCATCTCCAACAATGTTAATCATTGTCATCCTTTTCCATTCTCAATCCTCTTCCCATGGATTCCAACACCACTCTTAATTACACTTTGTTTCAACTCACCCCAACCAGAACCAGGTTAATCTCACTCTCACAGCACAACCCATTTGTTATATCTTCTTATTTTGTTGTTCCATTCTTAAAATATTATGCATTTTGTAAAATCACTTATTGGGTTGTGGTTATAATTTTTCAGATTTGAGTTTATAGTGTTTTGTGGAGGTGTTTGTGAGAAAATAGCTTTTGGGTTGCTGTTTGTGAGAAAATAGCTTATGGGTTGTTTGAACCTTTTTGTTTCTCATCTTAAGTTTGTCAAAGATGAGATCTTGAAAGGGGGTTACTCGATTATGCTATTTTTCAGGAAGCATCTATTTTGTACTTATTTTACTAGTTCTGACCTATTTTTGTTACCACTCTGTAGGCTTCGATCCATGGGTTGAATCATCATTATTATCCCTTCACGAATCCCAAGTCAACCAGACTCGCATTCTACCCTTACCTGCTTCGAACGACTCCATCTCCAACACCAATCGAATCAGTAGTAGTAGCTCTAACAGTGATGGTTCTTCTTCTGCTACACATCATGTTGGACCTGTAAGTATCTTCAACTGTTCCTTTTCTATGTATTCATTCATTATCAATTCGCATAAATTAGAATAAAACATCAATTTAGCCCCTAAAGTATATAGAAATAACTAGTCCATAAATATATGAAAGATTGAAAACCAGGGTTTTTAAAACCGGTATGTTACCACGAAAACAGCCACACGACAAAACTGTATCAGAAGATGTTGATATCGATATAGTTATTCACCGTTTGTGTTTTTGTGATAGAACAAATTGTTGTGATTAACTCAAAAGCCTTTACGCAACCGCAATGCGATCGTTATTTAAACTCGGAATGAGATTGATGTTGCCCACTTAATCAACTTTGAAGACATGGACCAGGGGTCTAGTAATAGTAAAATTGATGAGAGACTAGTTGAAGAAGTGAGGGTTCAGCCTGGTATGCTTGGATTGGATGCAACATGTCAATTAAAAAATACCTTATTACTGAAATCATCTTATATGAAGAAGTGAGGGTTCAGCCTGGTATGCTTGGATTGGATGCAACATGTCAATTAAAAAATACCTTATTACTGAAATCATCTTATATATATATATATATATATATATATATATATATATATATATATATATATATATTGTTTCCATTAGTCTTAATTTTTGAAATTGCATTGATATGATTCTTATGATTGATGGTCCCACAAAAAATATGACTTTTATGGCTTTGCCAAAAGTTAGGTATTCACTTCAGTAGGAGTTAAAAAAAACGGATTGTTGTGAGCACTGCGATTCAGGATTGGCTTACTTCAAGTAATCGGTTTTGACTTTGGGTTTTGTCAATGTTATTATTTGTGTGTGTGTGTACAAGCAGAATTGTGTATGATGCTAATATTTCCAAGACTTGCATTAGGACTTGCAATGCAGTTGATGAAGCAAGGGGAAATGATGACCGTTTTGAGTACCCTTGTAACTGCTTTAGCTTTGCCAACTGTATTACTTGCAGCAACTGATTTCATTGACAGTAAATGGACATTAGCTATTAATAGGAAAAGGAAAAATGAAGTTGAGGAGAAGATGTTGCTTAATCTTCACAAGAAGAAAAGGGCCGATAGTTAGTAAGTTTGGGTAAGTAACCTGGTTAAACACTTTTAACAAAAATAAATACTTATTTTACAAGCGCGTTTGTAATAGTTATTTCTTTAAAGTGTCTATCCTAGAACTAAAATATAGTCACAATCTTCTATTTAAATGACTGCCATAGTAGTTGTATATCATTCACATGACAGTTTTTGAACTGTGTGAACTTGTATCATCTTTTGTTTTTTCATGCGCTTTTCAAGATTTTCATTAATTCTATAATGATTGTAACTATCTTACATGAAGTAATTAGTATCTAGGTTAATATTTGGATGTTGCATGATATTCTTGTCATACCTAAAGTTGGGCGAAGTCAAAGTGCATCATCAGCCATAGTGGTAACCAAAGGAACAATGGAGAATGACAGAGCTGGTAGAGAGGTACCTCAGAACTACCTATACAGAAAACTGGATTTTACCATTTAAAAACAAATCGATTCTTTGTGAATCGAGTTGTATCAAATTGCTATTGTTAACTGATATTAAGACTATTAAAAACAACTAAAATTGAGTGTGTAAGGGGTGGTTCTACTGTGCAAAAGAAAAGATATAACAGATGGAAAAATATGCAGAATATTCTCAAGATTTACTTCATTAAAGTAAAGGCTAATACAATGAAGAATATTTGAAAAATGAGAATGATTACTCAATACTTCTTGGAATGAAACAATACAACTTAATGCAACAGAAAAGAAAGAGAATTCATTCACAAGGAATGCAACTAGAGGAATAGAGATATAGTCTTTTGCTGCCTTCATTTCTCGCTCCTCGTCCTTGCTATATATGTTGTCAAACAAAATATTTTTTGTTAGGGATTTTCACCCTATTGCCCCTCCTTGGTTCCATAATGTTAAGATCGTTTGCCACTTGTCCTTGATTGTATCTAATTTGTCCTTTTCCTCCAACAGTATTATTTTGCCAGCTCATAACATTACTCCCCTCATTTACAAGGACATTATCCTCGAGGTTATGATACAAAACCTTCAATTCATTCCAGTTTTCCCAAGTGACTTCTGTTGGCAAAGTATCCCACTGTACTTGAACCTGTTGAATTGGTTGGCTATTTTGAATGACGGTGCGACAATTAACAATAGCTTGAGGCAAAATCAACGGTCCTTGTTCAGTAGTGGTCAAAGGAAGGGGTAGCAGTTATGTATAGTGGTCACCTTTGCATAATTTTAATGCAGACACATGGAACACTAGATGAATTTTCACAGTAGCAGAATCATCAGCTTGTAAGCAACTTGGCCAATGCGTTCCATGATAGGAAATGGGCCAAAGTAATGCATACTGAGTTTCTGATTGCGCTGAAGAGCTATCGAGTGTTGACGGTAAGGTTGCAACTTGACTAGCACCATGTCACCCACCTTAAATTCAGCAACCCATCGTTTATTATCAGCAAATTTCTTCATAATTTGTTGAACTCGCATCAAATTTGCCTTCAGAGCGGCCAAGGTATCATCTTGCTCCGTCAATAGCTGTTGTAGCAATGGTGGATCACCATTGTTAACTTCATAGCGAATAAGGCCCGGGGGATCTCGTCCATAAACCACTTTTAATGGTGTCATGCCAATACTTGCGTGGAAGGCAATATTGTATGAGAACTCTGCCTAAGGCAGTAATTTGGACCAAGCACGAGGAGAATAGCTAGTGAAGCAACGCATATAAAGTTCTAAACATTTGTTTACAGCTTCAGATTGGCCATCGGTTTGAGGGTGGTATGCCTTGCTCATAGCCAACGTTGTGTCACTGAGTTTGAATAATTGTTTCCAAAATTGGCTTGTGAACATACGATCTCGGTCAGATACAATTGTCTTAGGAAACCCATGAAGTTTAACAATTGTATGAAGAAAAAATACGGCTACTTTGTAGCTGTTATAGTCAGCCTTAAGAGGAATGAAGTGACTATATTTGGATAAACGATCTACAACCACTAAAATAACAGTGTAAGATTTGGATGGTGGCAGTCCCGTAATGAAATCCATCGACAAGTCTTCCCAAATTTGTTGTGGAATAGGCAGAGGTTGGAGTAATCCAGCGGGTAAGGTTGTCGAGTGTTTGGCTTGTTGACAAACTAAACATTGTGACACAAACTCCTTGATATCCTTGGTCATAGTGGCCCAGAAAAATTGAGTCGTGATGCGAGCTTTAGTGTGTGTAACTGCAGCATGTCCTTCCAAGGTTGAAGAATGAAACTCAGTGAGAATGAGTTTGATCAATTCAGACTGTTGAGGAATAACCAATCGATTCTTCCAGAATAACATATCATGTTTGACCTGATAGTGAGGTGTAGAACATGTACCCATCAAGCATTGATTTCTAACCTCTGCCAACACAGGATCCTCGTTTACAGCTGAATGAATCATGGAAATAAGTTGAGGTGTGTGTACTGATAGGTCTAAATAGAATGAGCGCGAGAGACTGTCAGCTACAATATTATCCACTCCAGGTTTATACTTGATGGTGAAATCATATCCCAAAAATTTGTGAAGCCAGTATTGTTGTTTGGGAGTTTGGATTGACAGATTAGTGAGGGATTTGAGGTTGCGTTGATCAGTCTTGATAACAAACTTATGACCAATCAAATAGTGGCGAAATTTTGCCAAAGCTTCTGTAATAGAGTAGAGTCCGCGGACATACGTAGATTGCTTTTGCATTCGAGGGCACAAATTTTTTGAAAAGTGAGCAATGGGATGACGTGCTTGCCTGAGCACCGCACCGATATCGGACCCGGAAGCATCTGTCTCAAGGGTAAAAGGCAGTCGGAAATCATGTAACGATAAAATTGGGGCTTGTGTGATGGCATGTTTGAGTTTGTCGAAAGCTTCGGTAGCTGCTGGAGTCCAATGGAAAGCATATTTTTTTAAAAGCTCGGTGAAGGGTGAGGTCATGGAAGAATAATTGTGAATAAAACACCGGTAATAACCTGACAATCCTAAGAATCCTCGAAGTTGTTTGAGAGATGAGGGAACTTTCCATTCCATGACAGCTTGAATCTTAGTTTTATCCATTTCAACACCTTGATTTGAGATGGTATGGCCTAGGTAATCCACTGAAGTAAGGCCAAAGCAACATTTGGAAAGCTTGGCAAATAGCTCATGTTGTTCTAGCAAACTTAAAACAACCTTCAGGTGTTCAAGATGTTCAGACCAAGAGGGGATGTACACCAGTATATCGTCAAAGAATACTAACACGAAATTGCGTAACTGGTCTCGAAAAATAGAATTCATAAGACTTTGGAACGAAGTTGGTGCATTAGATAACCCGAACGGCATGACAAGCCACTCAAACAACCCTTGATGTGTGCGAAAAGCAGTCTTATGACGATCCTCCAGATTAACTAAAATTTGATGGTAGTCTTCTCTCAAGTCTAATTTAGAAAAACAAGCAACTCCAAATAGTTCGTCTAACAACTCATCAACCGTCGGTATTGGAAAGCTATCTTTGACTGTAATCGCGTTTAATGCACGATAATTAGTGCAAAATCTCCAGGATCCATCTTTCTTTCTGACCAGCAAAACTGGGGATGAGAAAAAGCTAGTACTAGGTTGAATAATACCCTGTTGTAACATCTCAAAAACCATTCATTTAATTTCGGTTTTCGGACTGTGTGGATATTGATATGGTTTGACCTTAACCGGATTACTACCATCAATAAGAGGGATCAAATGATCTTGTACCCTTGGTGGTGGTAAACGATTAGGTTCCTCAAACACCTTCCAATAATTGTGGAGCAAGGCAGCTAAATCGTCCGGTAAATTATCAAGAGTAGCCAATGATGATGATGGTGGTAGAGAGTGGAATGGTAGTATATGATAAATCAATCGATTATCATGTTTATTATTTGCTCTTATTTTTGTTATGTTGGTTTTCCTTTTGTCCATTTGGACACAAAAACATTAATAAAGGATTAAACCTCTAAAAAACTTCTGATCTTAATCTTTGGACTATTGGTTACTATCATTGGCTTTGGAATGGAGTTTTGGACTTAGATTTTAGGACACATCTCATTTGCCTCGATCTTCATGGAGTTGGTACTTGCCTTTATTTGACCATTTGCTAGCTTATAAGGATGGAACTCTTATGCTCATAATTGGAAGTGTCATCAAGTTTGGTTATATCTTTCTTCCTTTATATTTTTATTTTCTTTTTTAGGATAGTCCCTTCATCTCCATCCATTCTTTAATTTTCAAAATCTTCTCTCTTTTTCAAAAGTTTCCTTTTAAAAAAAAAATCATCACTTCGTTAATAAACAAAACCTCGACTTTTGTCAAGTGGCTTTTACTTTTTTCTTTTCTTTAAAAAAATAATGAATCTAACCATGTTGACCTTAATTCAAAAATAAAAAGAACCAAACTCATTCAAGTTGTTTCATGCCCTTGTGCACTTTTGTTTATTTTCTTTAAAGAAGTGTCGATTATGAGTCATTATTCTTTAGTTAGGTGTAAGTCTTTCAATCTCCATGGTTGTAGTTTGATGTAATTGAGTCTCTTGTCATTTGTGGGGGTTTAGTGACATACTCGTTGATTTTATTTGAGTTGGCGTCTTCCCCATAATGATGTATGAGTTCATGCCTTCATTCTCATGGTAGTTTGTTCGGCCATCCACTTGAAGATGACAAATTCTCTTCACTTAATAAAAATCAATTATAACCAACCATTTTCATTATTTGTACCACGAACTACGGGGTTTTGATCTCGCATTATACTTTGTGGGTACGTAGACATGAGGTGGTAAACCTCTCCAAACACAAAAAAATAAAAAAAATAATTCTTTTCTCATTCTTCCACTCTCATTTAACCAACCTTTTTCAAACCAAAAGCAATAAATTTTTCAAAGGGCTCCCGTGGAGTACCACAGACATTTTGGGTATGTAAAACATTTTCATTGTGTAACATATCCCCTTACCCGGTTCTTTGTTGTGTTTCTTTAGCTTTTTGCTTTTAAATTCATTAGGATTTATTCGCTCTTTTTTCCTTTTCCTCTTGGAATAAAATAAAAGCGCGGTGTCGACTCTGTTTACTTTGAGTTAAGTTAACCAATAGCTTACGCTCATGATTTTTACCGCTACAGTATCTGGCTGAGCACATCGTACACCGCCAATGCATAGGATATTGTATTTCGGTTATCTCTCTCTGGTTTGTTTAGCCGCTGCAAAGCCTGTTGTTTCTGCTGCAGTGGCTTTGCCTTCTCTAGACTAGAGTTTTAGGAGGTCTGGGTGTATTTTATTTTGTCTCGGGGTTTGGTGTATTTTGTGTGTTTTGGTATGTACAATGACTTTCAGGTGTATAAGTGGCACTACTTATGCTTATATAATGAATGCATTACTTGGCAGTTTAAAAAAAAGACGAGGGTAGTCAAACTCTTCATATTCATTAATTACAAATGATAAGATGAGATACAGAAGAGTGTTGGTTGCATCTAAAAAAGGAACCTACAACGAATGAATATGATAATATACTTTCATATTCATCATCTAAGTTCCAATATTAAATACTAAAATTTATGATTTGCAAAAATAATAAAAAATAAATAAAAATATGACTTATTACTTTTAGAAAAATTCTAACTATTTGATTGAGTAAAAAAGACAAAATTGTAAATTTCATAATTTAAAACATAATAAAATTAAAAGAAATCTTTAAAATCAAACCAGACATATATATAAAATTAATAGTTAATTTTAACTTTAAATACATATAAAATACATTTTATATAATTATTGTTTATTTTAAAATTAATATCTAATTTTAAATTAAAAAGAATAAGATAATTAATGTTTATTATTATTTATTTTCACTTTTATTTTAACCTTTTCCTTTGTTTATTTATTATCACTCAAAATATTAATAATCTATTTTTAAATTTTAATAAAATAATATTATATATTTATCTCATGGGTCATTATTAACACAATATCCATTTTATTTTAATCAATCATTATCTTAATTTAAGAGACAAAATCTTTATTTTTAAATATCAATTTTTTTCTTTTTTCATCTCATGATTCCTTTTTTATATATATAATTATTTAATACAATTAAAATTGTATAATTATTGTTTATTTTATAATTAAGTAAATCATTTTAAATTTTGTATTTTTACACATCAAATAATATTTTTATTTCACGGGTCATTATTGTATCAATTTTTTTTTGTCTTTCTTCATCTCACGAGTCATTTTTTCCTTCTTTTTTTCATCATCATTTAATACAATTGAAATTGTATAATTATTTTTCATTTGACAATTAAATAAATAATTTCAGTTTTACATCTGTATATAAATACATTTTGTATTGTATCAAATAAACTTTTTATTTCACGGATCACTATAAACACAATATTTATTTTATTTTAATCAATAATTATCTTAATTTAAAAGATAAAATCCCTTTTTTTAAATATTAATTTTTTTTCATCTCACAAGTCCCTTTTTATTTATATTTTAATTTAATTGATTTTACATAATCATTGTTCATTTTAAAATTAATAACTAATTTCAAATTTAAATACGTATATAAATACATTTCATATCATATTAAATTTACTTATACAATTAAATATATTTTATACCCTATGTAATGATTTTACCCGTGCAGTAACACTAGTATCTTACTAGTTAAGTTTTAAAATAAGCTTAATTGCAGTTTTAATCCCCCTATTATCTATTTATTTGGTTTTTGGTCCTTACATTTTAAAATCCGGAATTTTAGTCCCTTTATTTTAAGTTTTTGAGGATTTTGGTCCCTTTATAAATTTGAGGACAACTTTTAATGATATGACACTCATTTTGCTGAAGTGTCACATGTCAACTCACTAATTCCAAATTATTTTATTATTTATTTTGAAAATACATAATTCATTAAAGTAAATCTTTCAAAATAAAATGTTATTAATTATGATTTTATAAAAAATATTTTCTCTTTAAATAACACAACATTTTTAACGTTTCTAAAATCTTAAAAAAAAATCAAATCAAATTTGAATTTGAAATATATTAATACAAAATAAATAAATATAATATCATGTTTTGACAACATAATTTTTCAATTAATTAATAATTAAAAATATTAAAACAATACAATTTTATTTATTTTTAATTACTTTATTTTTTGGTATTTTTGTTTTTCACTGTCATCAACACTTATCTTCCTAAAACATATTCATCTGCAACACAATATCATTACAATAAAAACTATTAACCCATAAAATTCTTTCTCTATTCTTCTCCAATCACCTTTACCAAAATACCATAATCAATATCATCACCAAAAATAAAGGAGACAAACAAATTCTAGATCTATAAATGAATTTTATAGGTTGAAGCTTAAAAACTTCAGATCTCATAGGTTGAAGCTCTCTTGATTTGGGTTTGTATGAATTTTGTGAAAAATAGATGACGAATTCAGATTTGTTATTACTGTTAGATTTTGGTGGATTTCTGGATTTGTTGTTGATGTTAGACTTTTATTGATTTCTAGATTTGTTGTTGCTGTTAAATTTTTGTTGTTGCAAGATAAACACATGAACTAGATTTTGATTTTTCAAATTTATAAGTTATTCTTGTTGAAGTTTTGATAAAAGGGAGAAATTTTATGAGTTTATGTGTTGGAACTAATCAATGATTTCCTCTCTTTGATTTTACACAGAACAACTTCTCTACCTACATTTCAATAATAGACCTAGATTATGGCTTCTGGGTTTTTGGTTTTTCTGGTGAACTATGATGTTACTTTTTTTGTTGTGAAGTTGTGTTGTTGATAGTGATGAACAATGATATTGATGTTTCTGGGTTATAAAGTTGTGTTTTTTAATTTTTTTTTTGTATTTTTATTTTTGAGTTAATTTATTATGAATTATATATTTTAAGAATCACATTAAAATATATCTAAAACAAATAAAATGATTTGGAATATATCATTGATGAGTTGGCATGTGACACATCAACAAAGTAAGTGCCATGTCATTAAATATTATTCTCAGATTTGCAGAGGGACTAAAATCCTCAAAAATCCAAAATAAAAGGACTAAAATTTCGGATTTTAAAATATAGGGACCAAAAACGAATAAAATAGATAACAGGGGGATCAAAATTGCAATTAAACCTTTAAAATAAGGACTAAATTATAGAGAGAGAAAAAAGTGAGGAGGAAAAGTACATTTATACCTACAAGTTATCCGATAAAGATATCTTACTAGTTAAGTTTTAAAATGAGGACTAAATTATAGAGAGAAAAATAAAAGTGAGGAGAAAAAATACATTTAAACCTACAACTTATCAATCAACTATCTACATTTTAAAAATTGATTGCATAGTCTGCCTTTTCTACCCTTTGGTCATTTTCAAATAACACTACAAATTGAACTTAATGGTAAATAACAAATCACCCCATTTATTCAACATGTTTTCCCTATCTTGCTGCCATTTGACATTATTTTATTGGCTATTACACATTTTTTTTTCCTTTTTTGCGGAACAATTTCACACACAAGAGGCATAACATTACCCAAATTCAAATTCAAAAAACCCTCCCTATCTCATTCTCTCTCATGAACGTGTCACGTGTGGTTTCAGAAAACCCATCATCTCTCTCCTTCTTTTATTGAAAGGTTGTTTTAAATTTCATTGCACACTCTCTTTCTCTCTTCAATACTTTTTCCCGAGTCTTCTTCATCACCGCCAAACAGTTTCAACATCTTGAGAGATGATCCAGCCATGCTTGCTTGCGATTCTTTTCCTTCATCACCAAAAGGTTTGAACGAAACCCAAACGAAAAATAACTTAACAATATTTCCTCCCCACTTTTATTCAAGTGTTCATTTTGTTTTTATGTACTGTTCACTTTATTTTCACCTTTCAATGTTTTAGTTCTTGCTTTTCATCATGGTTCAACTTTTATCAAGGTATGCTGGTATTGTTGTACACCCATTTTAATTTCTAATTTACAAAATTTCTTAGTTAGATCTTGACGATTACAAATCATTTTTCAATTATTTATCACCATACAAATAATCTCCTTTATCTTCTCTACAAAACCCACAATTAAATTTCACAATCAAAACATTTTTTTCGACAATCCCCACATCGGGAATCATATCCACTGCATCAGTAATAATATTTTGTAAGTTTTTTCAGTATATAATTGGGTTTTGTGTCATGCCAGTGCATTGAAGAAGTTTGAAGATGTTTCTAAGAAAAAAAACCAAGGGATAATATTTTGTAAATTCTGTTTTGTATCTCAGTAGTGTGGGTTAGATGTTCATTTTTATTTATCTTGATCTCTAATATTTGTCAAAATATATTTTGAATGAAGAAATGTATACTGGTGAATTTATTGTGTGCTTTTGAGAGTTATTTATTGCACTTGATGTTCACAGTTATTGTGATTGATGTTCATATATTTTGAATGAGGAAATGTTTATGGACTCTTCTTTTTATTACCATGATATGGTACATGAACAAGTATGATGTACTTTATGCAAAAGAGATGTAGTCATTGTGGAGTTATCGTGAAGTCCATCGTAAAACACAAGTCTTGTTAGTTGGTTGATGATCCTCAACATAATGTCTAATTGGTAAAAATGTATTGTAAGTATGATGTATATTTGGCTTGGTGTAAAGATTGCAATATGATTATGTTTAGGTGTCTCACATATGTCTTATGCATCGTCTTTCTTCATTGATTATATAAATTTATTTAGTCTTTTAAATAGATTTCATTTGATGAAGCTAGGATCAGAGTTATCAGAAAGATTTTTGAACCAAATACTAAATATTTGACATACAATATATTGTTTCTCCATTCTCGTCCGTTTAATGATAATAGTGGTATGGTAATGTTCAGAAATAATACTATGTTTTAGTAATAGTTTATACTATTCTTTTCCTTTTCAATGCCAGTGGATAATAACACAAGTGTAGATTTTATCCACTTAATAGAAGAAATTATAAATCTTTTTGCAAATAAAAAAATCAAACATTGATTAATTGCTTTTATTATAAAATAAACACTAATTAATAGTCATTATTCTAATCTATTACTAAATCAAACATTTCATCGTGGAGACGTAGTGCAGCTAAAAAAAGAATATTTGCAATCAAATAATTTGTATTAAATACCATCTAAGATGGAAGACAATATATACATTTTAAATAAAAATATTATGAAATTTGAGTATCACTTTATATTATTTATTGAGTATCACTTTATATTATAAAAAATATTATCAAATAATTTGAATTTTTACTTAGACATTTGAGTATCACTTTATATTATTTAGGAAAAAATTGTTAAATTGCACAAAAAAATTATTTTAGTTTATATTTTAAAGAGAGTGCAAAATATTAAATAATTGTTTTGTTTTATTTCCTCTCAATATGTTCTTACAATATCTAGATAAAACTAAATTTATAATTTTTTTTAATAATTCATTCAAAAGATATATATTTAATTTAAATAATTAATATTAAATCACTATATATTTACTTGATTTTCTAACATAAAAGAGTTAGCGATTATATATATATATATATATATATATATATATATATATATATATATATATATATATATATATATATATATATATGTTTATACCATTAAATTGGTTAAATATGATTAAATAGATATAATTATAAATTGAATAGATACGATAATATAATTAAAAATAGATTGTATGCATTGTCTCATTTGCCCTTCCATCAAAAAATTATTATATTACATTATAGATAGATTGATACTTAACAAATATTTAAATTAATTCTCAATCATCCTTTTATTTACATACATGTCAAATGTCAATCTTTTTTATACACTCAAATTTTAAATTTGTCTCATATTTCTTTTTCCCATATTTTCTTACTTTCATTTTAATTTTTTTTATTTATTAAATATTAATTATCTATTTTTTAATTTTAATAAAATAACACTATATATTAATCTCCCCTATCAACACAATATCTATTTTATTTTAATCGATCATTATCTTAATTTAAGAGATAAAATACTTATTTTTAAATATCAATTTTTTTATTTTTTCATCTTACAGTTTTTTTATATAATTATTCAGTACAATTAAAATTGAATGATTATTATTCATTTTATAATTAAGTAAATCATTTTAAATTTTGCATTTGTACAAATCAAATAATATTCTTATTTCACGGATCATTATCACATCATTTTTTTTGTCTTTCTTCATCTCATTAGTAATTTTTTTGCATCATTATTTAATACAATTGAAATTGTATAATTATTTTTCATTTTACAATTAAATAGTTAATTTCAGTTTTACATCGGTATACAAATATATTTTATATTATATCAAATAAACTTTTTTAATTCACGGATCACTATAAACACAATACATATTTTATTTTAATCGATAATTATCTGAATTTAAAAGATAAAATTCTTATTTTTTTATTTTTTTATCTCACATGTCCCTTTTTTTCATTATAATTTAATTTAATTGATTTTATATAATCATTGTTCATTTTAAAATTAATAACTAATTTCAAATTTAATTATATATATAAATACATTTTATACCATATTAAATTTAGTGATCAAAAGCTAATTTCAGTGGTAGTAAAACCAAACACAAGTACAACCATGGTTTTAAAGCATCTTTATCCTTTGGTGTCATGTATAGCCAGCGACCCTTAATAAGAACGGTATTACAAAATCACGCGAAAAATTAGATACATACAAAGCGAGTTAAGGGTTTCTTCTTCTTTTGATTTCCCATCAGAGAAGAAGGGAAAGCAGATGGCTTCACCAAAATCAAGAGTGATATTCCGTATCATGCTGGTCACTATACTGCTCCTCCTTCTCTTCTACACCGGTCGCCCTTTATACTGGAAAATCTCCGCTACCGTACACGATATCCGCAACAACAAGCAAACTGTTAGACAAGGTCAATCATTTTCCACTCTCAACCTTTCTCTCTCTTCAATTTCTCTTTTACCATTCTCTCCCTCTTTACAGGTCTTTCCCAAATTGTCATAGAAGCTCAGAAATCCGTCGGTTGGTTCAGAGCTCCGTTCTAAAACCCGAAGTTCTCTTCACTAAGTTCCGGTTAGATTATCATTCACATCATAATTATTATTTTAGGGATTCTAGTTCTAGAGATATATCACTCCTATTGGATTACAACGATCATGGAAATACTGTAACGGTTATAACCTCAAGGGACTGGTTTAAATACATGTTGTAATGTTATTGTGTACTATCTTGTATTCTCTGGCTATTCCGTGTTTGGCTTGTTTGGCAACAATTATTCACTGCCCTTGATTTCTTAGCTTCCTTTGTGTTATGCTTTTGAAATATGTAGTGGAACTGTTTTTGTGGTCTTGGTAATAACCACTAGAACTCATACACACACAACCATGAGATGACTACCAGAGTTCAAATTCTGGTGATAACGCCAACTTAGCCATATCGACTTTTACTAGTTGAGCTAGGATTTGCAGAAGTTGTGGAACTGTTTTTATATCTCTAGTATGGTTGAATAAATAACAAAAGACTATTGGGAATAACACGAAGAGAAGATTGAGGCTACTGATAATATGAGAAGGTAAAGGGTGATTTAGTTCATAGGATTGAGAATAATTTGGGAACAAGAAATTATCCATGTTTATACCTAAGATCAAACGCACGAACACACACATCCATTTATAGTTTCATAATTCTTTTGGCGCTTTCAACTTATCGCTTAAGTTTTTTTTATTAAAGTATATGTATCTTCATAAGTAAGCAATGGAGATCTGAATTTCTCTTATGTATCAGCTCATTTCTGTTTTCATTTTCTACTAGTTGTGGCAGTGTGATATGGTTAGCCATCTTGAACATTGGCTTGTATAGTAATGATCTTATCTTCTGTCTGATTACAGTCGTAACTTGATTTTGATTGTTATTAGAGTCCATGATCATATGCATGTGCACTGGTATTTTTATCGTTGCCTTAAACATGGTTTTTTGGTCTGGCAACCATCAGATTCTTAAAATAATTTAGAGATTGTGCAATCACATGCATGACGAATGTAGAGAGAATCATAGATTGTTATAGGGAGAGTATATTAGATGCAGAATAGTTAAACAATTACAATAAAGGAAGACTTAGCAAAACTATCACAGAAACTATTTAGATATATCTCGAGATTAATGAATTTGATAAAACATTACGATATAATTTGATCTATGTATCTGACTCTGACTCTATATAATGTGATAAAATTTGCTTATCATTGTGTTGTTGCTACAATGATGCATCTGGGTTAAATCCACGGTTTATTTTATTGTCGATTTAGAAGTTTTGAATTTATTTTTATAATACAAGCTTAAAATTGAATTGGATGGTCTAAATATTTGTGATTGTGGGCATTTACACCGTAATTGCACACAATCCAGACTGTTTTTGGGTTTTTGGATTACAGTCCCCTCGCCCTGCCATTTGTCTGTGCTTGGTATTTCGAATGATGATGTATTATCAATTATGGTCTAGATGTGATGGGAAGCACAGTCCTTCAATTTTCATACTGCTAGATAAAAAATTAGCAGAAAATTTGAAAGTCAAACTCAACGATTGTATGTCCATGGTGATTAATGGTAAATAAAAGATACTTAAACTTTTTAATAGGGGAATGTTATTTCTATCTCTAGGGGTGTGTCCCACGCCTCTCAAAATGCCTTTGTCTTATTTTACAAGTGAGAACTTTCTATTTTATTTAAATAAAATATATGCATCTCCAAATTTGAGATGTATAAGTTACGAATATAAGTAGTATTTTTTATAGGGTTAAATATGTTTTTGGTCCCTACAAATATCTCATTTTTTGAAATTGGTACCTAAAAAATTTTCCTTTAAACATTGTTGATCATCTTAAAGATTTCCGTAAAATTTTCCTTTAAGTCGTAGCTAATTTGTAGCTAATATCAATTTTAAACTCATAAATGGTAGTTAATAATTCGTAGCTAATTCCTAGTTAATCCCTCAAATGATACCAATTCCATTTCATTTGACACAAACCACCTGTATCCACAAAATTAGTCATAGAGACTTTGAAAACATATGAACTAACTGACGCTAGTTCAACAACCTAACTGAAGTTAAAGTTACACTTTTAATTGACATACTGATAATTATATTTGACATTGATACCAAGTTTAAATTACAAGAATTCTAACAAATAGAATACATGAACTTAATTACAAAATTCTACAAATAGAATACATGAACTTCATTACAGAATTCTACATTAAGAGCTTACTAACAAAAATAAAATATTAAATACACTAGCTTATAGTTGCAAAAGCACTTCAAACAATAGATCATCCTGCCATTCAAGTGTTAAATAACCTCAATAAAAGATGTTATCAAGAGACTTAAAACTATTTAAAAGCTAAATTTTCAGAACCAAAAACTGCTTTGAGTACAAGAGAAAATCCTATCTTAATTTCATCTTCTGCATTTAGTTCCCTTGAGTGTTCCCTTGAGCTTGAACTTCACAGAGATGAGTACAAAGCCCCATGCTATTCATATAATCAAGAG
This sequence comes from Lathyrus aphaca, assembly GCA_963966055.1. Classification (NCBI taxonomy): domain Eukaryota; kingdom Viridiplantae; phylum Streptophyta; class Magnoliopsida; order Fabales; family Fabaceae; genus Lathyrus; species Lathyrus aphaca. The sequence continues at coordinate 535,764,893 of OZ014522.1, read as the reverse complement.
CAAAGCCTCGTGCTAAAGTGTCCAATATTCCACATACAATTGTAATCCCACCAAATATCATATATGCATTAGTCTGACAAAGTAAAGGTGTTAGTAAAATAATTTTATACCAAACAACATTCTATTTTACTAGCAAATTATCTTAAGATATCGGGCATAAACTTATTTTAAGCAAGTAAAAATATATAAATGAAAGAAAGGTAAAATCTTATGCACACGCTTGATCATTACACTAAATAAGTAAAATCTTATGCAGAAGCTTCTGAGATGAATAAGGTTTTATGCCTTATGTCTAACTTCCTTAACTGTCTCAGCTTTTTGAGCTCTTGGATAAGGTTTACTCCACAATGATAAGTTTTTTTCTATAATACACAGGAAGAAGACTTCGTAAAGGAAGCAATAGGATTGCCATTATGAGCAACAGAGACAACAGATAGCTAAATGCGAGGAAAAGCACATCAATATAAAGTATAATTTGAATCCTTAAAGAACAAAGATGGCAGATTTTCATAAAGAAAAGGTACTCGACAAATAATGCTTGAAGTTACTAGAAGATTATATAATTGGTGTTTGGAAAGTTACCACAACCAAAAACTAAAGAATAATCCTTCCAGGTACAAATATATTTAAGGGGCCGACATCTCCCAATACGTGCTCTTCCATACGCACCTTAAGCGATCGAAATCACAACCACATGCTTAAAAGCCCAAGTTATCTGTCAACTATGCCATATCATGTTGGTACATTTGGAAATGATTATAAATGAACCCTGTTCCTCTTTAAATTTCTATAGTCTATACCTTAAGTCTTGGCCAACCAACCAACCACCAAAAATCTTGGCCAACCAACCACCAGGCAATTGACTCAATGCATAACCCCAAAAGAATGAAGACTGGACCAACCCTGTCGTTGATGAGTTCCATCCAAATTGATGCGACAACAGAATTATTGCAATACTCAAATTCACCTGTTCCCAATTAAACACAGTGATAAAAGCTCAATTTTGATTTCAGGGTTTGTAATAATAATGAAAAAGAAGAATAAAGTAACAAATAAGAACCTTATCCATTACGAAGGCAAATGAAGTGGTGCTTATGAGTTTGTATCTTAGGGGAAGATTATTTCCTCGTGAAGATCCTCATCCCAAGATCTCTTTCTCTCATTGCGATCTCCCTCATTTGATCTGAAACTTCTAAAGCGTGAGAAGAACCGACCCAAACAATCTGATATTTGCTTGTTGAAGGACTGAGATTCGCTTGTTGTCTGGTTCAACAACCAAATGTAATGACCACCGTACACTTTGTCTTGTTCTACTTCGTGGTGAAGAGGTTGTTTCGTTGATTGTTGAAGGTCCTCCTCCTGATACGTAAGGGTTCCGAGAAGAAGATGAAGTGGTAGTGGGAATTAGGGTTCAGAGAAGAAAATGAAGTGGTAGTGAGGATTAGGGTCAAGGGAAGAAGATGCAGTGGGTAATGGGGATTGAGGTTGGGAGGATTTTCCACATAAGCTACACGTTTGAAAAAAACAATTCACACATGGCTTGCAGAGTCAGTCTCCGTTAGTTTAAACTAACGGGGGGACTAGATTTCGAAACGAGAAATTTTTGGAGGACCAATGTTTGAAGAAAATATTTATAGGGATCAATTTCAAAAAATGAGATATTAGTAGGGACCAAAAACTTATTTAACCCTTTCTTATATGGAAAACGATGAGCAAATATTTTATAATCATTATGCTATTATTCTAGCAGAAAGAAAACATGGACAAGAAAGCTTGAGATGCGATATATATTGATCGTACCTGGAGATCATGATCCGATGTGGCCGCGTCGGACGTGGATGAGCACAGTTGATGATGGAGAAAAAAATGGGGTGTACCTGCAAAGGCACTCCAATGCTAAAGTCAGAGAGTGAGCAACGAGTGAGCAAGTACAATATTTTTTGGGTCAAAATTTTAATACCTGACCCTCTCAAATGAGAGGGTTTATATACTGGTCCAAGTGGGTGTTTATTGGCCCAAATTGTTGGGCGCGGATCATGGATCCCGCAATAATCGATGGTGGTTAGAAACTAGTCGTTAGGGCAAGAAAGAACCTGCTCGACTTCCCCTGGGTCGGGTGACTTTAATACCGAGCGAGCAGTCGATCTCCAGGGTTCCGAGCATAGCTGGGTTATTGGGTCGTTGGGCCGCGAGATAGATATGGCCCAATTCTAAGGGTTGGGCCAGTCCGGAACACACACACACACACACACACACACATATATATATATATATATATATATATATATATATATATATATATATATATCAACTTATTTAATTTATTTCAAGAGTAAGTGTTTTTAACTTATTCCATAATCGTAGTATTTAAATTAGATTAAATTCAATGGTTATAAGTATAAATGTTAATTTAACCATTGATTGAATCTAATTTAAAGACTACGATTATGGAATATGTTTTAAAGACTTACTCTTGTAGTAAGTTGATCCTAAATGTATGTATGTATGTATGTATGTATGTATGTATGTATGTATGTATGTATGTATGGATGGATGGATGAATCAACTTACTTCAAGAATAAGTCTTTTTTAACTTTTTCCATAACTAGCAGGATACCCGTGCTATCGCACGGGTCCTGTCTGTATTCACACGCTACGTTGCGAAACATCACTTGTCAATTCTACCACTTTTTTTCAGGGTGTAAATTTTGTCCAGAGTAACCATTTAATAGGTTAATAAATCCAACAATAATATGGATAAATTACAAATACAAAATTAAGACTTCTTACATAAGATATTCAAAAATCTATAGTGATATCATTCAAAACACAATATGCGATTCTGGTAGAATTTTTCATTCCTACAATAACATATGAGTAAATATATCAAACTTAATTCAATGTATGAAAAATAAAATTCAAATTATCAGTCTACAACTGGTATCTTATAGATTTAATATATTAACATTAAAATGGCCAGTCTACGACTGATATGGAATAAATACGTTCACGTCTACCCGTTGATCATGTTTGTATCATGCATGCAATTCCAATAATTACCAAAACTCAGTTGAATTTAAATGAGTCTAAAACAACCCCGAATAAAATCATGTTTCCAATTCAAATAACATTATCTTTTAAATATTAGTCAATTTTTTCAAACCTAAAATCTATAACAGTTTCCTGTCAAATATCAGTTTTATGTTTTTTTTGTAGGAGAATTTCATAATAGAAGTTTAACTCTACAAAATTCTGTTTTTAAATTATTTGATATTTAATTGAATAATTTTAAATAAAAATATAATAAAATTTAAAAAAATATTACAAACCTGAAATTTATAACAGCTTCCCGTCAAATAACAGTTTTAAATTCTTCTTATTATATCATATTTATAATTTTTACAACCCTATAGTTGATATCTTATAGATTTAATATATGAAAATTAAAATGATCAGTCTACCGTTGATATGTAAAAGATACGTTCGCGTCTATCCATGGATCATGTCTGAATCATGCTTGCAATTCCATAATTAACAAAACTCAGTTGAATTCAGATGAGTAAATCTAAAACTACAAACATGAATAAATTCATGTTTCCAATTCAAATAACATTATCTTTTAGATATTAGTAAATTTGTTCAAGCCTAAAATTTATAACAGTTTTCCGTCAAATATCAGTTTTATATTCTTCTTATTATATCATATTTATAATTTTTACAAACCCACAATATATGACAGATCCCGTCAAATTTCAGTTCTAAATGAATATCTACACTCCATGATATCTTAAAGTTTCAATTCTAAATGAATATTTTATCAATCTTTTGTGTAGGAGAATTTCATAATAGAAGTTTAACTCTACAAAATTTTAAATTTCATATTAGAATATTTAAAGTCATTCCATTTTTAAATTATTCATTTTTTCTTACCTTAGTATGTTTTTTCTTTTCCCTATAGTATTTAAAATTTTCAATTATTTATTTTTAATTTAGTAGAAAACAATTGTTTATATTATTACCATTTAATATTATTTTTTCATGATTACTATTTAATAAAATGTAATAATAAAAGTTACTATAATCATTCTAGCAGAAAGAAAACATGGATAAGAAAGTTAGAGATGCAATATATATATATATATATATATATATATATATATATATATATATATATATATATATATATATATATATATATATATATATATATATATATATATATATATATATATATATATATATATATATTAGGATCAACTTATTTGAAGAGTAAGTGTTTTTAACTTACTTCATTATCGTAGTATTTAAATTAGATTAAATTCAATAGTTATAAGTATAAATGTTAGTTTAATCATTGATTGAATCTATTTAAAGACTACGATTATGGAGTAGATTAAAAAAACTTACTCATGTTAAGATGTTGAAGACTTTAATTTTAATTGTAATGTTACCAAACTTGATGGAAAATTGTAATTTAATTCCTTAAATTTTTTTTGAGAGACCTTGATGAATTTCTAGTTTTTCAAATTTCAATTTTGTTGTTGTATTTTTGTGTTTTTGCTACGGGTTCGGGTTTGGATGGAAAGATCCTAACCTGGTGGATGTGAGCGTGAGTGTTATTTTGTCACCCGAGTAATCATTGGATTCGGGTTCAGATAGCGTGAAACTTATACCCGATCCGATCTGCCATCCCTACATAAAATATATATGACTTTTGTTTCAAATAATTATGGTGCATCTTATATATTTAGTTAATTGGTATGTTTGTTATTATCAAAAGTTGTAGAAATTTGTATTTATGAGAACCAATAGTAATCAATGACAGTTTTGTAAAATTGTTACATTTAATTATTAAATCATTATTTTTCTTAATCTATGTGCAACAATTTTAAAAGACTGTTATTTTGAGACGAATGAAGTACAATTGAGAGACATCATATATTATATCCATTCAAAATCTTAAAGTGATAGATGTCTAAGTTCACTCACTTATCGTTAGGGATGACAATGAGCAAGGTATGAGCAGAGTCCAAAACACAACAAGTTGCCAAAAAGACAAAGAGGCTTCAGAAGGGTCCAAAACAAATTTTAAGCCAACTCTGATATTTATGTTTGCTTGCTAATGTACTTTATGACTACGACATATAATGCCCATTTTGTATAACATATGACAATGGCTTATAATGCCACTTTGTGTATTGCTTTTGGAATTCCATATTTTGTGTAACATATGACTGAGGCATATAATGTCACTTTTATGTACTAGTTTGGATCTAAGCAAACTATGAAATATTATTGTTATGTACTAGTTTGGATCAAAGCAAACTATGAAATATTACTGTTATGTTATAAAGGTTTCAATTTATGTGAAATACTACTGTTATGTTATAATGTTCATTCATTCATAATCAAACAACAATTTTCACTTTTCATTCATAATCAAACAACAATTTTCATTCATAATCAAACAACAGTAACCCTTCATTCAACTTGTCACCAAATACATTTCCTTTTAACCAACCTAAAACATGATTGTTACAAAAATAACATTAAACACTGATCGTACCTAAGATCAGGATCTCTGATGGCTGTTGACGTGAATTCCAAGGTCTACTCGAATGCTGAGGAGAACAAGGGGGTGTACCTGACCCCCCTCAAGCGAGAGGGTTTATATAGAGAGACCATAGCGCGTGGACAACTGTTCATATTTTTGGGTCTGGATCGCGGATCCCCCGAAAATAGATAACTGCCAGAAACTAACCGTTGGCCGAACACCCTGGTCGTGATAATGGCACGTCGGGCACAATATCCTCCGAGCGGGAACCAGCTAGGCCGAATCTGGGTGATTTCTGCCATTGTCGGGCAGATATCAAGAACGAGGAGGTCCAGGCATGGTGGATGGGTTGTGACCAATCTAGGGCGAGCAGGAATATGATGGGTCCCATTGACATTTGGGTTATTGGGCCGTTTCATGGGCAAAAGAGGATTGAGCCATACTCAGTCGTTGGTCCAGTCCAGAACAAACACTAAGTTAAATATTCCTATGCTTAGAGCTAATTTCAATCATTCATTTGTCTTGATGATCTGATACTTCAATTTGTTTATCTTCTTCTGCCTCAAGATCTTCAAGTCCCTTTCATCAATAATGTCATCTCTGAACCATTTGAAGAAATTGCATCCCTTATTGACGTGATTTCTGAAATTTTTGCACCCCCAATTTTCCCTCCAAAATTAACATTATTCACGTCGCCCACAATACAAAACACACATTCTTCTTGGCAAAGACATTCCCTCATCTTGTTTCTACGAATAACCAACGCAGATGATCCAGTCGAAGCATTACTTGAAAACTGAGACATTGAAGAAAAAAATTTAATAGAGGTACGATGGAGAAACATTGAGAAGGAAAATGTTTTACAGAAAAGGATTGACAAGACAAAATGGAATGATAACGTCAATAAAATAAACCCCAGAGAAAATGAACCCTGGAGGAGATGAATGAGAGGACGTCAAACACATAATCTGGAAAACATGACCTAATCAATTAAATAAAGTCATAATGCACACATTAGATGACTCAGCGATCACATGACACACCATTGTGGCAGATATTAACGGTATAACACAAAAATAACGAAATGGACCAAAATTATTAACGGAAACTATATTATAAGACTAACGTGAAATATATATTTTTTATGTGACTAAAACGAAACTCAAAATTATTTTACGAAATTTATGGATTAATTATATCTAAATTTAATCAAATTAGATCTAACTCAACCCAAGAATACCAATCAACTTGGATAGAGTATTTGTGAAACGTGTAAAGTGTTTTGAAAATAGAATAAGAAGGACAAGTACTAGTGTACTGAGACACAGACAATTATACAAAGCCTGCTTTTTCTTGTTTTGTGATTGGCTGGCCACAATTTTTTTTGGATAGAATAGTCGGCACAACTTTCTAAGTAGAACGATTGGCCACAGCTCAGCTTTGTAGTTTTCATTTTAAAACAGAAGTCATATTTACTTATTTTACACCATAAAATATTCTAGTTAAAATAATAAAAACAATAGTTTAACCATTTTTTTGGGTTAAATATTCATAATATTTTTACTAGGTTTACTCATTTCATCAATAATGCTTATAAAATTTCATTTTATCAAAGGGGTGCTTATATTATTAAATAAACTATATAATGAAAATAATACTCACTCGTTTATTTTTAATTGTTGTTTTAAAATTTCTTATACATATCATAAAAATCAATAAATTTTATTATTATTTTATATTATTTTCTTATAAAACTTTTAATAAATCATTTTTGCTTATCATTTTATTATTATATTAATTTAAATATAAGTTCATTTTACAAATGAAACAATTAAAAGAAAAAGAAATGAAATATTAATTATTGTGAGAATGGGAAGATTCTAATCCCTACATAGTGATATCATGTTGCTTACCCAAAAAAAGAAAGAAAAGAAAAGTAATAACATGTTCCCATATTTGCAAACGAATGTAAATATATTTTACAAATAAATTATTTATTATACTAGTTTTTTAAAAATATATTTATGATTAATATATTACTAATTTGCTTTTTAAATAAAAATAAAAGTTTTTTTTAATATAAAGAGATGAAAAAAAAAGAAGAAAAAAAAAAGGGACTAGACCAAAACTAGGGATGTAATCGGTTCGGTTTGGATCGGTTTTTAGTAAAATAAATTGTCCAAACCGACGATATCTCCATTGGTTTGGTTTAGTTTTTATTATTTTTTAAAATAGAACCAAACCAAACTAATCAGTTTGGTTTGATTTGGTTGATCGGTTTACAACACTTTTTTTTTCTAAACATTATATTTATTTGTGTATCATTTGCTATATTATTGTTTGATGTATTTTATGTTATTATTTTTTAAAATAACACATTTCATATGATATATTTCATGCTCTACTTTTCAAACAACTTACAAGTTATTCTTAATCCATATGAAACAATTGCATAATTTTCATTCCATTATGAAATACGTTCACTACCGAATACAAAAGTTGACACTTTACATGAAAATGTTGGGAAGGAATTCGAAATCTTAACAAATAAAACAAACAATAAAGACAAAAAGTTTCAATACACATAAATTAACAAGTTTCACACATCAAAACTATTTTATAACAAGATTAGAAGGAAATTCGTTGAAGAAGAAACATAAAAGATAAAATAAAATAAAAAATAACGAAGAGAACTTGAAGATGAATAAGGAAACCATAACCTATAAGAATAATGATGGTGATAGAAACAATGGTAAAGAATAGTCAGAGCAACAATTTTGTGAGAGCAAGTTTTTATGGCTTATGGTTTCTATTTTTTACGTTTGAAGTTTAATTTTGACTACATATTTGGTTCAAAGAATGAAGTGTAAACAAAGATAGAGAAATATTTGACCAATACAAAATTTGGGTATATTAATTGACTAAATAAAATATTAAGTAAGTATTTAAAGTCATTGATTTAGTTCATCGGTTTGGTGGTTCCTAAAAACTAAAATCGAGAACCAAACCAAACTATCTCGTTTTTTATTGGTTTGGTTCGGTTCGGTTTTTGAATCAAACAAAAAATAATCGGTTTTTTTCCAGTTTGGTTTGGTTTGAATTATTGCTTTAATTGGTTTTTTCTGATCCACTTACACCCCTAACCAAAACCCTCTCAAAGATTAACAAAACTATAATTCAGACGCCCCAACTTATTGTGCACAAGTAAGGGCAACAAAGCCTCCGAAGGCGTGTCCCAAGTCAGCGGAAGAGAGGATTCGATAGTCAAAGAAGCTAACAAGTCAACACACTGATTCCCTTCTCTATAGATATGCAAAATGTGAAACCTAAAAAGCCTAATTTTGACTAAACAATTAAGCCAAACTGTCCTAATGTTCCAAGGGACCGCCTTATGATTCTGAATAGCAAACAAAACAAAAGAAGAACCGGTCTCAAGCCAAATACTATTCCAACCGAAACTAAAAGCAAAATCAATGACCTTAATAACCCCTAAAAGCTCAGCCTGAACAGAGGAGGAGCAGTCCAACAAATCAGGGAAACCAAAAACAAAGTCACCCGAAGAGTTTCTGACAAAAAGCCGATTTGATTTAGAAGAAATCATATGTGTTACATTTAAGCCAACCAACATTTGGAGTCTCCAAATAACTTCAATTATTCTCGAAGTCTTAGGAGGATGCAAATTAACATTGAAAGATTTAATAAAAGTTGAATAATTTAATCATACACAAAAGATAAATCTTATTACAACTTTAAATGAAAGTAAATCACCAAACTACACTTTCTTTCTTCATATACGCAATATGATCGTAATAAATTGGAGATAATCGAATTGTAATTGTATTTTGGAACCGGAAAAATATAATTAAAATAGTAAAAAATTTCATATATAATAACAAAAATATTTTAAATCTATCGTTGGTTTGAATTTTAGAAGAGAAAAAGTTATTTTAGAAGTTTAAAATTGATTTTGATATATTAATAATTGATTTTATTTAAAGTTTAAATGATTTATAGATTAAATATACTTTTTATTCACTTTTTATTTTAGTAAATTCACTTTTACTTAAATACTTAAATGTATTCTAATATAATTTATATCATATTTCATTCACTTTTAAGTAGAAAAAATATATATTATTACAAATAAATTATTCATATTTATAAATAATAACTATTGTTCTAGCTAGCCAAATTCACTTCTATGTTGACGACCATCCAAAGTATTGATCCAATTTATTAGGGACAGGTGGAGAATATGTTTTTAACACGCTCCTAATACCCCTTTTTCTTATAATATATAATTATATCGAATCCATTTTTTTTAATAATATTTAATAAAATATATTTTAAAATTAAATATTAAAAAATCAGTATAAATTAAAATACATAAAATTACATCGAATTTGATCAAATTTTGTTAATCATCATCTAAAATCAAAGTAAATTGAGAGTAAATTTATTTTAAAAAATGCTTCTTTTACAAATATATGTTAAATATACATTTATCATTTTCTTAATAATTTTTTCACCAATATTTGTGCAGGATTAAAAACAAATCTATCTACCTTTTAAAATTCAATTGCATGAACTTTCAAAATTGTCATTTTATTATAAATTTTTTACGCTAACAAAATGATATTTTAGTAATTAATTAATGTTTACTTTCTTTCATTCTCATTTCCTACCATATTATGACAAGTGACATTCATTTATCATCTCCACCAATTAAATTATAATTAAATATTACACACATTCATTCTCTATTCGTTAAAATTTCAAATCTCTCATATATTTTTCCCCACACTTTCTCATTTTTATTTTAATTTTTTCTCCATTTATTTATTGTCACTAAAAATACTAATAATCTATTTTTTATTTTAATAAAATTAAAATTTTATTTATCTCACGGGTCACTATCAACATAATATCTATTTTATTTTAATTAACATTTATCTTAATTTGAAAGACAAAATTTTTATTTTTAAATATTTTTTTCTTTCTCCGTCTCATAATTCTTTTTATTTTATTTTTATATAATTATTTAATACAATTTAGTTTATATGATTATTTTTCATTTTACAATTAACTATATAATTTTAAATTTTGCATTTGTATCTAAATATATTTTATATCGAATCAAATAATTTTTTTATCTCACGGATCATTATCGCATCAATTTTTTTTTTATCTTTCTTCATCTCACGAATCATTTTTTATATTTGTATTTAAAGAAAAACATTAATTTGTATCTAAATACATTTCTTAGATTTGTCTTTCTCCATCAACATTTACATTTGTATATAAATATATTTTATATTAAATCAAATATTCTTTATATTTCACGGGTCACTATAAACATAATGCATGTTTTATTTTAATAAATAATTATTTTAATTTAAAAAATAAAATTTATTATCAAATATTAATTTTTTTCATCTCACAAGTCTATTTTTTCTGTTTGTATTTTAATACAATTAAATTTATATAATTATTGTTCATTTAAAAATTAATAACTAATTTTAATTTTAAATACTCATATAAATAAATTTATAATATTTCAATACATATTTAAGTATATTTTATACCATACCAAATAATTTTATTCGTGCAGAAACACAAATATTTTACTAATATATGTATGTATACCGTGTAAAATGTAAACGGTTTACTAATGCAGCTTAAGCATAGCATAGCTTATTTATTTTTGTGGTCAACACAATACAATTCAATAAAGCATAAAAACGAGGTAAGCAACAAATATTTTTAAAAAAAAGTAAAATGTAAACGGTTTACTAATGCAGCTTAAGCATAGCATAGCTCATTTATTTTTGTGGTCAACACAATACAATTCAATAAAGCATAAAAACGAGGTAAGTAACAAATATTAAAAAAAAAAGAAAAAAAAGCGTAAAGCCGTATAGTATACGGTGTTGTTGTGGTTGTATATCGTATGGCGTGTTTGTTTGGCATTTTCCTGTTATTTCTCTCATAGCGTCAGCAAGGAAAGAAAGTGGAAGTGACGTTTAATATAAATAGCGGTTACAGATAACATAACATAACATGATATCATAAAAAATTGTCAAAGCAAAAGCAACCATTTCAAGATAACAAAAAGTTGTTGGAGAACCGCCGCGGTCGTCGGAGGAGAACAATGTTGCTGCCGAGAGAAGCTGCAGCAGTGTTGCTGATGATAATATTGACCGGAACTTTAACCGGAGCAGATGGAAAGCCTCGCCGGATTGTTGTCGATACAGATGTTGATACTGATGATTTATTTGCTATGCTTTATCTTTTGAAAGTTAACACTTCACAGTTTCAATTCGAGGTATGTATATGAAATATGAACTATCAAATCTTACCTACCTTTTTCTCTTTTCATTTTGCTATTCTTTGACTAATATGCAAACATTACGTTACTACTGCTCTATCTTATTCAATGTCATTTTCTTTTAATCTTGTATTTTTTTATATATATGTCATTTTCAAAGATTTTAGATCTTAGTCTTCATCTCTAAATAAATTATCTATTTACTGCTTTTTAAAATATCTATAAAAATAGGTTATAATACTTTAAAATATCGTTCTAATCAAATATTAAACACTTACTATAAATACAAGTAGAATATATTAATTTTATAATAATATAATTAATATTGTATTGAAAATTGAAAAGTGGATGAATGATAATAATATAGAAGACTTTAATAAATTGGTGATTTTTTAAAGTAATTTATTCAAATAAAAAATATTAACTTTTTGAGTTTTTTAAACTAGTAAATAATTAAAGAGGTTTCTAGAGGATAATGATTTTAAAATATTAAAAATAATGTTAATTGAATAATATCGATGATATTTTATTAAAAATTGAAAAGGTAGATGAATGATATTAAATTAAAAGTATTTTATAAATTGGTGATTTTTAAATAATTTATTTAAATTAAAAAAGGAATCTTAACTTTTTTAAATTTCTTAAATTTGTAAATATGATTAAAGAGATTTTTTTTAACTTTTAAGCGGTTTGAATAAGATGTAAAGAGATTTTTCTAACTAAAAATTTTGGTTTGAGAGAAATACTGGACTGAAAATGAATTTAAATTTATATTCTTCAAAATATTAGATAAAGAGAGATAAAATTTAAAATTTTATTTTATTTTTTAATTGAAATTATGAGGTGGTTGTGTAATGAAAAATAGAGAAAATATTTTTTTATTTTTTTTAATTAATAAAAAAATTGTAATTGATATATTTGTGTCAGAATTTTTCTTGGTTTGAAGATAAGTGTTAAATATTTCTTTAAGAAAGTATTGTGATCTTTGGTAATTTATGTTGTTTAATAAAAAAACTAATGATGATGTTAAAAGAAAAGTTAGAATCAAATCTTTGAACATTAAAATAAGTTTGATACTCTCCTTAGTTGGCGGAATTCATAATGGATGTTATTAAGTATTGATATTGGTCGATTAAACTATTTGGTCCTTTTATTAATGTTAATTTTGTCTAGTATGGACACTTATTTTGCGTATGATACGGTCTTTGTATTTGTGTTTTTTTAATAAAAAATAGTATGTCACGGGTATAAATATGCACTATTGCATTAAATTCAATATCTATATACAAGCTTCACCCTATTTGTGTTTTTTTAATAAAAAATAGTATGTCACGGGTATAATATGCACTCTTGCATTCAATTCAATATCTATACAAGCTTCATCCATTGGATCCGTTTATCCGGGTCCAACATTTCCTACCCCGGTCTGTCCATTTAAAACTATATAAAACTGCAAATTTTTTATATTGAATTACTATTTCTATCTCTATATCTCTATATTTTATAAAAAATATAAATTTTGTTCTCGTATATTTTTAACTGATTTATTATTTTATCTTTTAAATAAATTTTAAATTTTATGTTGTGTATGTAAAAGAGTTTCGGCAGTTATTTTTTAAATAATTTTTAATTTTATTTTGTGTGTACCAGAAGACTTTGCAAAAGAGTCCTGGTAATCAATTTTTATGTATCGGAAGACTTAACAAAAGAGTTCCGGTAGTCATTTTTCAAGTTTTTTAAAACTTTTTTGTTTGTCGTCAGACTTTGCAAAAGAGTTTCGATAATCAATTTTTATGTACCAGAAGACTTCACAAAAGAGTTTCGGTAGTCATTTTTGTATGTGTACCAGAAGATTTTGTAAAAGACATTTGATAGTCATTTTCTAAAAAAAAAAATTGAATTTTTTTGTGTGTACCAGAAGACTTTGTAGAAGAGTTTCGGTAGTCAATTTTTTTTTGTACCGGAAGACTTTGTAAAAGACATTCGATAATCACATTTTGAAAAAAAAGACAATTTAAAAAGGAGTTCCGGTAAACAAAAAATTAAAAAATACTTACCGGAATACTTTCGTAAAGTTTTCCGATTCATAAAAATTAATTACCAGAATTCTTTTGCAAAGTCGTCCAACAAAAATATTTTAAAAAAATTTAAAAAGTAACTACCGAAAATCTATTGTAAAGTCTTCCGAATAAAAAATAAATTAAAAAATAATTAATTAAAAAATATGTAAGGATAAGATTGACATTTTTTATAAAATATAGAAACATAGAAATAAAGATAGGGATATCAAGTAAAATTTTCTGAAACTGCAAGCTTTATCCATTGGATCTGTTTATCTGTTTGGACCCATCCATTTTGCATATCTTTTTCGATTTATCATGAGTTGGGTCGGTTTTGCGATTTTTGTCCATCCCTATATACAATCAACTAAGCTGTCTTAAATAAATAAATAAATAAAACTCTCAAAATAGAAACAATCAATGTTTTCAATAGAACTTAAAAAAAGCAATATTTTCAACTACAATTACACTTGCTTATGTTTTTCTTTCTTCCATATTTCTTTTACGATAAAGTTATGTTTGATTTATAAACTAATTGATAGTTTATAATTTATGTTTGATAGTTTATAGAGTATAATTGATGACAACTGATAAACTAATTGAAGTAAGATTTCCATACTTTTGCAATGCAATAAAAATATATCAAATTTATGAATAAATTATATTTTAAGGAATAAAAGATACTCATAATATAATTTGATAAAACTTGAAATAAACGTGTGAATATGATTTCCAACCTGATACATTCTTGAGAATAAAATTTAAATTCATGAAACAAACACAATCTTATTATATTCATTTTTGTGATTATAATATCTTATTCTTTCATTGGATGAAAAAACATATATTGAAGACTTTATTAATAATGATTTGAGTTAATTTATTAATAGTTGAAAAATTAATGTCACGATCTTCGAACCTCATCGTGACTTAACAATAGTTTAATGTCTCATTCATTTAAAGTGAATTTTATAATATTGGTTAGATTATAAAATTAGAAAAAAAAATATTATACTTTATTTGAGATAGATTGGTCATTGTAGATCACCTATTTATTTTTTCTTCAAAGAAATCAGTTATTCTTCCTCAATTACCATACATTTTCCCGGTCAGATATATCATATTTTCTTAAGAGCTCCAAAGTAAGAAGTAACATGCATTTTTTGTTGAGCTAAATATTAATAACAAATTTTTGTTGTGTTTTATATTAATTTAGTGGAAATTGTGTGTGTATTAATGCAGGCAGTGACCATTAGTGCAAATAGCTGGACTAGTGGTGGACATGCTGTGAATCAAGTTTATGACTTGCTTTACATGATGGGAAGAGATGATGTTGCTGTGGGTGTAGGAGGTGAGGGTGGAATACTCCCAAATGGGACCATACTCCCAAATGTTGGTGGATACCTTTCAATTATTGATCAGGTCATAATTTTATCACCGATAAATTTGATTTTGATTTATACGTATTAACAACTTATTTACATTAGTACATTACGAGAAAATTCAAAGAAATGTTGTTGATAGTGATTGAACCCTGAACCAACAACTCGCATTTAGTCCAACTATCAAATATCCTAACATGCCATTTGATTGAATTGAATCAGGGAATAACAACAACAGGAAGTTGTAGATACAGGCAAGCCATTCCGGTCGGACTTGGAGGACGGTTAGATATCGATTCAAATTACGGTATCAGGAAAGCTTTCCTACCGCAGGTGTATAATAACCTATAACCTTATTTTTTATAACTAAATTTGATTCTTTCATAATGCAGTTCAAGTGTTAGTTACTTATTTGCTTACTAATTTGATCATCATGATATCAGGGAACAAGGAAATATACACCATTAGAGCAACCAACTGCGCAACAAGTGTTGATCGAAAAAATATCTGCAGGTCCAACAACTCTTCTTATGATGGGAGCTCATACAAATATTGGAATTTTCCTAATGAATAATCCACACTTGAAGAAAAATGTGGAACATATTTATATAATGGGTGGAGGTGTAAGGTCAAGTAATCCAACTGGTTGTTGCCCTAAGAATGCTTCGTCTTCATGCGTGCCTCGACAGTGTGGTGATCATGGAAATATGTTTACGGATTATAATACTAACTCTTACGCAGAATTCAATATCTTTGGAGATCCTTTTGCAGCTTACCAGGTAATAATTTCGAACCTGATACTTTGAGAGGAACACACTCAAGACCCAAGTCTTAACCACTAGACCAACCCGTGAGGATTAATACAATACACATTCTTTGTTTGTTTGTGACAAGAAGTATATTTTGTTTTATATAGGTGATTCATTCTGGAATTCCTATCACTCTTGTTCCTCTTGATGCATCAAACACAATCCCAATCACTGAAAAATTCTTTGATGCATTTGAAAGGAGTCAAGACACATATGAGGCACAATACTGTTTCAAATCCTTGAAAATATCTCGTGATACTTGGTTCGACGACCAATTCTATACGGTAATTCTCTTAACGAGCTTATACCTGTCATTACATTATGTTAGGTTACTATTACGTATCCATTAAACATGAAACTCTTATACGTGTTTCATGTTTGATGAAATAGAAAAGGACTGATGTTTGAAAATGACTGATTGTTAACAGAGTTATTTCATGTGGGACTCTTTCATGGCTGGAGTGGCCATCTCAATCATGAGTAAACCCAATAACTATAATGGAGAAAATGAATTTGCTGAAATGGAATATATGAACATAACAGTAGTCACTTCTAATAAACCATATGGAGTTTCTGATGGATCCAATCCACTCATTGGTGGCCTAAAAGTTCCAAAGTTCAATATTCAAAAAGACGGTGTTCATAGCGGTCATATTCAACAAGGACTCAGAGATCCTCTTTGCTTTGTCAAGAATGGCAAAGGAAAATGTCAGGTAGCTGTTTTTTTCTTGTCAATTTCATTTGCCGAAAACATTAAATATGTCACTAATTACTTCGTTAAATTTAATAACGAGATAGTTAACCTAGTAATGAATGTTAACATGTTATGTAATGCAACGTGTTTTATAGGATGGTTATACAAAGGAGGAAAATGGTCCAGACTCAGTAAGAGTACTTGTTGCTACAAAAGCGAAGCCTAACCGAGATGTAAAGAGTTCACTTGACAGAGAATATTTCATTAACTTTTTAAATGTAAGTACAACTGTTTTTTGGGTATATATTTCAAAGCTTTTTAAATTAATCACTTATAGTATTTTAGAAGGGAAAACTTATACTTATAATGGATTTGACTTTTTATTTTTTGGTGGATCAAAGGTTCTTAATCAGCCAAAACAAGCAGGGAGGTACAACTTCACTACACAGTTTCCCTACTACAAAGAAGTAACTTACAAGCCAGATTTTAGTGACAAAACATTGGGAAAACCAGTTGTGTTTGACATGGACATGAGTGCTGGAGATTTTCTAGCTCTTTTTTACCTCCTTAAAGTTCCTGTTCAAGTAATCGACCTTAAGGTATTTTGATTTTTCTTTTGATTTCCTGTTTTACACGAAATCAAATATTATTGTCCGCGAGTTGTTAACTTTTGTTTTAGGCAATCATTGTGAGTCCTACTGGATGGGCGAATGCAGCTACCATAGACATAGTTTATGACATACTTCACATGATGGGTCGTGATGATATACCGGTTGGTCGAGGAGATGTTTTTGCAGTGAATCAGACAGATCCGGTATTCTCAGCCGTTGGAGAATGCAAGTATGTTAAAGCCATTCCTCATGGGAGTGGGGGGTATTTGGATTCCGACACTCTTTATGGTCTTGCTCGTTATCTTCCACAGAGCCCAAGAAGGTGCTTTTCACTAACTTCCATGTCTTAATATTGCTCTTTAGTTAGCATTATGATGATCATAAGTTATTCAAATGAAATTAGTGACAGAATCTGATTGTCTACAGCCATTTTACATGACAGTGACTATAGGAACAACGGTCGCTGCAATGTTTAGTGGCCGTGAGGTCTTTTTATGTAACTTTGAAATACCGTGTTTGTATGAAAACTCCAAAATTTGTTACCTGCAAAGGACTAATAGACTAAGAACTATTTCAGGTATACAGGAGAAAACTCTGTGAAGTTTGGAGCTCCACGCGATACAGATCACCCTGAACTAAGACAACCACTAGCTATGGAAGTTTGGGAGTCTGTTTTGCAATCATTGAAACCAGGGACTAATGTTACAGTATTAACCAACGGACCCTTGACTAATTTGGCAAAGGTTGTTTCAGTGAAAAACATAAGCTCTAGAATTCAGGTAAGCATTAGTATAATACTTGTTACCATCCATCATTCTATCTAAATTTAGTTGTGTTAAGGATTTTTTTCAGGTGTAAAGCAGAAAGTTGCTTAAAAAATTTGAAAATGTTGCAGGAGGTGTATGTAATGGGGGGACACATAAGCAGTAATGCAGAAGACAAAGGAAATGTGTTTTCAGTTCCTTCAAACCAATATGCTGAATTCAACATGTACTTAGACCCTTATGCGGCCAAAACAGTATTCGAATCAGAAGTTAACATCACACTGATTCCACTGAGTACTCAGCGTAGAGTGAGTTCGTTTGCAACAGTCGGAAATAAGTTGCGTGGCACAAGAAGAACACCAGAGGCTGTGTTTACCAAGCATCTATTGTCAAGCCTACACCGTTTGAAGATAACCAATCACAGATATCGTCATATGGTATAATTTTCTATCCATAACTATTTTTTCTAGCTCAATCTTAGGAGAGTAACCAATACTTAAAGTTTAAGTTGTTTATAGATTTTCTACATTGTTTCTGTTATTTAAACCCTTTCGTGTTTGCAGGACACATTCCTAGGAGAAATTCTAGGTGCAGTTGTCTTGGCTGATACGGCTTCATCATTGAAGGCAAAATTTGAAGTGAAGTCCATTAAAGTCTTAGCTAGTGGCAATGAATCCACAGATGGAAAAATAGTGGTCGATGAGAAAAACGGAAAGTTAGTCAAAATATTAAGCAATGTGGAGGAAAATGCTTATTATAATTTGTATGCAAACAAGCTTGGGGATCAGTACCAGTCAGCTAAGGTGGCAAGCTTTGAAGCACAGAAGAGACAGTGGAGTCATCCTCATGATGATAAGCCTAGCAAAGAAAATGGTGCTCAACTCCATGGTTAACAATAGCTACAACCAGCACAAGACTAAGCTATATGTATTTATCAACAAGAATACAATATGAATACATAATCTATTTAAACAATAATTATAAATTGTTGAGTAATTTATGAAAAATATCATTGAATTACACCATTCATTCAAACAACTCTTCGATACAGGGTAGAATCCAGAGAGCATTCGGTAGAAATTTTAGCATGCGTTACAGCTCTTCCTACAGTATCCAGGAAGGTCTGAAGATCCAACCATATACACAGGATTGTTAGTACATTCTCCAAGGGAAGCCCATCTCACACAGCTATCGTGCTGATCTTAATTTTAATTTAAAATTAATAATTTTAAAATCATAAACTAAATAATATATTTTTTTTAACAATATGAACAAAATCTAAGAACTTTTAACACTTTGACCGCATGAACGTGACGAAAAAAAATCGATTGCAATAGATTCATTTTCGTGTTTATTCTCTACGAAAAAACAAATTGAGCATGTTAAATTAAAAAAGCATGAGCACGTTTTGAATTTACTGAGTGATTGTACCCAATAGAAATTAGCCAAATCATCTATGAATCACCCAATAGAAATAAGCCACATCAGGACAAAACACGTGTTTTCTACATAAACATATACAAGCGGTATATGAAAATAAAAAAAATAAAAAAAATAAACACAACGCACCAAAACCCCGAACCCAATTCATCATCACCATCCTCTGAATCAAACTCAGATCTGAAAATCACGTTCGATTATTATTATTCTGTAAGTTTTTGCGCCACTTTAGAACTTGGCCATGGCTGCGCCATTTTTCTCAACGCCTTTTCAGCCTTATGTTTATCAGGTAATTACACCGATTATTTTTAATCTTTCATCGTCTTTAATCACATGCTTATGTTAACCTAGATTATGCAATAGTGGTGAAATTGGAATGTTCCTGAATTTTCTGAAATTGATTTAAGTCTTGCAATTAATGCTGATCAACAAAGTTTCACGATCGTGATCATTTTTACTCTTTGGTTGATGGAGCTTATACATTCTAAACTGTTCGTTTGCTCTTTTCAATTACCTTTTACAATCTCATGATGAAATTTTTATGTAATGTTGTTTAGAGCCAGCAAGATGCAATAACCGCTTTTCAGATTTTAGGGGGTGAAGCTCAGGTGGTTCAGGTATATGTGACTTTCCTGAGTCTTAGTGTCAATCTTTTTTGTCTTTCTTTTAATATTATCGACAATTTATAATTATGTAACATCATTTATGACTTGGTTCGGGTAATACAGATAATGCTGAAGCCACAAGAAAAAATCATTGCAAAGCCTGGTAAGCTGATTGGTACTTTTATTCACAGGTCTTGAGAATTTTCCAATGACAGCATTCTTTGCATACTTTTATTCATAGGTCACATGCTTGAAAATGGTATTGCTACAAACAGGATTCTTTAGATAATATTTCTTGCAATGGAAACTTAGGTCTATTTTGCATCCTGGTGTTTGTCTGTTCAACATGGCCAATAATCGTCATGTCACTTGAACGTCATTTGGGGATGAAATGACTATTCATTTGGTTTTCATATAGATACAATAGTCATTTTTGGCATAAACATAGTGTTCTTCCTTCATATATATACATAACTTACAGTTGGAATTGTGGAGCACACCTACCAATATTTTTAATTGAATCTATGCAATTGTAGGTTCCATGTGCTTTATGTCTGGATCAGTTGAAATGGAAAATGCATACATTCCAGAAAATGAAGTAGGCATATGGCAGTGGTTGTTTGGCAAAACTATATCTAACATTGTTGTTCGCAATTCTGGACCAAGTGATGGGTTTGTTGGAATTGCTGCGCCTTATTTTGCTAGAATTCTCCCGGTTTGTACCTGCATCTGTAAATTGCTTAAATAGTGGATTGTTACACCTCTTGTTTCAAATTAAATTTCAAAGTCCATCAATTGTATCTATCTGGCTGAAATTATTTCATATATGACTATGTGTTTGCTACTTATTTGAACACAGATTGATTTGGCAATGTTTAACGGAGAGATCCTGTGTCAGGTATATCAAATTTCTTTTCAAATGTTGTTCAGATTGATTTCAAATACTAAAATTTGATTTCAATGGATTCACTGGTTGGTAATCATTATCTTTTAATCTAAGGACCAGAATACAAACTAACTTCATTTTGAATTTTCTGTAGCCTGATGCATTTTTATGCTCGGTCAATGACGTGAAGGTCAGCAACATAGTTGATCAAAGGGGGCGTAATGTTGTTGCTGGGGCTGAGGTGAGCTATTTAGGATATTTGAGATGTTTCCTATAATTTCCTAATAACTAATGCCTCGTTCGGGGTGGTTTTCTGTTTTGAATTGGTATACTGGATAAACTTTACTATCGTCATTCTGTGTATGCTGCATGCAATGTCTACAGTGTTTTATCATATTATCTACCACCACATTTAGCACATGGTTTTTACGTTTGAGATTTTGTTTGTAATGTTTCCTTAAAATCATTATTACATAGTCATATTTCTTCCAACATAATATGTTTTCTATTGGAAAATAAATGTGGAAGAAGTTATAGTATCCTTGTCATGTGTATATTTTACTTCTCTAAAACCATGTTCGTATTATAGGCATTTTTGAGGCAGAAGTTATCCGGCCAAGGGCTTGCATTCATACTTGGGGGTGGATCCGGTATATTTTCTTGACTTGTATACATATTTATAGCATTATTTTTTTTATTTTGGTTTCTGTTGCAACTCTTTCCTTCTTCCAGATCCATCGTCTTAAAAAGCCATTCTGATAAGTCTACCTTTTGAGTATTTTTGGTTTTCTTTATTACCGTACTCCTGTAGTATTTCTCATTGGATTGCTCTTTTGGATTCTCTTCATTGTTAGTTGTACAGAAAAATCTTGAAGTTGGTGAAGTTCTAGCTGTTGATGTTTCTTGCATTGTTGCTGTGACGAGTACAGTCGATATCCAAATAAAATATAATGGTCCTGCAAGAAGGACAATGTTTGGAGTAAGTAGCTTCTATTTCTGAACTATTTTCATCTTCCACAGTAAATACCTTTCTTGTGAACTATTATTTTTTGTGTGGGCTCATGAAACATGCTTTGCAGTAGAAACTTCTTATCTAAATGTTTCATAATAGTTCATCAAAATTTACATATATGTTTTCATAATAGCACTCAATAAACTATTTGGGTAACTCCAAAGGGAGTTAATTCTCTCCCTCAATAATTGCAGTATTCATTTTCAAGTTTTTATGCTCATCCTCGAAGACTTCACCAGCTGATAATGTCAGTAGTAAACTTTGTTATTAAGTGGGTATATATATACCTTGGAGGAAATTGAGAGTTTGCATTGCTAAACCTGCTAGTAAACTTTGCCCTGTGTCAGTGCAGCTTGTCAGTTGTTTCCTTTTTGGACCTAAGCTCCCATCTATGTTAGGAGAGAAGGAAGGGGGTAAATAGAGAAAACAGATAGTTGATTACTTAGTTAGAATGTCTTCGGGTAGGTAAATATAGAGAAATTAGGGAGTACAAGGGTAATCAGTTTGATAATTAGAGGAAATAAGGATGGAAGGATTCATTAATAATATAGTAGGGAGGGATAGGGAATGTGGGAGGCGATAAGCATCTTGGATCGATCATCCAAAATGTTGGAGAATATTAGGGATATGTAAAACATAGGATTCAAACAGAATGCCGCTCGAGTTTACGAGAAAATTTTCCTACAAAACAAGTGATGTAAAGGTTTTTTAGACCAAAAGTGAGACAGTGAATATTACAACAGATGAGTAGATACACATGACAATATATATGATTATGAATGAAAGTAATAGAGAGAAGTTAGATAAAACCTGTTGTGGAAAAAATGTTGGTCTCACCTGAGTTGATTTAGACACTTACAGAAAATTCTAACAATGAGGCAACTTTGACAAAAGATTCTCTAAGTTAAGAGAGAGGGAGAATGAAGAAAATTATAGGTCAAACTATTAAGAAGGATTTAGATTTAAATGGATTACTAATAGAAATTATTTATGATAAAGCATCAATAGTAGCCTTTTTGTACACCACATAGTATTGTACAAATGGGACTATCATGTCTCCCTTGATATTGGATTCCTGTCATAATGCATCTTAACTTTCTCAAGAGTCTTGTACATATGATTGTGTTCTTGAAATCACAGGGCGACAATGCGGTAACAGCTTTTCTAACTGGACCGGGCATTGTGTTCATACAAAGTTTACCCTTTCCTCGTTTCTCTCAGCGAATTGCTAGGTAATCACTCTGCTAGTTACAAAGTGTAATCAGAACAATTATATTAATGCCATGGATTGTTCCATGATTTTATAATATGATGATTCAATTTTCTGATTTTCAGGGCGGTGACGTCACCTAACATGAGGGAAAATCCAAAGTTTTTCGTACAGATTGCCCTTTTCTTTTTCCTGGCATATGTTGTCATTGTATCTTCATTAATATTGACAGATGTATGAATTACACTTTTTAGTTTTTGTTTATTATTATAGGTAGGTGGTGCTCTGGATTCCTATGTCAAATATCGGATTTCTTTTTGGCAATTCATCTTTGCCATTTTTTATAAATCTAAAGTGTAATATGTTAATCACTAAAATAGAATCAATTTTATTTCCTGTCACTAAAATCTGATTTTTCTCTGATCTTTTCTTTCTCCATAGTTGCTTTCTCTCTTTTCTCCATTTTTTATCTTGTGAAGAATAGTATTTATAGAATAGCTAAATATAAGTTCGTTGGTTGTTGATCGTTGATAAATTATGACTGTCCGTGAGTTATCACATTTGCAAGTACAATTCATGTCATTCTTGTTCTCCTATTTTTTTTTCTACAGTTTCCAGTTTCCATAAATCATGTACGAAGTACGTGATCCATTTTTTTAATTTACCTTTGTTATATGTGCACAAAAATCTCTTTTTGATCTAGAGAGGTTTGTTAATTGACCTGATTCACAGTTTTTTTTTGACAATATCTTAATGATACGTAGAAGTAGAACTCTCTTTCACTACAAATGCTAGACTTTGTTGACTGAGTGATCTTGAATGTAGAATGTTGTGTAGTTAATGTTAGGAGAGTTCGACCTTTTGGAAGTTATGTTGCTCTAGGGAATGTGTGCTATAAGGATATTTGGTTCTTTGAGATGATACAATTAATAACATTTTTTGTGATGATTAACTTTGAATAGAAAGACTGGAGGTAAAGAAGGTTGTATGAATGCAAGCATTCATTCATCAATGATGCATTAACAAAGCTCTCCTTGTTGATAATTACTTTTGCTATATTTCATATCTTACGTCTAGTAAGTTCATAGCATGCTAATATTCCTCTCCTTTCTTGTCATGGTAAAAGAAAATATGCTAATCTATTTTTTAAACTCACAATCTATGTTTGGCATTTACTAATGCTACTCATTAATACTTTCTACCCCTTTAAACTATACTAGCATAACAAGATAACTCCAGGAAATTTGGTTCTGGTCAAATTCTGGTTGCAGATCATTAATGACTTATGTTTGAGAGACAGAGACATGTAAACATAATTATAAGTTATGCTTATTTCCAAATAGAGGATATTGAAGTTGCCTTCTATTACTCAAATGATTTCAGACACAAGAATAAAGGTGAATTGTGAGACTTTCAAAGTTAAATTAATCTTAAAGTTGATTTGAAGAAGATGGATAAAAGATGAAAACAAGTAAATAAAAATAAAAATGAAGAGAAGAGAAAAGAACACTAAATTGTATGCCAAAATTACGAGGTTTATGTTTAGTGGCCCAGGCTACGGTACACCACTATGATAGGTGGTGTAAGTACAACTTTTCTTGATTAAGTGCACCACAGTGGTAGATATGCATCACACCTAATTATTTGTCTTAAAATTTTAATATTTTTAAATCTGGATATTTAATTACTATATCATTAATGAAGAATTTTTTTACATTAAATCTGGATAATTTTTACATTAAATTAATTTCTTCTTTCATTTATAAAAACTCTACATTTATTTTGAAATTAATCTGGATATTTAATTTAAATTAATTTTTTAATCTTTCTAAATATATCATTTTTTATTTTTTAAATTTCATTTTAAATTTAGATCATTTTTTATATCTAGTATCAATTTTTAAAATAATAGTTAAATTTCTATGAAAACACTACATTTTCTTAAATTTCGTTAAACATATTTTCTATGTATTTAAAAATATTATTTTTATTTTTCAATTTCGTTAATTTGATTAGTACTTATATATATATTGTTTCAAAATTTGATTTTTTTTTTTATATTTAGTATCAATTTTTAAAATAATAGTTAATTTTTTTTATGAAAACTCTACATTTCGTTAAAAATATTTTCTATGTATTTAAAAATATTATTTTTTATTTTTAAATTTCTTTAAATTAATTTGATTAGTATTTACATAAAAATTTGGTAATTTAATTTCAATTAAATTTTTAATCAACAAATGATGCATAGATGATGGTGAAGTATGTGTGGACCATGGAAAATAGTCAACAGAAGATGGTGAACTATGTGTGAACCATGGAAGATGGTCAATAGATGATGGTGAATTATGTGTGAACTATGTCAGAGATGCATAAATGATGATGAACTATGTTGAATCATGGAAGATAGTCAACATATGATGGTGAACTATGTGTAACCATGGAAGATAGTAAACAAATGATGGTAAACTATGTATGAAATATGTAAGAGATGCATAGATGATGGTGAGCTATGTGTAAACCATGGAAGATAATTAACATATGATGGTGAACTATGTGTGAACCATGGAAGATAGTCAACAGATGGTGGTGAACTATGTGTGAACCATGAAAGATAGTCAATAATTGACGGTGAACTATGTGTGAACCATGGAAGATAGTCAACAAATAACGTTGAACTATGTGTGTACCATGAAAGATAGTCGAAAAATGTTGGTGAACTATGTGTGAATCTTGGAAGATAGTCAAAAAATGATGGTGAACTATGTGTAAAGTATGTCAAAGATGCATAAATGATGATGAACTATGTGTTAACCATGGAAGATAGTCAACAAATGATGGTGAACTATGTGTGAACCATGGAAGATAGTCAACCAGATGGTGGTGAACTATCTGTGAACCCTGGAAGATAATCAACAAATGATGGTGAACTATGTCAGAGATGCATTAATGATGGTGAGCTATGTGTGAAACATGGAAGATAGCCAATAAATAATGGTGAACTATGTGTGAACCATGGAAAATAGTCAACAGATGATGGTGAACTATGTGTGAACCATAGAAGATAGTCAACAGATGATGGTGAACTATGTGTGAATCATGGAAGATAGTCAACATGTGATGATGAACTATGTGTGAACTATGTCAGTGATGCATAAATGATGGTGAACTATGTGTGAACCATGGAAGATAGTCAACAAATGATGGTGAACTATGTGTGAACCATGGAAAATATTCAACATATGATGGTGAACTATGTGTGAATTATGTCAAAGATACATATATGATGGTGAACTATGTGTGAACCATGGAAGATAATCAACAGATGATGGTGAACTATGTGTGAACCATGGAAGATAGTCAACAAATGATGGTGAACGATGTCAGAGATGCATAAATGATGGTGAACTATGTATGAACCATGAAAGATAGTCAATAGACGATGGTAAACTTTGTGTAAACCATGGAAGATAGTCTACAAATGGTGAACTATGTGTGAAATATGGAAGATAATCAACAGATGATGGTGAACTATGTGTGAACCATGGAAGATAGTCAACAGATGATGTTGAACTATGTGTGAACCATGTCAGAGATGCATAGATGATGGTGAACTATGTGTGAAATATGGAAGATAGTCAACAAATGATGGTGAATTATGTGTGTACTATGTCAGAGATGCATAAATGATGATGAACTATGTGTGAACCATGGAAGATATATAGTCAACAGATGATAGTGAACTATGTGTGAACCATGGAAGATAATCAACAGAGGATGATGAATTATGTGTGAACCTTGGAAGATAATCAACAAATGATAGTGAACTATGTGTGAACAATGTTTTTTGGATAGTTTTTAGAATATCACAATCTTTTTTATTTGATTAATTTTTAAGCATTACTAAATAAATTAAAAGTAAATATTAAATAAAAATATATTTAGATAGTTTTTATTTTGAAATTTTATGATTTTTTAGATAGTTTTTAGAATATCACAATCTTTTTAATTTGATTAATCTTTAAATGTTACTAAATAAATTAAAAGTAAAAATTAAATAAAAAATATATTTAGATAGTTTTTATATCGATATTTTTAATCAATGTTTTTTTAGATAGTTTTTAGAATATCACAATCTTTTTTATTTGATTAATTTTTAAACATTACTAAATAAATTAAAAGTAAATACCCTCTCCATTCATATTTATAAGCAAATTAGGTTCAATGACTAATTGATGTATCTAACCTATATGTAGTCCAAATACATTATTTATTCAATAAACCTAAAAAAATCAAAATTTGTTTATAAATAGAAATGGAGAGTATTAAACAATATATATGTAGATAGTTTTTATATGGATATTTTTAATACATTGTTTATTAGAATATCACAATCTTTTTTATTTGATTAATTTTTAAATGTGACTAAATAAATTAAAAGTAAAAATTAAATAAAAATTATATTTAGATAGTATGATCTTATATAATGGTATTATGTTACATAACGGATCAATGTTTTAAGATTTAGATCGAACAACGGGGGTCGGACGTCGAAATGGGAACTATAATTTCCTGTCTGGTCTGATTGCTTCAACGAATATGCTATCGGACGTCGAAATGGGAATTATAATTTCCTGTCTGGTCTGATTGCTTCAACGAATATGCTATTGAACAACTGAGAATCGATCAAAACCTATAAAAATTGATGAACCGACTGTTTTGGAATATCGATTGTTTTGGAAACCGGCAGATTAAATATATACTTTGTCATATGGTATAAGTTTCTATCCATAGCTATTTTTTCTAGCTCAATCTTAGGAGAGTAACCAAAACTTAAAGTTTAAGTTGTTTATAGATTGTCTGCATTGTTTCTGTTATTTAAACCCTTTCGTGTTTGCAGGACACATTCCTCGGAGAAATTCTAGGTGAAGTCCATTAAAGTCTTAGCTACTGGCAATGAATCCACAGATGGAAAAATAGTGGTGGATAAGAAAAAAGGAAAGTTGGTCGAAATATTAGGCAATGTGGAGGAAAATGCTTATTATAATTTGTATGCTAACAAGCTTGGTGATCAGTACCAGTCAACTAAGGTGGTAAGCTTTGAAGCACAGAAGAGACAGTGGAGTCATCCTCATGATGATAAGCCTAGCAAAGTAAATGGTGCTCAACTCCAGGGTTAACAATGGCTACAACCAGCACAAGACTCAGCTATATGTATTCATCAACAATAATACAATATGAACACATATTCTATTTAAACAATAATTATAAAATTGTTGAGTAATTTATGAAAAATATCATATTGAATTACACCATTCACACAATGCTTCGATACCGGGTAGAATTCAGAGAGCATTCGGTAAAAATTCTAGCATGAGTTACAGCTCTTCCTACAGTATCCAGGAAGGTCTGAAGATCCAACCATATACACGGGATTGTTAGTGCATTCTCCAAGAGAAGCCCATCTCACACAGCTATCGTGCTGATCGGAGCATCCCCCTCCAGCGCTTACAATCTTATCAAATGAGTCTACATGAATCCACTTTGTCGCTGACCATTTCTCCCCTTCGAGCACTGGGCATCCGGCGTGGAGACTGTTAGTGTCCGGGATAGCATGTGTGTCAAGACTGAAGAAAAGAAGTGCATCCCCTCGACGTGGTTTCACTATGCAATGACGGGTATAATAAGAGGGAAACAGCAATCATTTAGTATAAGATGACTGGAAAAAACTTACCAGAAAGTATAATAACAGAGTAAACTCATAACAGAAGTAATTTCTATCGAATTGCCCACCTGCTATTCCTTTTTTGGCACACTCAGAGAGATCATTACTTTTTTCAGAACCCCTGCGACGTCGAGGTTCCTGTAAGCCGAGAATGTAAATTCATAAGCTATCAAAATAAGCTATTGGTAATAAAAGTCCAAACAATTTCCTCTCTGAAACGATCAAATCCACCCTTAGGAAAAAAAACCAGAGAAGAGGATTCTGAGAATACATATGAACATAAGACTATCCTCTTCTAAAACACACATCAATTTCTAGTTTACTATACCAACCTCAGCCTCTGGAAATACAGTTTCACCACCTTTGGTCACATTGGTGAGATACATGAGAACAGTTGCGAGACGATGTCCTCCCTGAACTATATTAACTTTATCAGTAAAGAAATCGTGATGTGGGTCATATTTCTGTCCATGCTCATATCTCAGTACTTGTATGTCTTCCCCATTTTCTGAAATTCAACCATATAAAATACAAGGAGACTGATTAGAGCCTGACACCTTGATCATAGTAGGAATCATTTTCATATTTAATCTGATTATATCATTCAGATACACGTTCATTCTTTTCTACAATCACTGACAGCAGTTATTACAATATGATGCATGAAGATAATTTGCACAAGGAAACTAAGTATTTAGAAAATGCATCACTCATTAATGTAGGTAACTTACTTTATTTTTGTCAATTAAACTTGTCACAAAATTTTACCTTTTTTTCTTTCTCTCTAGTTTTCACTTACTGGTTAATATTGCTAGTATTCTCATTCCGACAAACGGCTGAACATAGTCATGATTATATGATCATTACTATAGAGATGAGAAACCTACATATCATCTTTATCTTCCTTCTATTAATATAATCTTCCTCTTAAAGCCAATGAAGGGCGGCAGTTACAAAAAGAGCAAATGATGAATAAAACTCAATCCATTTCCATATTTTGAGGATATGAAACAAACCTTTCTATATTGAGAAAAAAAAACTAACAAATTGGCTACACAGAAACATTGAACATGACAAAACCATATCTTCCGTAATACGACAACAACTAAGCCTTATTCCATTATAATGTTCTATCATAGACCATGTTTATATCCGGATCGTTAATTTCAAAAAATTTCCTAATAACTTAGCTTATAGTTTTTCTTTATAACTTAACTTATAGTTTTTCTAGATCTTCCTCTACCTCCGTCTAATCTACTCTCATTATCACAAAATCTTCCTATCTTCTCTCTCCATGCCCAAATCACCTGAGTCTATTTTCCACCGTCTTTTCTACTATATGTGCTACCCCACTGTTCTCTTTAATATTGTCATTTCTAATGTTATCATATCTAGTCTAACCTCACATCTAATGCAACATCCTCACTTTATTCTCATGTTGATTCTTAACTAGTCAAACATTCTATCTCGTACGAAAAGTCCGATACAATTTTCCATTTAGTTTGAGTAATATTTTTATGTCACATAAAACCCTGAAGCCTTTCTATATTTCAATAACTCAGCTTGAATTTGATGGTTGACCTTATCTTTTTTAATAAAAATAGTAAGAATGTATTGAAGAAGTTGGAGTACCTTTAGGAAGAAAGGTCCAAGCAGAAATCTTGTCCTCAATACCAGAAATAATAGGATCCTATAAATAAACAAAAAGGTAAAGAAAAAAAAAGAATTACGTAAAACTGAATGAAATAAATAGAGGAAGAAAAAGGAAAACCTTGTTTTTGGAAATGAACATGCCAGAGCTTGTTCGAACATCACTTAACTGACTATCTCCGGAAAGATTATCCGCAACAGCAGATCTCTTGAGCTCCGATTTCGCCTAAACAAACAAACAACTCTAAATTACTGGACAATTAAGAGTTATGGATTTTGCATAAGAGATTCAATTCAAAATACTGACTAAAGAAATCAAGTGATCGCATTCCAAGTCCGTGAGAAAACCTTCATAAACAAAAGCTCTGCAAAATATATGAGAAAGTTAGTTGGAAGATATGGAGAATTTTAATTGAAGAGAAGAAAGAAAGAAAGAAACCTTGGATTCCATGAAATCTGTTTGACTTTAGAAGGATTGATGATGGAACTAGCGGAACCAGCGTAGGAGCTTTGAACTTGATTTGTTTGAGAGATTAGCATCAAGAAGAGCGAAAACAGAATGACCCTACTCATTTCAGATTTAGATTCCCACTTCAATTTTCTCAGGAATTTCTCTGCTCGGCCAGGAACTTTTGACTTTAACTCAATTTTGATTGAGGTTCTTTTTTCTCTCTCACTCATCTATTGTTTTTATTTGACATCATAATTATAATAATGAGAAGAAAAAAATGTAGTTACAGAATTTATTATTTTTAAAATATATTTAGCGTGTAAGTTCAAAACCACAAAAATGGTAACTATTTGTTTCATATGATAATCAAAATAAATGCATCAAGTCTTTTGCAAAAATAACAAACCATTTTATAGTTTTTTTAAATACATTTTACAAATTACAACTAGACTCATTGTTTGATAGGTAATTATTGATTTTACATGCTCCCTCAATTTTTATTTATAAGCAAATTTTTATTTTTTAGGTTCATTAAATAATTGATGTATCTCATCTATATATAGTCCAAATATATCATTTATTCAATAAACATAAAATATCAAAATTTGCTTAAATATGAATGGAGGGAGTATGTGTTTAAAGACATAGGAGCATGTAATATGGCGTAGTCACAAAATGTTCAACCATTAGTGACGGTTTTTTATCTGTTACTAAGTGTTACTATTCATTTTAGCGATGTTTTTTCCGTCACTATAAAATGACTGTTCATTTAGTGACAGTTTTTTCGTCACAAAATGAACAATAAACTTTTAGTGACGGAAAAAATTATCGCTAAAATGAATAGTAATATTTAGTGACGGCTAAAAATCGTCGTTAATAGTTAAAAATTGAAAGAAAAAAAAATATAAGCATTGCTCACGATGATAGACCTATTGTGGTCTCTCACCATATTCAGCGCCATGCAATATGTGTGAATTACCCAAACAACAAAATTTACAAAATTTAAGGGACTTTTTATTTTGAATTGGTATATTACACAATTTGAGAATACATTTGACATTATTGAAATTGACATGTCCTAGTCTTAAATGCCATAGTACATCAGAATCATCTAAGCAACAAGTACTTGATACAACAAAAGAAAAACTATGAATTGTAAAGATATCAACATATCTGACTTGATTGATTGTGAGATTAGGGAAGCAATAAAGACCATTGGATTCAAGAAATCCTTCAAGAAGGACTTCCTTAGAACCCTGACATTTAACATAGCATTTGTTAGGGTGGAATTCAAACACAACATGATTATCATGAGAAAAAATTTAGATACTGACAATAGATTCTTGGTGATAACAGGTACATGTAAAATATCACCCAGAAGAAGCTTATTTTTGACATATGAGTTGCATATGTGTTTAATGTGTAGGTTTTGGCCATTTCCTACATAAACTTGACAATTTCCTCTATATGATTTTCTATCTTGCAAGAAATTTTCAAAAGGAGTAAGGTGATGGGAGACACCTAAATCAGCAAACCAGACCTGAGAATCAAGTTTAGTTGGTAGTGAATACTCTTGAGTGAAGGCAAATGGATGAGTAGTGGTAGTTGTCATGGCCATTGCTTGAGAACTTTCAGCTTCCCTTTAGATTCTTTTTCATTTTGAGCCTCATTGTTCTTTGACTGAGTGATGTAAGGGCTAAAGGATCAATCATACATATGCCAACAATTTAGAGTAACATGGCCAAGTTTCCCACATAGTTGACATGATGGTCAGCTTCTTGAGCATAAAGACTTCTACCACACCCTCTAACTCTGTAGGCTCGATCTATTCCCCTAGAATCGTTGAAACTTTCATGACCTGATCCATAACTTGTATGTGCTACATTGGCTGAGACTTGTGCCACAACTATTTCTTGACTGAATTTGTCAAGCTGCCATACATTTACATCACAAAATGGTTATATTATTCAGTGAGAGAGGTTAAGTGTTGCCATACATTTGCATCATAAAGGGATTATATTCTTCAGGTAATCCATTGAGGATTGAATCAATTTAATCCTGTTTCGAGATTGAGTCTCCAACTGCAATAAAATAGCTTGTAATAGCTTTGATCTTGAGTACGTATTCAGTGATTGATTGATTCCCTTTCTTGATAGATTTCAATTCCACTCTTAGATGACGAACTCTAGCTCGCATTTGAGCATTAAAGAACTTGTGGATCTTGTCTTACACTTCGTAAGAATGTTTACACGAAAGCATTCGCGGAAGAACTGATTCAAAAGTTGTTGAGAGGAGCCATATGAACAAAGCTTGATCTTGGGCAATTCAAGATTCATATTCTGCATAGATGTTGTTGAGTAACCGATCTTGATCTGTCTTGAATTCTACAGGAATTTGCGGACTTACAACGAACTTGTGCATCTTCTGGGTTAAAATAACTCCTTCGACCTATTGATTTCATAGGAGATAATTGTTATCTTTGAGCTGAATTAAAAGCTTCAGACCATAAGAATTGTTGGAATTTGGTGTGAAAAAGCTCGATGAGTTGTTGCATGTTCGTTCTTGATTCTTCGTGGATGAATTTTGATTATCAGAGGTCGCCATTGATGATGCAGATTGAGGATTTTACTTTTGAGGAAGAAGACGGTGAAGATGAAGATGGGCTAAAGTGGAACCGTGGTTCATATCTGAACCACTACTGATACCATATTTGAACTGAACAATATCAAAGAGAAAGAGAATTTTATCTTTCCATCTTAACCACACATCAATGTAATGAGTGTATATACAAGCTTTATCAGTTTAATTTGTTAGCTCTTAACTGAACTCATAACCAAGCTAACAAAATCTGGACTAACTTATCTAACTATCTAACTCTCTTTCAATTATTCAGGTATGCCTTTTTTCACAAATATATCTAACACTATTGTTTAAATTACTTCATGGAAAAAATATTTGTTGCACAGAGCAGCTTCACTAAATAAAAAGATCCTTTTTCTTATAAATATATTTAATTTAAATTATATATTTGTTCTTTTTATAGGATGAATAAAAATAGAAATGGTGATATATATTATTTTCAAATGAATCTTGCTAACAACACAAATGAAAGTGGATAAATAAAATATAATATGTGATTTAAAACGAACGTTGACAAAGTTATTATGTTAAAAAAAGAAGGCAAAATACTCAAATTGGTCCCTTAATTCTACCTCAGGGTTCAATTTGGTCTCTTATCCTTAAAAAATTTCAAAGTGGTCATTTAATTGTTCAAAAAAGACCACGTTAGTCTTTTCCGTCCAATTTTCCCAAACGGCGTTAATTTTTTACTATGTGACAGCTGATGTGGCACTTGGTTATATGTGTGGCACGTGACAACGTTAATTTTTCTGGGAATTTTTTCCAAGTCACTTGCCACGCGTATAACCAAGTGCCACATCAGCTGCAACATAGTAAAAAATTAACGCTGTTTGAGAAAATTGGACGGAAAGGACTAACGTGATCTTTTTTTAACAATTAAAGGATCACTTTGAAACTTTTTAAAGATAAGAGACAAAATTGGACTCCGAGGTAGAGTTAAGAGACCAATTTGAGTATTTTTCCAAAAAAGAATTAGTTTTATAAAAATATTGGGTGAGAAAATTTTAAATAATTTTATGACATAAATAGTCAACTGGTCCCCCGTAAGTTAGCGAGTTTTTCATTTTAGTCCTTATAATTTTTTTTTGTCTGAGTCCTTATATCTCATTTTTTGTGTGCGGTTTAATCCCTAAAACCAAAATCCGCAGATTTCCTGTGGATTTTACCTTTAGGGACTAAACTACACGCAAAAAATTAGATATAGGGACTCAGACAAAAAAATTACAAAGACCAAAATCAAAACTTACAACTTACAGAAACAAAAGAGCATTTACGCTTAATTTTAATTATTTATAAGAATTAAATTTTTTATATTATTTTTTATTTTTAAATGAATAAAATATTTAAAAAAATACTATAATATAAAGTTTATAAACTAACAATAGACCTACTCTGATACTATGCATGGTAATGAGACAATATGGGATGGAGACGAATTTACATTCTTCGTTTAAATTTGAATTTCAGTTAATTACTCGTTCTTCACCTTAAACTCAAATTAAATTAAATAATTGAATTCAAAATCTCCTTTAAACTGCTGGAGTTCCACACTTAAAATTCTTCTAATAGTGCACAAGAAGAAGAAGATGAAGATGAATGCAGAGAGAAAAGCGTAATTAACTTTCAATTCTCAAAATTATAAAATATATTTCAAATTGTAGCTAACATTTGGTTTTATACATGACCCAAATGAAATGCACACTAAATGCAAACTAAACTCAAATGAAATGCAAACAGAAACTTGAATTTGAATTACATTTCTGCTGGAATTAAACCCAAGATTTTGAGTAATTCTGAATCAATCTTGATGAACAAGATTCAGTCACACTGATTGAATTCCCTCTTTTTCTTCACTTTTCACTCGAGCGAATTAACCAACCTTGGTTCCAAGATAGTATTGTTGCACAATGGTTATGAAAACAAGAAAAGGAAATTGAATTGGGGAAGAAAAAGAATTTCTGCATAGTAACTCTCTACTCTAAAAACTACAATTTTATTCAAGTAAATCACATTAAAATAATAGGGTTACTCCTTATTTATAGATTTAGCTTGTTTTCTCCCTAAGCAAATCCCAAAAACAAAAGCTCAGAATACTTACTTCTACTAACACTACAAAATTAGGTTTAAGATAAAATTTATGTCGAGACTAACTCCTCAACACTTTGACAACTAGGTGTTTCGACACACACAATAGGCTATTCAATAACTTCCTTGTCCTTGTCGAGCAACCTGCTTCAGCACAAGGAATTATAATCA
Source organism: Lathyrus aphaca (assembly GCA_963966055.1). NCBI lineage: Eukaryota > Viridiplantae > Streptophyta > Magnoliopsida > Fabales > Fabaceae > Lathyrus > Lathyrus aphaca. The sequence continues at coordinate 535,728,816 of OZ014522.1, read as the reverse complement.
ACACACCACCTAATCCACTGTGTCCAAGCTATCTACATTCAACATAAACCTTAGTTTCTAGAACATTTTTACCTGCACTCCTTTCATCTTGATGTCTGCTATCTGATTCTCAGTTCTGCAGTGTTCCGAGTTCAACTTCGTTTATGCCACCAACTCTATAAGATAATGGAATCTCATTTCGATGTGCTTGCTTCGTCCATGTGTTATCAGATTCTTTGTCAGATTGATAGCATACATGTTGTCGATCTTCAAGGTAATTACTCCATAATTCTTCCTTGTAATTTCTTCGACCAAATTCACCATCCACGTTGCTTGACATGCATAGAGAGACGCATCTATGTACTATGTTTCACACGACGACAGTTCCACTACCAGTTCTTTTCTTGAACTCCAAGCAACTGATATACCACCTAGCATAAAAACATAACCAACTGTGGATTTTGTATCATCATCACTACACAAACTTAAGTCAATGTATCCCACTAACTTGTATTTTTCCTTCATCAGTTAGATAGATGAGATAAACTTAGCAACCATAGGTTCGCCATGAATAAAGAACAAATGTCTCCATCTAAGGTCCCAAATGATCTTCCCTTGATTGCTTATCCCCACCTTACCTACATTCCCATATTGAATTCAGGAAATAGAGACGAGTCTTTGAAATTTAATCTTAAGGTAACATTGCCTAGCCAATGGTCTCCCTAGAAGGAAGTTGAACAACTATACCCAACCTTCTTAGAAAACCCCAACTCAAACCAATTCAAAGGATAATCTTTCTTGTATCTAAGAAGGGACATTTTTCTCCACCAAGTGGAAAATGAGCGACGTCCCAAAGACCCACCCCTACACCATGAACAGACAGTAGAAGCACGGCAACAGGTAGATAGAGTTTCAGACTATAAACTAAAGCAAACTATAAGAAGTCTCCATCTCCACTTGTCTAGAAGAGTGAGATTAACCATTTAGAGATATTTAACACCTAAAACCTCATTCTTCTTGGGCTTACACTCTTCATACCACCTAACCTATTGAATTTTAGATATCCCGTTCACCCTTCCCCATAAGAATCTCCTTTGAATCCTATTCAACTTCTTCCACACTTTCACATGCATCTTATAGAGAGAATCAAAATCGAGTTACACACCAAATTAAGAAGAATAACTCTACCTCCCTCTAAGCTAACATACCTATGGGCCAAAAATTAAGTCTTTTCCAAATCAAATTTAACAAAGGCTCCCAAGTAGATTCCAACCTAGAGTTAGATCCTACTAGAAACCCTAGGTACTTAAATGGAATAAACTTTATCTTACAGTGCAGAAAAGTCTCAACAAGCTTGAGGAAGGATGGGTCAACATTAGTCTCAATCACGTCACTCTTATGAAAATTAACCCTCAGACCCAAAGCAAGCTCAAACCCTCTAACTTTGATGGTCTATAAAGTCTTGGTTGAAATATCAACCTAGATTAATGTATCATAAGCATATTAAAGGTGAGAGACCACTAAAATGGAAGGACTAACTTTAAAACCAATAAATAGGCTAAGGTTAGAAGCACTCTAAGTCAACCCGCTTAGACCTTCAGCCACAAATAGGAAGAGGAAACGAGTTACGGGGTCTTCGTACTTCAACTCTATTTGAATCTTTATTTCGGAATTAGGGGAGTTGTTAACTAGCACGACTAGATTATCAGAGAAGACACAAGATTTTATCCAGGATATCCACCTATTACTAAATCCAAATTTGATGAGCATATAGTCAAGAAAGTTTATTTTGAGCCTAACTAACCAAACTGCAACAAGCTAGTTATAAGACAACTAAATGAACAAAAAACAAAACAATAAATCAGTAACGAGGTCTTAATCGCTGCAGAACCATATGTGTGGTTTCAAAAACCTAAACACCTTGAAAACCGCAGATCTAGAAAGATCTAAGAAGGACTAAAGATCAAAGGCAAGAACCCACCACCAACACTGGTTGATCGTGATTCTACATTAATCTTGCGCTACATATCTAAGTGATTCACAAATCATGTCACAATCTTCTTTAATCATGGTACAATGTTTCCATAATGTCGCTCCTTCATTTTCATTTGAGATCACGCCACGATCCCTTTGATCATGGAACGATTTGACAAGATGTTCATTTTTCTTCTTTTCTCCAAGATTTTGTGTATTTTTCCCCAATCTATTTTCCGTCAATGTAACGTTCACCATGTAAAAATTTGTAGGGTTCTCTAATTAGAATGACTTTGAGGTGAAATGATTCATGCAATTTTAGTCACAAAGCTATTTAAAATACTAGAAAAACGTAGTATAACAAGATATCATCAAACAACTTCAATAATGATAAAGAATCATATAAGTTTAATATCAATGTTAGAACTGATAGTTCACTTGATTGAATTACTTATTATTCTCAAGATATAGTTGAGTTCTGCTAATAAGGCAAGAACTACACCAATGTATAAAATGATAAACTAATTGAAAATAAAAACAAACTCTCAAAGACATTTTAAAGACCTTTTACTCCCATAATTTATATATAACAACACATTGTTTTCTCTTTCTAAACGACATATATTTAGAGGATTTCTTAATACACCCCTTGGATTTCTTAGGCACCATGCAAATTTTCTTTTTTGCCCCTTGATTTCGGATGTACACATCAGGACGCACCATTTTTTTTTAAATGTTGATTTTTTTGGATGTGCAAATCAGGAATATTTTCGGATGTGCACATCCGGAAGAATTTCTTAAAAATTCACTCTCACAATCTTCGTCCCCCTCATTCTTATGTTTGGTAAATTATGGCAATTCAAACCGCCATAATTTTCACATATTTTATGGAAAAAAAAAAAGGTAAATTAAACTTGTGCTATATTAAATTTGTGTTATATACTATTTATTCTAATTGTACTAATAGCTTAAATTTATAGAATATTTTAGTTAATATAAAAAAAACACAATAACTTTAGTTAGAAGAATATATTGTAGTTTTAGTTAAAAATATTATAGTTGAATATAAAACCATTAATTTAGTTAAAATTGAATATATTAATTAGGTTAGGTGTTCAAAAATTTAGTATGTCAGTAGCTTTTAGTCTTAGAAAAGATGTATTAATAACTTTGATTTTAATATAGCACAAGTTTAATTTATCTTTTTATCCATAAAATATGTGAAAATTATGGCTGTTTGAACTGCCATAATTTACCAAACATATGAATAAGGGGGACGAAGGTTGTGAGAGTGAAGTTTTAAGAAAAAATTTCGGTTGTGCAGACTCGGAAACATTCCTGATTTGCACATCCGGAAAAAATCAACATTTTTTAAAAATGGTGCGTCCTGATGTGTACATCCGAAATCGGGGGACAAAAACGAAAATTTGCTTGATGCTTAAGAAATCCAATAGGTATTAAGAAATCCTCTATATTTAACCTTTCCTATTGTAATGACCTCTCACTCTCTAACTAACTTTGTTGTTGCCTTACCAATAATTGTTACAACACCTATTACTTATGTTTTGATAAAAGCAAAAACCTAATATTGCCTTTAATTTGGGTTGGTTTTTCCCCTTCAAAATATCTATCTTCTATTGATAACTTCTTTAGGATATGATTCCACCAAGAGAGAACCTTCTAGAGCGTTGTGTCATATTTGCCACAAGTGATATTTTTTATGGTTTGTTTCTGATTTGTTAGTTATTTTCTCACCATTTTGTGACCTTAGAAATTGTTGTTATAATGTGCTGTTGTGTCATATTCGCCATAAATAGTATTTTCTATGGGTTGTGTTCTAATACATTCGAGTTTCTTTCTCACCTTTTTGTGACCTAAGAATTTATGATTCAACTTGATATAAAATTTCTAGGTAGTTTGAATGATCTTTTATCTTTCTAAGAGATCTTCATTCGCTTTTAAAAAATTTATGGGTAGTTTGAATGATTTTATCTTTCTAAGAGATTTTCATTCGCTTTTAAAAACTTTTACATTGTTAGGGGATCTATTTAAGATTAGAGGTGGTCTAATTATAGTATGGCCTTCAATGATATGGTCTATCTGAAAATCTGAATGATTTTATCATGAACATATAAACATTTTGGTTTGAGAATTTTGACACCTTACTTGGAGAGGGATGTTCTTGTTGCCTTTTGGAAGATTTATTTCCGTTGAGGATGGTTCATGGTATTAAATGCTAGTCGATTGTCTTTTGATGTGGTGGTACAAATTTGTCTTCATTATTTTTTGGTGTTGTCTTTGGGTGGCTCTTTACTTGAAAATTTGGTAATAAAACAAATTTATATTACTACTTAAGGGATTAAACCCGGAAATATCCTATAACATAATTGTGTGAATTGAAACATAATGTTTAGAAGATAGTAATTTGAAAGTTGACTGAACTCAAAATGTAAAAGATTTTGAAAACGAAATATCTGAAATCAAAATGTTGACTAGAAGTAAAAATAACTAAAATCGAAATGTAATTCAAATACAGAGACTTGAATGTAAAATACTTGAAGTTTATAAATATAGAACGCATATATACATTTCTTGATTCGTTTCTCAAACACACAAATACTTTGAGTATGTAGAAATTTGAGTACAATTGTTAACATTGCATATACTTATATACTAATATAAAATTCCTGCTTATAACGGTCGACTAATCACATCACGACACGTTTTACTCTTATGCAGCCGTTCTCTTCGACGAACTACCACGTGTCTTCAAGTAACCACCTGATCTAATCCAATTCCCGCTCTTTCGATTAAACAAAATAGCCAACTAAAATACTTGAAAATTTCACTAACACCAAAAACTCTAACACTCCTTGTGACCTTCAGCTACACACTTAGACCAAAATCATCAAATATGCCTTTCGACATGCCCAAGTCAAATGTACTCATGGTTCTGATTTACCATTTTCGACTTCAACTTTCACCATGGCATACTCATTTGTCTTACTTGCCATTTATATCCATGTAGAAAATCCAAGATAACAATGGCATCAAATGTTCAAACATAATAGCTTCAAAACACACCAGAAGTACAAGGTGCCCAAAAAAAACTGAAACAAATAAAGAACAATACAAACAAAAACAACCATTTACCAGAAGGATGAACAAAAAATGGAGTATGCATTCCATCCCTACTACAAGGAAACCAATGGCAACCCTATCAAGAAATGGCATTCGCTCACTCAAATTTACAGGCTTGTTTTATTACACAACAATAACCATTTAAATTACAGTGAGAAAAAAATGGGATTGCTATAAGTCGACAAAAAAAGTCTGTTATTATTAATTTAGAATAGGAATCCACCAAGCACATCGTCAATGGACATTGCGTGTGATCAATCCCTCAAATGTAGTGAATAGGTCCTTGTTTTCAGGCCCAAAAATTTCTTCCGCTTTCTGCAAAGTCACCTGCAATTTTGCACACACAGTGCCAAGTGTCTATTAACTGAAAAAAGGGCATGGTTGGTGGTAGAGAATCAGTGGTAACAAGGCAGAGACGAGATGGATTACCTCTTTTGTTTGTTTATGGGAATTTAGCTCCTTAACATTTGCCAAGAATGCACCAAACTGCTCGTACGACAGACGGCTCCTAATAATAACAGCCATGAGATAAAATAGAGGATGATGGCCTAAACGAACTAATTTGAACAGAAAAATGAGCCATTCACTAAAATATGTAAAAGATGAGACTATTTTGATTTTGAGCTAAGCTAATTGTATCCGCTTTGTAAATCATGTCATCTACCAATGCTTCTCTGATAGTGATATATCAAGTTTTGAACTTGATTTAATAGTTTTCAAAGTTTGAAGACAAGAAAGAGCACTCACCTGACTTGGCGAAAAAACTCCTTCCCATCCACCCGTGTTCGTCCTGTGACATATAAGTTAAGAATAAATTAATAAAAAACGAGGGCGGATAGTCAAACCTAATGAAAACTTCTTTACATGGCTGCAATGTTGGGTATATTATGCCCCTCATTCTTCATAAGGATGTGAGATCCAACAAATAATCCATACAGAGTGACCAAATGAAAGCATTTCTAGATGCAATCTTTTAAACAGTGCAACGGAAGCAAAGTTGGATAAACTTACCAGCTTGTGATCCTGTTAATGGATCAGAGCTTGATATTGAACCGTGACCTACGGAGGAAAACACTGAAGACCTATCATCATGCATGCCTCTTGTAGTTGAAAAGGAAATGGAATGTCGCCTTGGAGACATGGGTCTAGATGTTCTCGTTGGAGATACTGATGCAGAAAAACTAGGAGGGGAACCAGTGGGAGTAATCCGGGGGGTGGTACTTTGGGAAGCCATGAGGAGATTATAGGGTACTCTAGGTCTTATGACTGCAATATTGGAATGAAAAATCAAGAAAGATCAAGATACACATTCAAAATTATAATTCATTTTTCAGCAATATGAAAAGACACCATACTATGTAACCTGATAGTACATTAATACATACCATCAGAATCCTGATCCTCGGCAAAAGAATTTTCACTATCGGATACACGAGGCATTGAAGAAGATATAAACGGTGGCAATGAAGAGTCATTATCTGCAATAAAATTAGAGCTTCTCAGAACTCTGAAAAAAAAAATTAAAAAAAAAAAGTGCAGCTGAGGGAGCTCAATTTTAATGACCCATTTGCATGCGCAGGAAAGAGAGGAATATGGAGAGGAAAACTTGGTTAAATAGAAAGGTTTCCTCCATGGCTCCATTCATCTCTTTATCACTCTTTCTCCCCCCTCTCCCACCAAACAGAACCTAAAATGCTTTTAATGGTGCTCTCTCCATCAAATTCAAGTAGCTTATTATTGCCAGATTTTCTAAAATAGTTACATTGATTCACATACAGCTTATGCATCACATTGTTAGCCAACATTAATCTCTACAGGAAAGGGGGAAATTTAGATTCTCTCATTTTCTGTAGAAACAAGACTGTAACACTAAAAGAGAGAAAGACAAACAGCTTATTTGTCGGATTTTCAAACCCGTGCATTGGAAATAATGGATCCCTGTATACTTGCAGTTTTCTTTCCAAACATGGCACTGTCATGTCCCAAAGGAAAAGAAGTCCAGACCTTAATAATTTAGGGATTATCATTACCGTTACTATGATTTTATACAAACGGAAACATAATATGAGCAAGTGCAGGCATCCAAATGGTAAGAATCTGAATGCACATTCAAAGGACAAAAGTTAGACCGATGTTTCAAAGTCTCCAGCAGGCAGTTTTCTGCATATCAAATCCTTTATATAATTTTCTCGATAAGAAAATGATAAGAAAATGAGCTTGTAAGAATTTTAAGATGGTCATATTGCCTGTAAGTTTACATCACAAAATAAAAGTTAAACTAAAAGTACCCTGAAGCTCATCACAAAAATGGAAGGAAAAAAAAACTAAACAACCAAACTCTTTCCCAATAAATAGGGTCAGCTACATGGATCAAACTACGCCATGACGTTCTATCAAAAACCACGTTCATATCCAACTCATTAATCTCAAGATCTTTCTTAATAGTTTATCTTATAACTTTTTTGTTCTTCTTCTACCTCTAGTGGCATGACTACCCTCCATCTAATTTGGTCTCCTTACTACAGAATTCACATGTCTTCTCTCGTCATGCTCAAACCACCTTTAGTTTCTACCATCTTTTCAACAATAGGTGTTATCTTCTACCTTTGGCGGCATGACTACCCTCCATCTAATTCACAGGTCTTCTCTCTTCATGCTCAAACCACCTACACCCAGTTTCTACTATCTTTTCTACAATAGGTGTTCCCCCAACACTCTAATATTGTCATTTCTAATATTATCTTATTTAGTCTAACCACACATCCAACACAACATCCGCAAAGTGCCTAAACAAGATAGCAATTTACAGACTGCGCCAAGACTTAAACAGAAATGCAATGTTGTGATTTGTTAGTGAGGAAGGATGACATATAACATGTTGAAAGTACCTCCAAACTGAGAAGTATAAGTCAAACTCGACTGATTCTGTATTCTAGCAACAATGTCTGGAGCTCCTCCCTATGTCAAACACCCATTAACAGCCAAAAGTCAAATAAGAAAATTCCCTTTGAAACAAATAGTATTAGCTAGTAACAATTAAAACCAATTCATACACAATAAGCAGCACAGTCTATAAAAATGAACCCAATGATTAACTTAAGTATTCAACCAGTACAGTAGTCACAGGCAGAAATGAATGGCAAACTATTCATTAAACCAAGACTAAAACGGTAAGCAACACAGAACCCAGTAGCACCAACACCTCTAAAAAAGGTATGTCCGTGTCGATGTCCGAAATCAAAACCGACACTTTGATTACACATAATTTATTCATTTTTTCAAATTATTGTCAGTGTTGTGTTTTCGGCATCTGTGCTTCATATGCACAAAACTTCTTAATGGCAGACTACAAGCAGCATTAAACAACAACAATATTAATAGTAACTTACTGAATTATCATCATCCTCTTGAAGTGATTGCATAAGCGTCTTTCGAAAAACCTCTAACTGCGTGCATTTACACCAAGTTCTCATAAGTCCAAAATTCATCCACATAGCATAGTGCAAACAAAAAATATACCAAAACAATTAAATTTATCAACCATGTCCCATTTCGTTACAAAAAAATGCAAAAATGGGTTATTATAATAAAAATTGAGTAGTACTAGCATCGTAATCAGAATAAACAAATCCTAGTAAAACGGACCTTGGAGACATCTCGATTAAGCTTTCTGACAGTGTTTGAAAGCGAATCATTCTCCTTAAGCAAATTCTCCTAAAGTATAAAGCTCAACCACCGAAAACAAATAAACAAACATAAATACAAAACATAAAGCGTTAAATTTGAGAATATAAAATTGAACCCGGTTCGGTTTGGTTGGGACCTTATCTTGTTCGGCTCGAACGAGTTGATCCGCGGCTTCGGAAAGGGAGGCGTCGAGGGACTCAGCCTGAGACTGAAGTTCGGCGACGAGACTATCCTTCTCGGCGATCTTGACGCGAAGTTCCGATATCTCGAATTCCAATGCGTTAACACGTGTCGATAAAGCAATGGATGTGATCTTGCGCGCCACGTCGAGTTGCTCAAACGGATCTGACGGTAGCACTTGCACGACATCCTCGGGAAGATCGAAGTTCGAACTACCTGATTCTGCCGTCATGTTTGTTCCTCCCACTTTCTTCTCTGTTTCTCTTCTATTTCTTTTTTATTTTACTTAAAAAAATAAAAAATACAACTGTAAGTATTACTAATTCACGTTATTTCCGTGAAATTTTTTGTACGAGTTTATCTTTGGTTTTCTGAGATGTGAAATGTGAAAGCCAAAGAGTTGTTCCGTGCTTAATTTGGTCAGGTCAAAAAAGTAGACACGGCAGAGTAGGGTATAGGAATAAATTTGTACACTACTTTTCAAATTAACAATTTTAAACCACAACAATATTACTATTTCTTTCTTTCAAATGTCCATAAACTCCACAATACTACAGATGGAATTTTCTTGATTGGTGTTCACATTCATATGCAAATATTTTAAGTTTAATATCAATATACGCCATTTTTACCTCATCATGTTTGGTTCAACGTAAGCATGAAATGATGCACCTGTTGCTTCTGTAACTCCAATAAGTTTAACAGCTTTTGGAGCAAATGTTATTTTCTTTGATGCTTGCCCTTGCTTCATCTCATCGGTTCCTTTAGAAGTCTCCCCATTCAGTTGACGAATCTTCTCATCAATCTTCTCCTTCTGTTTCATATAAGCCTCCAGATTTCTAAAATTAAATACAAAGTATTAGCATTTCTTTTAGATGAAGCCTACTCGAGCTTTGATTGACTTCTTTTAAAATGCTTATCTGCTCATAGGTGAGTAGTTTAATCATGGTGGTCGTTGGGGCCTTTGCAGGTAAATCAAGTCTTTATAGGCGAGTAGGCATAGTAGCTCTGCAATCAGTTATCACATGACTTGTCCTTTCACATTTGAAGCACTTCTTAACTTCATTCTGGCAAGTGTTAGCACGATGACTCGTGCTTCCATATCTGAAACACTTCATAGGATTGGGATTTACCCCTCCCCCATTCGGCTTCTTGTCAGCAATAGACTTTTGTTTACCTTTATCAGCCGGAGCACTATAAGGAGTAGCCTCAAACCTCTGCTTACCCTTCTTCTCATTCACAACCTTGTAGTGAGCAATCTGAGCCATGTTATCATCATCATAAATCTTGCTCCTACTCACCAGCTCTGGATAGTTCTTGATCTTCTAGCAAGCAATGTCCTGTTTGATCTCAGGACGTAACCCATTCTCAAATTTCAAACACTTTGAAGTCATAACGTCTTCAGTGTTATAGTGTGCACAATACTGCACCAACTCTTCAAACTTTGCGGCGTACTCAGCCACAGTCATATTACCTTGCTTAAGTTCCAGAAATTCCACTTCTCTGGCACTACGAATGTCTTCTAGAAAGTACTTCTCCAGAAACTCACCTCAAAACACGGCCCAAGTAATAACAGTACTTGCAGTTTCCAATCTTTGGCGATTGTTGTCCCACCAGACCTCAGCTTCGCCCTCAAGCATGTGAGTACCAAACCTCACCTTCTGATCATCATTGCACCCCATGGTCTTGAATATCTTCTCAATAGCTTTCAGTCATTTCTGTGCAGCCTCTGGATCCAAAATACCCCCTTCATACGTAGGCTTGTTACTTCTGAACTGATCCAGATCATGAAATTCAACATTCCCAACCGTTGGATCAATGTTCTCAACAACTTGTGACATGGCTTGCATAGCAGCAGCAAGTGCATCATCATTCATTCATGTCCTACTAATACAACAAACATCTCAAGTTAGAACACAACAACAACTCCTATCCTAATGACTGACTCGACACAACATCTGGCCGGTTGGACCGACCTGCTACGATACCAATTGTAACACCCCACTAATCTCAAATAAGAAAATAATAGTTTACTACGATAAAATCAGAGTTCCAAAGTGGAATGTCACATTTTCAATAATAATAACCAATATAAAATTCTTCATTAAAACAACGGAAATTATCAGGTTCATTACAATTCATAATCAAAACGACATCAACAATAATTCCTCAAGAATCCTCTTGGTTTATAAAATGGATATGTAACCAAAAATAAATAAAACAACTAAAATCTCATCCCGTGTTACGTATCAGAGCATCCTAAGACTCGAACACAGCAACACAACTCCACACACTCTCAAGTACCTGGATTATCTATACTTCCAAAAAAGCACAGACGCAACAACAAACAACAAATGGATGAGAAACAAATTCAAGATATAAACAATGTAGATAACATTTATAAAGGTAGTTTCTCACTCACAACCACAAACATAATCATCACACCAATAATTAGGCAACAACAAATACAACAATAATTATGCAATGAGACTCAACACGACACAATGCATGTGGTACCAGTTTTTGTTCATTCAATCGAGCACAGATAATCACATACGCCCATTCGACAATGATTATCTCATTATTCTCCATAACAGAGTACAGATGATCGTATTCGTCCATCCGACACGATCATCCCAACAATAATTTGAAAAATGTATGCATGACTATGAAAATACATACAACATGTATAATTCACCATATTATACATCTACGCGATTCATCCGATCAAAACACAACAATAGTTCCACAAAATTCACCAACAATAACCTCACGCGACTTAATCGATCATTCACTAACTAAATCCACTTAAATTCCATCATTAATTCATTCTCGATGTGAATCCCCGATTCATCATGTATTTTAAGGTTCATCTCAATATCTCACACCAAAAAGAATCGGCCACGCATGCGAAATCGAGACAAAAATCGTAAAAATAACAAATTGGCCCAAACCCTCTGGTCATTCACGTAATGGCAAGACCATACACGTATTGATCCAGTCCAATACATATGCCGCTCATACGTGTATCACTCTGGCCCCTTACATGTAGCTTACTAAAATGGGCAGAGAGCCCTACATTTTCACTCATCATACACGTAATGCATTCATCCTACGCATAATGGCACGTTTCCTCGCCTATCCATACGCGTAATGGCATGTCCCATACGCGTATGGGCAGAGAACCAACTTTTTATGCTTTTTCTTCTTCATTCCAGATATGTTTCTCATAACTCTCGATTTCGTGAGTCATACCAGACCTATGATTGTTTCTAATCCAGTTCTACACCACTATTTTTATTCTTCTTTCACTTATCATTACTAAATCCAATTTTATTATGGGTCTAGATCTAAAATCGCAACTATTCATCAACAACAACAACAAAAGTCTGTATAAACCATGTTTATACCAGCACAACAACAACATTTCATCATAATTCATCAAGATCATACAGTTATATTCACAGATTCACAACAATGGTCATACGTTCACAGACTCATCGCAAAACATCATAAACAACAGAAATTCCTATGAGGGAAGGAAGCCCTCACTACCCATCATGTCAAATCACCTAATTTCAAATTCGTTCTCCCCCTTACCTCGAATTTGGATGAAAATTCTTGCGAATTTCTTTAAGATTGATGCCCTAAATTGATTTTCTCCCTTCCTGGCCTCTTTTGTTCTTCCAACAAAATTATACCATTAATTTTTCCACTAATTTTTGTTTTTGACTAATTCACATCTAAACCCTCACCTTACTAAATCGTCTCTTATTTTAATTAAATCCAAATAATAATAATAATAATTTTAATTCTAATATTACTAGTATTGTTTCATAAAGGTAATAATAATAATACTAATAATAATAAAAATAGTAATTAAATAGTCTTATTATTATTCACACACCTGCTATTACTAAGCGCATCATGATTCTACCCGTCCCATTAGGACACAACAACAAAACGACAAGATATACGCCTTAAACAAGGCCAACAAAACACCAAAAATATCCGACGATTAAATATTAAAAATGGGGTGTTACAAAAGCAAAGAAATTTGTGGGGAATAAAATGACACAAGAGTCAGAATAAATGTTGGGGATAAGGAACAAAAAACTCTGATGGGGAAAAGCAACACACCAGATGCTAGAGACCACAACATGGCTCAACTGAGGCAAAAATGTCAAAGAATGGCATTGTACAAAGAGAATCACAAGATCCAAGAATGACATTCAATGAAGTGAGAAAAGTCATGGAAAGTACATCAGGAGCGTCCAAGAATGACATTGATGACTTCACTAGGGATATCTGAGAATGACATCTGATAAAAAGGAATCACAACATCCAATAATCGCTTTGAATGAAGTGAGAAAAGTCCTGGAAAGTACATCAAAAGAGATGATGACTACACAATGGACATCCGAGAATGACATCAGATAAAAGGGAATCATAACATCCAATAATGGCTTTGAATGAAGTGAGAAAAAGTCTCGGAAAGTACATCTTGAATGAATTGATGACTTCACTATGGACATCCAAGAATGGAATCAGATAAAAGGTAATCACAACATCCAATAATAACTTTGGATGAAGTGAGAAAAGTCCTGGAAAGTACATATGAAGAATTGATGACTTCACTATGGACATCCGAGAATGGCATCGGATAAAAAGTATAATATTTGAGAAAAACACCAGGTAGGTGAAGAAAAGGTTTTGGAGAAACATCATAACAAGGTATATCTGGATAAACATCAGATATACACAAAAGTAGATGTCAAGTAAGTTGGACTTTGATCCCAAGGTAAGATGTTGAAGCCAACAAGACCTCGGAAAATGCATATGAGGACTAAAACACTCTTGTATGCAAATGTATATGAAAAATGGGAAAAGGTACCCTTGCAATGCAAATGAGGATGAAGCATTCTTGCATGAAAATGTATATGAAAATAGGGAATAAATCACCCTGGTAAAATGTAAAGAATATGAAAAAAAAAATGCTGACAATAAGTTTAGACTCTTAAGGGAGTGAAAATCAACAAGTTTATACTCGTTTGGGGAGTGAAAATGATTGAAAGACTGGTTCCTCAACACAGAGATCACTTCCATTTTGCTTGGAGATTAGAGATGATGCTCTTGAACATATCTTGTCTCACCAGTAAATTGTATCAAGTTGATGATAAAAGTCATGAAAAGCTGCTTGAGGATTCTTGAAGAAAGTTGCCCCAAACTAAATTGACTGATGAAAGTGAACTAATAATGGCTTCAGTTCTGACTACTTAGGAAAAAATGATTATGGCTTCAATTCTTGAAATGAATGTTGAGAAGTCTAAAACCCAATATGAAACTTGAAAGAAATCTTCTGATTAACCAAATCTGAGAATAACTTGCACTGAGCAATAACTCTTGAACCACAGGATCTGGAAGTGACTTGCCCCTGATAGGATAACTAACCAAATTTAAAATTGTTTGAAAATCCCTTTGGTGAGGAAAGTTTGTTTGAAAATAAAAAATGTTTATACAACAAACATGATAATTTTAATGCAAAGTTCATACAAAATTTTGAAATCAAAAATCATTTTTGGAATGAAATTATTGATGTAAAGTAAGTGAAAACATTGTCAAAACACGATGGTTGAGACAAAAAAGAGAAAGCAAAGGTAAGAAAAAATAATTGAAATAAATATAGGAGTCAGTTTACGCAACCTTGTTATAGTATGATTTTCAAAAGAAACCTGGATTCAATTAGGCCTTTTGAAGGTTATAACGTGGTCTGGTTCACGGGTTGTGAAACAAACAATATTGGTTCAAAGTTTATTTGTACTGAACCCAATCTTCATGATGATCTTCAGTCCTACATTCAATTAATTCATCCGATGCATTCATGTTCCAAGATATTTGGGATTGCACGGGTGAAAAAGGTTCATAAGCCAAAGGATTCCAAGATAACAGTCACTTCTCCCTTTTGTTATTTCTGGTGAGAACTTTGGTCAACTCATCTTGTTTTTGTTGAGGATTTTGATGACCTCTTGATTGAAGTTTATTTTGCTATCCCTAACTTTTACCTGAACTGTGTCATTTGAACTTACAAACAGCGGGATGCCCCAATTTTTGCCTAAGTATCATTCATAGGTTTTTGACTTAGTGGGCTTTGATTTTTATATTTTTCCATCATTTTTTCAATATCATTTTTTTTGAAAGATAGTGACTGCTTAGCTTAATGATTACAGTGAACCATCATTGGCTTTTGAATTGAAATACATCTTCGACACTTCTTTGATGTGTGTGAAGGAAAGCTTGAGATCGCAACCTTAATTTAAAGGTGTCTTGAATGATTATCTTGTATTTGAATGCACATTCGAATTAATTGAGAACTACCTATCCCCGAGTTAAGATTGTGGGTTTTTTCGTATAGAAAGAAACTCCAACTTCAAGGCTCAAAGGGGTTGACAAGGGATTAACTTCCTTATTTCTCCAGTGTTTGGAAGTTGAAAGAATGTATGTACATCATCAACCAAGTTCCAATTGAAAGCATTTGGGTATTTCCTTTTCATCATCCTCCCTCCAATCTTTGTATGAACAAAATCTTGATAAAGAAAAAATGTATAAGAAATATAAAGCATAAAAATGCAAACATTAAATGAATCAAAACATTGCAATGCTCATTTAATTAAAATCAACATGAAAGTACAAACAAAGTTTAAAAGCAAACACTCAATACAATTGAAGAAATTTGTAAACAGAAAGAAACAATGGCCAAGTGATCAATCAGCAACAAGGATGAGTTGTCCTGTCTGAAAATTGGCCTTGAAGATAAACTAACTTGCTGAAGTCATCTAGAGGATTCACTTCCCATGAATTGGCAGAGGATTGGTGACAACATTGTGATTTGTATCCTTAAAAGAAAGGATGTCGTTTTTGATAAGCTCTTGTACTCTAGCCTTCAATGCAAAACAGTGTTCCAAATCATGGTCAGTTCCATATTAATGAAACTCACAGTAAAGATCCATCATGTAGTTGGCTGGAAGAGGATTTGGAACAGGAGGCGCATGCCTAGTAGTAATCTAACCATTTTGAATCAAAGAAGGGTATATCTTAGTATAGGTCATCAGGATAGGATAATAATCTGGCCTATTGTGATATTGATTTGGTCCAGCAGTAGGACGAGGAGCTTGAGCTTGAGCTGGTTGAGCCTTAATAACAGGAGCAACTACAACTATATATGGTTAAACATATTGTTGTTGCTTGCAATAAGGTTTCCTTTCATTTGAAACGACATAAGCATCACCTTCTTTTTTCTTTTGTAAGTTCCCATGAGACTTTCTTCCAGCATTAAAAGCTTTAACATTGGTAATCTTACCTTTCTTGATACCTTCTTCTAGTCTTTCTCCAAAAGTGACTAGGTCAGCAAAACCAGATGATACACTTCCTACCATCTTATCTCAAACGAATGGTTGAAGAGGGACCATGAACAAACCAGTAAATTCCTTTTCGGCCAAATGTGGCTCCACTTGAGTAGCTAGCTCTCTCCAGCGCTGAGCGTACTCTTTGAATGATTCTTTCTCTTTCTGAGACATGTTTTGAAGTTGACAATGATCAAGTGCCATGTCCAAATTGTACATATACTGCTTTACGAAAGCATCCGATAAATCCTTCCAGCTTTGGATATGTTTCTTCTCAAGTCCCATGTACCATTTCATAGAAGCGCCACTCAAACTGTCTTGAAAACAATGAATAAGAAGTTTGTCATTCTTATCATTTGCAACCATCTTGCGGAAATACATCAGCAAGTGGATTTTAGGACAAGTACGCCCCTTGTGTTTCTCAAACTCAGGAATTTTGAACTTATCAGACATAACTAAGTCAGAAACCAAACACATGTCTATTGCAGCAGCACCAAAGACATTTTTGCCTTCTAAGCCTCTTACCATCTTCTCAAGAGTGAAGAATTGTTCTCTAACTTCATCCATGTATCCATGTCCACCTTGACTTTCAACTTGTGGATCAGCAACATGGTACACGAAAGGAGAGTTCTCATAAGTAGCTTGAGCATCAATATTCACAACAAGTTGAGCTTCAGTGAGAAATGGAGCTGAAAAGACTAGCAAAACAGATGGAGCAACCATTAGAGTAGTTGCAGAGATTGACACGTAATACAAAGGTAACCCAAATTCTAGCCAAGTTTAAGTTGTTTGCTGAATCAGTGGAGGGTCAACAACAACAATTGAGACTTCAAAGATCACATTCCTTTGAGGTGGTTCACCTATAGCAATCAGAACTTGCATCATTTCAGTGAGTTTGGTCATACTAGACTTCAACTCATCGATTTCCATTATGAATTCCATGTTATGTTGTTTTTGGTTTTCCGTTCTTGATTTGACAGCAACTCTAGTTCCGTATTTGTGTTGAGGAAACAACTTGACGGATGACAGACAACTTAAGAAGGAGATAATTGGAATGGAAGACATGCAATTTTCAGGGAAATAACTCAATTATTGCAAACATGGTCAACATTGAGAACATGGTCATTAAAAATCTTGACAAAAGGAATATTTGTTTTGTCAATATTTACAATAATCTGAATTGTTTTCCTTGAGAAATGGTTGCGATGATATTCATGATGAATACATGGATACAACAAGCACAAACAAGATCACACAAAGCATACAGGTTCAAAGGTTCAGATCATGAGCATGAATTCAAGGGATAAGAACCAACCCACAAAGGTATGTACAGAGGTTTTTCTTCATTGTATATGCAGAAAACCAAAGGGTTGTAACAGATGTTCCCAGAGTTAACATCCATCCTTCAGATATCATCGGTACGTTGGACTATTCCCCAACCGATAATTATCTCAAGAGGACGTCATCTGAGTGTAGTATCGCATGACAATCATCCTAGATCTACAACTGGATGACTTCCGCACTATGTTCCTAAAAATGGTCTGGATGGGTTAAGGGTTCTACGGTCCTTTGTATACTAAGCTCGGATCAGAAAAGTAATGTCATAATATGATTACTCTCCATGACATCAATAATCTGAAGGAGCCTAACTGAGTGGTGATTCTCGGATTGACATTGCATATGACTACTCCACGCGTATCTCCTCGAACATTTCATTGTCCTATCATAAGTTCACTTAGATCTGGGTACATGATTTATCTCACTCACAGAGGATCACCAAACCAGAACAAAGCAAGAAATAACAGGCAAGTCAAACAAAAAAAAAATCAAAGTAGGCTAAACACACATAGAGATTACTCCCTAACAGAGTCGCCACTTTCCTGTAGTGGTAAAAATCATGAGTGTAAGCTATTGATTAACTTAACTCGAGGTAAACAGAGTCGCCACTGCGCTTTTATTTTATTCCAAAAGGAAAAGAAAAAAAGAGCGAATAAATCCTAAAATGAATCTAAAGCAAAAAGCTAAAGAAACAAGCAGAGAACGGGTAAGGGGTAGGTTATAAAATGGGAAAGTATTAGCTCCCAAAATGTATGTGGTACTCCACGGGAGCCCTTTGAAAAATTTATTACTTTTGGTTTGAAAATGGTTTGTTAAATGATAGTGGAGGATGAGAAAAGAATTAATTTTTAATATTTTGTGTTTGACGAGACTTTCGTCTCATGCCTACATACCCATAAAGTGCAACATAAGATCAAAATCCCGTAGTTCATGGTACAAATAGTGAAAATTTGTTGGTTTTGATTGATTTTATTAAGTGAAAACAAAAGAAATGAACAAAGGCACAAAACAACTTCAATGAGTTTAGTTCTTTTTATTTTGGAATTGAAGTCAAAAAGATTTAGTTCATTGACATTTATTAAAAGAAAAAAAGAAGTAAAAGCCATTTGACAAAATTCAATGTTTGATTTATTAAATGGTGAAAGTTTTAAAACAAGAATTCTTGGAAAAAGAGAGGAAGTTTTGAAAATTGAAGAATGGAAGAAGATGAAGAGGCTATCCTAAAAAAGAAAATAAAAGAGATAAAGGAGGAAAGATCTAACCAAACTTGATGATACTTCCAAGCATAAGCACATGAGTTCCATCCTTATAAGCATAAGCTAGCAAATGGATAAATAAAGGCTAAAGTACCAACTGCATGATGATCAAAGCAAAGGGAAGGTATCCTAGAATCTAAGTACAAAACTTCAATTCCAATGCAAAGGATAGTAACCATAGTCCAAGATCAAGATCACAAGTTCTTTTAGATGTTTAATCCTTTATTAATATTTTTTTGTCAAAAAAGGACAAAGGAAAAAGCACAAGGATATATAAACATAAACATAAACATGATAATAAATTATAAACCATAATAAAAAAATAAAGGAGATAAGGGAGCGAGAAGGAAATTAAAGAAGATAAGGTGCAAGAGGAAAATTAAAATAGTAATATATTAGTAGTAATAATAATATGTACATATAATGGTATGATGAACTTAATCATCCACAACCAAAAGGGTAACAAGACATTTAATTCCAAAAACCAAAAAGGCAACTGATTCTGCTTAGTATCTTACACTATAGTGATTAACCGATACAATTAGATCCAAATTCGATGAAGACTTGAAAGAAGATTGGGATACCCAAAGCAACTACGCATCAAGCTTTAAAAGTCGTGAATCTAATACAAATGGTTAACTAACATTGGGATGACGCGACCAACACGAGGTCCGGTCCACGAAAGTGCAAGTATCCAATTGGATTTTTATTCCAAAGTAAGGACACATTTAGGTCTATGTTAAATAATCATCGAGTAATTTACGGAGTAATTATCCTATAAATTAGACCGGCCAAAACCAATTAAGGTTTACGATGTTAGTGCAAATACATGCGAGATAAATGATATGTAAATTGCCATCCAAACATAATGTCGTACAAAAATAAAAATGGATACCAAATTAAATTACACTTATGGTATTCTTTCATCTTTAAGTTCAATCACTCATTTTGGTGGATTCAAGGTATGAAAATATATAACTAATTCAAAGCACTTAAAGTGAATTAAATAATTCACTTATAGATCGATTTGAACTAATGAACATTAACTCCTATAAACTACACCCAAAGTCCATTGAATTTAAAGAGAAATCAGTCCCAAAAATGTCTCCCAAGGTAAAAATAAAAAGAGAGAGGAATAGGGGAAAAGGAGGCAAAACAGTCTAAAAACAAGTCAAAAACTGCCACTGGATCAATATTAATCGATTAACCATTTGGTTAATCGGGTAACATGTTGAAATTTCAAATCCTGCGCCATTTTTACATTGGTTAACAGATTAACTAGTTTGTATCGCAACTGGTTAATCGATTAACAGTGAACCAGAGGCAGAAAATTGGCAAAAAATTACCATGATCCTCTTTTAAAACAATTTTCAAACACTTTATGATCATGAACTGAACTGGCACAAATTTTAAAGTGAAAAATACAGTGGAATCCCCGAAATCAAACAATAATTTATGATCTAAAGGATCAACAACCAAGAGCACTAAACGTCTACATCTTGAATGATGGTGATGAAGGTGTTACAATGGAGGAAGATGAATTACCAAGAACAAACTTCAAATTACTCCACAAGCAAGCTTAATCTACTGAAATTGATGAAGAAAAATAAAAAGGATGAAGGTTTAGCTCTAAGTTAATCAAGAATTCAATGCAAATTCTTGATAACTTTCAAAAGAAGAAATTGAGCTTTGGTGAATTTTGTGGTTTGAGGAGATATTTTGCAAGAGTTTTTTTTGCTCTCTAAAACCCGATAAATGAATGAAAATAGGCCTATATTTAAAGTGTTTAGGTATGGAAATTTGGTGGAATAGAACTTGATTTGGAAAATCAAAATTAGGCTTGGAAATCAAATTTGGAGGGAAATTCATAAAAAAAGTGGTGATTAGTGAAGGTATATGGTGGGAAATGATAAAAATGATGTAGGGGAATAAAAGTGAAGTGGTCTAGAATATTCCAAGTGAGATCAAGGGTTAAGATTATGCTGAATTTGAACAAATTATTCAAATTTTGCCCTGCTTAATCAGTTAACACATTGGTTAATCGATTAACCAAGTCAAAAATTTGAATTTTTGTTCTTTTGATCGCATGGTTATTGTTTCAGCTCGATTCTTTTGCGCGTCGAAAAAGGTATGGAAATAAACACACGAACCTTGGAATTCCTTGAGTAAATCAATTAACCTGGGAAATCCTTGATTAGATAATTTTGAATTGTTTGCGTATCAACTTCGACTTTGTTTAGATGAAATTCGTTCGAGCTGAAGAACTGCTATATTTGGTATTTTTGACCTGTTCTTCCCCTAAAAATGTTAATAAAAGAAAAAAATATTTTTTGGATTTTGATTAAAGGTTAGTAAACATAAACAAATAAAAGGAACAAACAAAAGCAATGGTGATCTCCTGTGAGGTATAAACCTGCGACCAAAAAGGATAAACAAACAAGTGCGTGATCTTGTTTGTATGCAAATGATGCAAAAAATGAAAAATGCGAAAAAAATAGGGTATGACACATCCCGGGAACCATGGCTTCACGCTCTACTTGATTATCACATGCCTAAATTTAAAACAAGGAGAGCATGTTGTTAGTTTAGCTGGTCCATTTAGCATCATGTTGGTTATGCCCCATTCAACATTGGAGAGCACGTCTCCACATAAGACCTCTTTGTTTGGAATTTCTTCTTCAGCAATTGCTATTGTCTTATTTTTGTGTCCTCTCAACCCTCCATGAGGAGTAACCTTGATGGCTATATCAACTTCTTTGGGGAGCAGACTTTCTCCAACTAGCGTTTCCGGACACGACGATCGCCCTTTTCGGTCCTGATTTTCCTCTTCAACAAACACTACATTTTTTCCACCGAGTCCTTACGCATGTGGATATTGACCATATGGACCTTAAGGTCCACTTTGGGATTTGTCTCACTCTGTGACTCCTTTCTTCTTAGTTTCAAGCTATCTTTGTAGCACTTTCTTGCCAGCCCCTGATCGCCTTTGATAATACCAACTCGGCCTCTACTGAGTGGGAATTTCACGGTGAGGTACAAAGTTGACAGCAAAGCTTCCAGGGCATTGAACAGAGGTCTTCCTATGATAATATTATATGGTGAGACGATATTGACAATAAGATACCTAACTATTACTATCTCCGCATTAGTCGTGTTGCCAAAAGTCATTGGCAACACCAAATGACCGAGTACATGTACATGTTCTCATGAGAATCCTACAAGACTTCCTTTGAATGGTAAGAGCTAGATGGCATCAAGCCCCATTCCATGGAAGACACCCTAGTATAATACATATGCTGAACTACTAGGGTCTATCAATATCTTCTTTATGCTTCAATCTCGTATCAATATCTTTATGACCATGGGGTCATTTTCATGGGATAACACTCATATAGAATCCTGTTTGGAAAACGTGACTATACCCGGGTCCTCATCCGTCTTTTATGGGAGGGATTGATCAATGTGCATGACCACCCGTACATATCTCCTTCTGGATGAGCTGGTTTCACCCCCGCCTGCAAATCCCCTGACTATGGTGTTTAGTGTGTGAGGAGCAACTTTCATTTCATGACCCTCGCCAGAATCTGAACCCTTCTTCTGGGATGTTTTTTCAGAACCCGGGTCCTCCAGAAGAGGACTCCTCTTGTTGTTCTATGATCGAGAATCCTTCACATAGGACAAAAGGTGTCCTCTTTGAATTAGAGCCTCAATTTCTCTTTTCAGTTGTTGGAAATCCTCTGTATGATGACCCTTTATGCGATGGTAGTTACACCATGCTTTCGGATCCCTTCCCATGAATGCATTTGCTCTCTTAGAGTGATTAGGTTCTGGTAACAAGTTCATGTGACCTACCTCCTTCAAGATGTTCCCCCACCGGGTATTTAGTGCGATATAATTTCTATTCGACTCAGGTGCCAACATATACGGTTAGGGGGAATGCCATTCTCGGGTGGTTGTTTGAGAGAACTCCTTTTTCTACTTGAAATCTCCTTTTTTTTTCTTTTTTCCCTTTCTGAGCCATCCTTGGCTCTTTTCTCCTGGTTGCTTTATTCACCTTTGATGTAACATTCGGTCCGAGATGTAATTTCATCCATATTGGCCATCGGCTTCTGAGCCAAAGACTCGTTGAATTGCCCGACCCGTAGTCCATTATGGAAGGCTCCAACGTACATCTCTTGGTTAAGATGAGATACCTTGAGGGTTTCTTCATTAAACCTAGCCAAGTACTCTCTAAGAGACTCATAATGCTTATGGCAGACACTGAATAACGTATTAATGGATACTCTGCGGCACTTGCATGCCAAGAAATGTTGTACCAACTTTTTTGCAAGGTCTTGATAATTCATGACAGAGAGTCGTGGGAGACTCATATACCACTTGAGAGCCACGTCTTTGAAAGTACCAACTATGAATTTTCATTTTAACGAGTCTGTAGGTGCCACTATAGCCATTTGATTGTTAACAACTATAACGTGCCCCTGAGGACCCTTCTTGCCATCATATGGTACCAAGGACGATGCTTTGAAGTTATTTAAGACATGGTTATCCCAAATTTCTTGAGAGAGATTTTATGGCTCGAGCACTTCCTCCTCAAGATCATCTTCAATTTGATTTTTCTGCTGTAATGTGTGCATATTGTCTTGCAGCGTCTTGTTCTGCTGACGCATATCCTCCATCATGGCCAAGAGTTATGCCATAGTTGGAGGAAGGTCGGATTCGTCATCAGACATCTTGATAATGAAGGGTGTGGCCTGTGAAGTTTTTTTTACCAAGGCCCCATGGTGGGCGTCAAATGTTCTAGCCCAAAATGGCTAGACCACCAAAGGTGCTAGCTCCCATCTTTCTGGACAAGGAGACATATGTCGTTTGTATTGAGAAATACGTCTAGGGATTCAAGAGTAGTACTGAAGCAGTAAATATCAAGATGAGCATGTCTTACTTATCCATTTGGCAAGAGCCCCTTTTATAGTTGTCTTCCAAGTTAGCATTAAGAGAGGTCATTAAGAGGAGTCTCTTGGCTTTCTACTGTTGCAAAGCCTTGAATATGTAACTTCCCTTCATGATTGTTTGCTTTGAAGGCTAAGTAACATCGGCATTGATGCGCCGTAGCCGTTACAATCCTTTGGCCTGCTGGATGAGTGCGTGCCAGGATGTCGGGTTATGGAAATATGATACCTAGACTCATAGGAGGCAGGTTATAGGTTGATGATCGGTTCGGGTAAGATAAGATATGAGACCATCCCGATTTGTAACAGGTACCCATTTAACTCTTTATGTTGGTATTGTTATTCTTGTCATGTCCGTTTATACTGCCCGACTTGAAATGTATATTGTGTATCTACAAATAAAAAAGAAGAGAATAGAGATTAGAGAAGATGAAAAAGAAAGAACAAAAGAGAAGTGAGATTAGACAAAAAATATGTTATAAAAATGTAATTAAAAGAGAAAATAGTAACATAAAAATGACATGATGAAAAATAATGAACATATGTGATGAAAGATTAGTGTAAAAGATGCGATACGTATTTGGCAAAAAAAGATGAGAAGAATGTACGATACTATTATGAGAGGTTTAAGAAGGTTGAAACTGAAAACTTAAGTGTGAGTAAGACAAAATATTTCATAATTATAAGGTTAAGGCATAATAGGTTTAAGTTCTGGTTTGGATGTGAGATAAGTGAAGTTTGGTTTGTAACATAATGCGGTTTGGTTTGGTTTAGTTCGGGTTGCAAAATACAAACTGCAAACCAAACCAAAACGAGCAGTTTTGTTAAAATATGGCTCGAACAAATCCGAATCAAATGCGGTTTATTGCAGTTTTGGTTTGGTTTGCGGTTTTCTATTGGGTTGGTTCGATTTTGAACACCCATACCTAATTTGGATTGTTGGAAACATTCAAAGGAAAGAGATTTTTGTGAAATATTGAAAGGTTTTGAGAAATGAGTTAATGTGAAATTTAGTCGAAGAAGTCTTCTTAAAAGAAGGGAATAATATGAGTGCAATATTGTTGTGTGGACTTGAAAAATATTTGGTAAAGTTGAAGACCTGATTCGACAGAAACACTTATGTTCTTATCCAATTTCAAAAGGAGACACGTGGAACGCGTTTAAGGATCGAATACATGCAAAATGTCTCTTGTCTCGTTTTAGTTTGAAAGCTGTTATAGGAAGTTATTTTCGATTAGTATAAATATGAGATCTTAATGATAAGATTGTGTGTGTTCAATTGTGTACAAATTACTCAAATTGTTCAAAGTTTGAGTGTAGAGAAACGAATGCATGAGAAATGTATGTTTCATGTAACACCATTTTTATATTCAATGCAATTTAATTAATCTTTTTAATCAAGAGTTCATCTTTTATCTGCCCAAGTTATTTTCTGCATTTATAGTTCTTTCGACTATAGTTTATTGCACTCAATTTTATTTACATTTTGAAAGCAAACAACTTTAATCATGAATAGTATCAAAGTGTTTATTGTTTTTCCAAATTTTTCTTAAAATCAATTAAGACATGTTATATGATCAATCTGGTTGATCTTCCAAATAACCAATTTTTTATATATTTAAAATACTAGCGATTATTTACCAATTTTCACACAAATATCAATATCCAAAATTCATTGAAATTTTTATTTATATTAAATAGTAAAATATAAAATAGATACGTAAACCCATATCATTTTCCATTGTTTTCCCTTCTTTCCTTGAACTTTCTTTAATCAACCAAAGATACTCTATCTACCGACGTCAGTGCTTTAACTCAGGTGCTACCTCCCGAGGCAAAATGAGTCGGTTCGGCATGAAAATATCAGCACTCCAAACCTATAGTGGGTCCCGCATGACCCCATCAAAACAAACAGAGACCCAGTCCGGTCAGCCAACAACAACCCACCTCCCTTCTTGAGTCAGAAATGAGGTGCCATTTCTCTCTCTTAATCTATTACACAATTTTTATTATTATTTCGTAACGCGTCATTTTAGTTTATTATTATGGCAAGGACAGTACAAACCCCCACTCGTTTTATCTTCATCGTTTACTATATAATCAACCCTTACCCATTTCCAAATAATTAAATCAAATATAAATAACCTCTTCTTTTTTCTTCTTTTTTCTTCTTCATCTTCTAGTTCTAGTTATACCAACTTTTTTTTCTTTCTGTTTTTGTTTTATATTTATAGCGTTTCAGTGTTAGTATTACAACACCATCTTACCCAAACCGCCATGGGAACTCAGGTTTTGTACCCTCAGGAATATTTTTTCGTACCTACTCCGGCGTCGTTTTCCCACCGGAGCAACCACTACGGCTACAACAACCGTGCAGTGACCTCTAGGTCTTACCGGAAGCCGGTTACTCGACCAGACCTAAAGAAACGGGAAGCGACTTTGGTCTTGAAGAGATCAAGCGCTGATGATTCAGTAACCGGGAAGAGCAGGGAGAAGGTGACGATTCTCCGTAGGGGTAAATCTCTGGATTCATCGCTGGAAGCGGTGAAGAGTGACAAGTACGCTGGATCTGCGTTCTCGGTGTCTCCGTCACCAAGCGCGCTTCCTCTGCCATCTTTTCTGGTGAAGAAGCAGTTGTCAGCGACGGTTGATGACTCTGCGACGCGAGATCTAAGGCGTCTGCTTCGACTTGATTGATCCGCACCAAAACGGGTTGCGATTCCGGGGTTTGAATCGGGTCGAACCATTTCCACATCTTTTACTGGTATCCGTTACAGTAACTACGCTCCCAGTTTCAAGTTCTGATCCGATCGTGATTTTTTGAAACGAAAGGATGAATCTGAAATTGGGGTGACTTGTTGTCTGAATGGTTTCGAGTAGGGTAGTTACTAGCCATGTGTATGCATCTTGTGCAGTTCTGTTTCAATTTGTTAAAAGGTTAAAAGGTTAATGTAAAAAAATAGGCCTGTAATATCAGTCTAAGCTTAATTTAAGAAAATGTTCAATAAAATTTTAATTCCAACTAACAGGCACCATACACACAATAAGCAATCTATGATCCCAACTAACAGACACCATACACACAATAAGCAATGCTACACAGAAATGATACCCCCCTGACCAAATAGTAAGTCCAAATAGAAAACTCACAATTGTTGTCACTGAAATTGAAAATCCTCCTATCACACTATGAACACAATCAACCAAGAGTTGGCATGTATGTTATTGATGATAACTGCCAGCTAGCAAAGCCTCCAAAATCACAGCTCAGAATTCCTGCTCTCTAGGAATTTCTAGATACGCCGAATTACCATGTTGGTTCCCCATGAAGCTTTCATCATTATTTGAACAATAAGGTACTAAAAAACAAATTAAACAACTGACTTATAACAAATTATATACTACAAACCCTCCCTTACTTTGACTTCTATCACAAGAAATCAAGTAATATATAACAATTCTTTCATTCCTAAGCCCTGCTTCAATTTGATAAATGACTGAAGTTTCAATTGCTTTGTAAGGAGGTATGTCAGTTGATCATGAGTGTTGCAATACTTAAGCATTGCAACTTGAGAAAATGAAATATGACATCTATGTGTTTATACCTTCCATTCATGATAGGATTTTTTGATAGTTTGATTGAGGAACTGTTGTCATAGAAAATGATTGAGCTTTGTTTATGAAGTATCTTCAAATGTACCAATACATTTCTTAGCCACACTCCTTGACAAGCACACGAGGACGCAACTACAAATTTTGCTTCAATTATTGACAAGGTGACAATTGGTCGCTTCTTTGAGGACCATGAATAGAGATGGCAAAATTATCCGTATCCGCGGATATTCGCAGATAAAATCTATCACGGATATGTGGCGGATAATTTAATGGATATTCACGAATAAAATAAATAAATATTTAAATATCCGTTTGTTAATGAGTATGAATACAAGTTTAATAATATTCGTACCCGCGGATATCCATATCCGTTAATAAATTATAAAAATTATTTAAATATTATTAGTTTATTATACCGTATTTTTTTCATCTATAAAAAATTAATCTTCTTATATTTCTTACTTTTTTTTGAAATTTTTTAAGAAAAGATTTCACATTTCATTCAAATTCTATTAACCATTTTATATTTAAACTATTCAATATTTAATACTTCAATTCAACAATTTCACTTTCCAACCAACTAGTGTCGTCATTCCTCTGCCGAATCAATGTCTTCTTCCTATTCTTCGGTCGTCCGTTGTTAAATTAAGAGCGAATTGTATGAATGTTATATGATAATAACTTTTTGTATCTTTAAAAGAATTTTAAAATTATTATTTTTATAAATAATTTAAATAAAAAATAAAAAATTTATTATTCATGGATATCTGTAAATATCCGCGGATACTGTTAAACCCGCGGATTATCCGCTTAACGGATATCCACATGGATATGGGGCAAATATGAATATCATTTTTATCTAACGGGACATATACGGATATCATAGTATTCGTCCCCATGAATATCCATTTACATCTCTAACCATGAAAGTGCTCCATAGTCTATCTTAGACACATAACCTAGAGTGTTTTTTACTATCATTTTCATCTCTTGCATAATCAAAGTTTATCCACGCTAGTAGTTTTAAGTTGTTTGCAGTTCCTTGTTCAAAAAGTATGCCAAATTCTACGGCGCCTTAAAAGTACCTTATGATTCTTTTGAATGCCCCTACATGCATCTTTGTGGGCCTTTCCATGTATCCTACAACTATGTCATTTCTTGTTGCTAGAAGATACATCAAGTTTCCTACAATTTGTTTGTAATTGAGGCATCAGAAGCTTTACCTCATTCATCTTTAACCAATTTGCAACCTTGAACAATAGGATTGTATACTTTGTTGCATTCTTTCATGCCAAATTTGGTTAAAATTTCTACTGCATATCTTTGTTGATGGATGAAATTCCATCATTACCTTGCTTCACCTTAATTCCCAAGTATCTCATCCTTCCCAAGTCAGCCATTGCAAATTCTTCCTTCATTGACTGCTTGAACTCATTCATCATTTGTATATCATTACATGTATAGATAAAATCATCCACATATAGGCTGGCAATGAGAATTGCTCCTTGAGTATCATGCTTGACAAAGAAAGTATGTTCATATGGACATTTCAGAAACTCGCATTCACTAAAATATGACTTTATCATGCTATACCAAGCCCTTGGAGCTTGTCTAAGGCCAGGAAGTATCTTCTTCAACTTATACACCAGATCAGACCTTCCCTTGTGATTCCTTCAGGTTGGCTTATGTACACATCTTCATTGAGCTCACCATGCATGAAATCACTTTTCACATCTAGCTGGAATACACACCACTTTTGATTATCTACAACTACAAATATTGTTCTAATGGTGCCCCATCTTGCCACAAGTGCAAATACTTCATTGAATTCAATACCATACCTTTGAGAGCACCCTTTTGCTACCAATCTAGCCTTGTGATTGTATACCTCACCCCTTTTATTGTACTTGATTTTGTAAATATACTTCATTCCTATAGTTTTTGAACCTTTGGGAAGTGTGGTCAATTCCCTATTGTCATTCTTCTCTATGGATTCTAACTCAAGATCCATTGCTTTTCTCCATACTTCAAACTTGACAACTTTTTCATAGTTGGTAGGATCATTATTTGAGCTAAAAACTGCAAGGTTGTGTAGTTGATTCTCTTCTTCATTTTCCAATCAAGTTACATAGTCACTAAGATACTCTAGGGGTCTATTAATTATATGACTTGGCTCTGGATCTTCAGTTACTTTTGTTTATCCATTATTCTTTTCAATACCTTGATTGTTTGTTGGTTTTTCAAGTGTTTCTTCCGCTACTCCTGTAGTAGTTACACCCACATCTTCTTGCAGTTCAACTTCACTTTCTTCTTCCATGTGAACTTGTGACTCTTTTATGCTTGTTTGATTGTTCTTACTCCAATTCCAGCTTTTTGCCTCTTCAAACACAACATCTTTGCTAATGATGATTTTTCCTGCACTTGGTTCATACAATTTGTAGGCCTTGGACTTTTCATTCACACCAATATTTATTCATTGAATACCTTTTCCATCCAACTTCTTCCTTTGTGCACCAGGAACATAAGCATGTGCCGCACACCCAAATACTCTAAAATGATGAACTGATGGCTTCACCGACTCCACTCCAACACTCTTCAGGTGCCATGTTCTTAACTGCAATTGGGGGGCTTCTATTCATGACATAGGTGGCCCATCTGGTTGTATCAGGCTAGAAATGTTTAGGAATATTTCTATAAGACAACATACTTTTGACCATATTCACGAGGGTCATATTTTTTCTTTCAGATACTCCATTTTGCCGTGGAGTATATGCATCAGTCAATTGCCTTTTGATCCATTGCAAGCTACATAATTCATTAAAATAATTAGATGTGATTTCTCCTCCTCTATCAGTTGTGAGGTATTGAATCAAATATCCATATTCCTTTTCAACCAATGCTTTGAATCTCCTAAACACATGAAAGGTAGTCAATTTTTCTTTAAAAAAATAGACCAAAGTATTTCTTTAAAAAAATAGACCAAAGTATTTCTACTGAAATCATTTATGAAGGTGATGAAGTACATGTTTCCACCAAGTGATTCAGGCTTAATGGGTCTATAGATATTACAATGAATAATTTCCAGCTTTGTACTAACCCTCCAATTTTCTTGTTTAGCTATCGGTTCTCTATGTTACCTGCCTATGAATAGGGATGGCAACGGGTAGGGTCGGGTGCGGGTTTCACACTACCCAAACCCGCACCCGAAATCACCACCCGAACCCGAATCCGAACCCAAAAGCTATTCGGGTGTCAAAATAACACCCACACCCACACCCGTTGGGTTCGGGTTTTTTCACCCAAACCCGAACCCGTAGCAAAAATACAAAAATACAAAAACAAATTATTTTCACTTAAAATTAAAATTAAGGTCTTCAACTTCTTAACATTACAATTAAAATTCTTAACATTATAATTAAAATTAAGATCTTTAACATCTTAATATTACAATTAATATTAAAGTCTACAATCAAATTACAACTTTCCAATAGCAACATGGTAATACAATCTTCAAGGAAATTCAATAAAAAACATTCCATAAGCAAGCTCTCTCAATATTGATTCCATAAGCAAGCTCTCTCAATATTGATATTGCCAAGTCTGTACACAAGAAGATTTGCAAGAGTCACATTTCGAAAAGTATAAAGATTAAATGTAACTACTTTTTTTTTAAATATAAAAGTGAAATAGACTTTTAGTAATGTATCTAAATAAACCACATAAAAAGTGAAATAGATTTTTAGAAGCAACACAATATTATTTAAGTTGCGAGTAAACATCACATATTTAATTGCAGTGAACAACACACTATGTTATTGCAGTTACTAGAATTTCAATCTAAGTAAAGAGAGAACAATCATATGTTGCTTTCCCTCGGTACATTGTCTATATTTTATTGGTGAAAGATTAAATTCACAAGCATAACATTGAAGTTTCACATGTGAAGTGAAGTAATTCTCCTAACGTTTATATTTACTGTATTTCTTTGGTCATGTAGTTAAATGTATTTATTTTATATTTAAAATTAAGATAATATACTTTCACTCACAAACCTTTAATTTTTATTTAGACATTTGCAATAAATAAAATATAAAATAGAGAAGTAGAATTTTGTTATATATGTTACTATAGAACCATGTAAGTAAAGAGAGAACAATGTATATTTATTTAATGATATACATTAACAATATATTTATTCAATCTAAGGTTTATACAAGAAAGATAAAGAGATAAAGAAAACTTTACCAGGGTTCCATAGAAGGAATCTTATAAACAACTTCTAATCTTCAAAATGGTAACCCGCACAACTTTCCATCATTTCAGTTGTATTAAGAAGTAAATTGAAGTTAAATAAAACACCAAAACTTAAAACTTTACACTAAATGAATAACAAAATACCTTCATCGTCAGACTCCATTTCATTCAACACAGTAGCAAATTCTTCTGCAACTCTAAAAGTTCCTATATATATCACATGTAGAATAATGAAGAATAATTAGTTGCCAATATGTAAATATTATTTGACATATGTTACGATATTGAATTAATAATTTAAAATTTTACCATTATTCTCAGCAGCCCATAGCCAACTCCTAGCACACATCAAAGCCTCAACAGTAGTCCAGTTAAGTCGGCTACGATGAGGACTCAATATTCAACCACTATTACTAAAGGCCGATTCAGAAGCTACTGTAGAGATAGGAATAGCCAACACATCTCTTGCAATTGCTTGAAGAGTTGGATACACAACTCCATTTACTTTCCACCAATTCAAAATGTCAAAATCTGGAGTTTTTTTTATAACTGGCTCCTTCAAATAATGGTCCAACTCATACTTAACACTTGAACTTGAGTTTTTGGCAATTGTCTCAATGTATGCATCAAATTTATCCTCGTCATCAACAACATCAGTTGTACCAATGGATAGAGCGATAGGTTGTGCATCTCTAAGTCTAATATGTTGATAATCATTAAGCAAATCATAACACATCTCTTTGATTCTACTAACTTGTGCACTTGAATCTTGGCCATACAACTTAGGAAACCAGAAATCAAGTACAGCCATCTTCTTCCTAGGGTCCAAAACTGCAGCAACTCCCATCATATCATGAACACCACTCCAATAATTTTGAAATTTTTCCATCATTTTTGTGGCCATCATCTCAATAATTGAATTGGAGGACTTCTTCCATTCCTCTATTGCCAACTTAATCTTACAAATCTTAGGAAAGTACAAGTTAGCAGTTGGATATTTTGTACCAGAAATCAACTCAGTTACTTCATTAAACAATTTCAAGCACCCACAAACATCTTTAGCAAATTGCCATTGTGAATTAGTTGGCAAACAAGTGTATAAAGACTCACGTTGCTTCAACCGAATAAATACATCCTTGTACTCTATGGCAATATCAAGCATCTTATATGTGCTATTCCATCTTGTTGGACAATCTAGAGCTAACTTTCTAGTACAAACAATTCTCAATTGTCTAGCGGTATCTTCAAATTTTTCATGCCTTTTAGGTGTAGCACTCCAAAAGGCAACACTATCCCTAATATTTTCTACCCCATCCTTAAGTACTTGTAGCCCCTCTTGAACAATTAAATTTAGGATGTGCGCACAACAACGCATATGTAACAAAGACCCATCCCTTATCAAACTTTCCAATGGCAACTTATCCTTAATTTTCTTAATCATGGAGTCATTTGTGCTACAATTATCTAAAGTAACAGTACAAAGCTTTGAATCAATGTTCCAGTCCATTAAACAATTAACAAGTGCTTCAGCAAGTCTTTCACTAGTGTGAGGAGCTGGAACATAAATGAACCTAACATAATAATATTTACGTTCAATCACATAGCCATTAAGAAAAAAGAAATGATACAATTAAGTTATAAAATATAAACTTTATTACCTCAAGATTCGACTCTGTAAAGTCCACGAGCCATCAATATAGTGAGCTGTAACTGCCATATACCCTTTCTTTTGGTTGCTTGAAGTCCACATATCTGTGGTAATTGCCACTCTTCCTTCATGTCTATCTAACATCTTCATAGCACATTTTTTCTCAAAATCATAAACTTTCAATACCTCTTTCTTGATTGTGTTTCGAGTAGGAACTTTAAACAATGGTTGGAGAGAAGTAAAGACTCTTCTAAGACCAACGTGATCCACAATTGATAGTGGATAATCGTGCATAATAATAGCTTCAGCAATCAACTTCTTCACATTTTCTGGATTATAAGTTCCAATTCCTAACTCTTGCTTTCCTTCGGAGATAGAAGGCAGGAGAAATGGTTGTCCTTTGTCATGGTTTTTATTCTTAATCTTTTTTTTGAATACAACTCAAGAGATGTCCTTTCAAGTGATTTGTTCCATTCTTTGAAGTGCCACTAAGTTGTTTTTTACACCAGATGCATTCAGCTTTTTCTTTCCCATTCACTTTCATCTTTTTAAATTCTTGCCACACTTCACTTCTTAGTTTCTTTGGTGCAGGTTCTAAGCTTGTATCAATTTCTTCTTGTTGTCCAGCATTAGGTGTCTGACTCGGATTAGAAGATGCCTCCTGAGTTGGTGGACATGTACTTTCTTGTGTAGGATTAGATGTTCCTCCCGGTTCCGGGGTTGTATTCACTTGATCCATTTGACCTATTAGAATTAAAATTGCATGAGTTAGACATCAAAATCAATTATATGTAGTTGACTCACACATGGACAATATTGTGTTTAATCGGCCAACAGGCCAATGCTACCACTCCAAGGACAATATGACACTGCTAAGAAGTACATGAAAATGAAAGTTAAAAGCTTGGTGAGTTAGAATGCCATCAATAGGCATTCATGATAAAAGAAGCATAAATAACAGGCACAACAACTCAATCAAAGAGGAGAAACACAACTGGCAATTATTTGTGGAGTATGATAGGAATTTACAACTAAACTACTGAAGAGAGCATCAACACTAAACACTAGCTACCAATATCTCCTTAATCATATTGAAAAATGAATACAGGAAAGAAATATGACATTATTGAGATTTAAATTTGACGATGGATCTTCACTTGATTTTTATTAATGGAAGCAAGAATTCAGATTTGACTAATAAAAAAAGGAGGAATTGGAAAATAAGATGACAAACGCATCAGATATTACCTGGGCTAAGTTTATCAAGTGTTAGAAAGTGTTAGCATTTTATAATCATTTCCTGCATTCGAAAAAGAAAATCAACTGTGCAAAGGCAACAGGCAAAGAGTGGGGAAACACTCCCATCTGTCTCTAATCAGTAAACAAGATAAAACCAAAGAACCACAAATAAAGTAAATCCCAGAGACCGTAAAAAAATATAATATTTGACACTCTTTTTTGTATAAAAAGAATGGCAAAAAAGCAGTGAAATTCGTTTTGAGAACTAAAATGAAGTATTTCTCCTTTCATAAAGGCATGTATATTGGGCAGAAAAGACTAAGGTAGTAAATGAATTGGTAAAAGCCTACAGAACAGATTCAGCAACAACAACAAAAAAAAGTTTACTACTAGATAGAATGTTAACAAGAGGAATATTAATAGAAAACATACATTGGTTCAATAGTAGATCAAATATTAGCATTAATATAGTATGTTAAAATAAAACATCTCATTATGATATATGCAGAAGATTCAAATGAATCAAAACTTAGCTTCATTTGAGAAAACAGAGAAGGCGTACAGAGTTTGTTAACCTTAATATAACTGGATAATTCAAATGAACTTATTCATAAAAAGCTTGAAAAAAATTAAAATCAGTGCATATATGTGTAATAGATTTTGATTATATGCCAACAAAAGATAACTTCCAGTTAAAAGCATTTTGACAAACTCAAAATAAGTCATTCAGAACACATTGAGAACTCACTTAACCATGAAGCTTTATCAAACCATTAGTTATTGTAAATAGGAAACAAGAAAATAATACAAATTAGCTGGTTCATCCGTTAATAACTGAATATACGATAAACTAGCTGGTTCATCTTTACTTAAATCAAGATGTTAAAACTAAATCAGCCGGGAAAAAGATAAACAAACCATAAAAAAATTGGCTTCAAAAACAACTTCAAACCTTAACACTATTGCTGAGAGTGAGAGGCTGAGACCGCTGAGAGTGAGAGGCTGAGACCGCTGAGACCGCTGAGAGTGAGAGGCTGAGAGGCTAAGACCTGAGTGCCGCTGAAAGTGAAGGAGTGGTTTCAAAAGTGTGAAACCCTAAATTATTTTTTGTTACACTTATATACTTAGGGGTAGTAATGTAATTATATATTTAAATGGGTGTGCTTTCGGGTTTCGGGTGCGGGTTTCACACTACCCAAACCCGCACCCGAAATATCGGGTGGCACCCGAACCCAAACCCAAACCCAGTCAAATCGGGTTTCACCCGTTGACTCGGGTTTGGGTACGGGTGGGCCCCACGGGTTTGGGTCTACCTGCCATCCCTACCTATGAAACAATCAATTCATTTTTCTTCTGTGTTCACCAGGCTTGGCAAACCTTTCACCATATCCTTCTTAAGAAGCACCTCTAGCCCCTTGACACTAAAATATACATACCTGATGTGCCATAACAAAGAATCCATTTTCTTAGTGGTGTGACTCTGAAAACACCTTGGCATGATAATTGATGCATGAATCACATACATTATGTTATGAGACATATGTGTAGTCAAGGTTAGGCCTTTCTCTTCATGAAAAATTTGGAAAGAGTCATGCTTGAAAACCATACTTAATCTCTTCTGTTGTAGTTGTCAAATGCTGAGAAGATTGCTTCTTAACCCTTGTATGTAATATACATTAGTTATTACATGTGACTTATTTCCTAGGCTCAACTTCAGATTCCCTTTTCCCATATCTGCCATTGTTGAGTTGTCACCAAGCTTGACTATTTCCCTGAAACTTCCATCAAACTCAATAGCCAAGTCTTGACCCCAACCATATGATTTTTGCATCCAGAATCTAGGTACTAGATCTCTTCCTTGGCCCAACTTAATTTTTCAATATTGGCCATCAAAATCATCTCCTATTCTTCATCAAACTCTGCATAGTTTGCTTTTACCTCCCAGCTAGTACACTCACTTTGATAGTGATCTAGTTTGTGGAATTTGTAGCATTCCACAAACTCTCTACTTTGTCTTCCTCTACCACGACCTCTTCCTGAAGATCTTCCTCTACCTCTCCAACCACCTCTTCCTATATTTGATACTTTCAGTGCTTGTTCTTCAATAACCTCCTTTTGACCCTTCATTCTTTGCTCATGCACACACAATTTGCTTTGAAATTCATCGATTGAAAGAGTAGTCACATCATTGAATTCTTCAATTAAGAACACAACATAGTTGAACTTTATTGACATTAATCTCAAGAATTTCTCAACAACCATTACTCACGCCATTTTCTCTCCTTGTGCAGTCATACGATTGGCAATGGCAAGTGTTCTTGCAAAGTACTCATCAACAATTCCTCTTCTCCCATAGGAATAACTTCAAATTCTCCGCGTAGAGACTGCAATTGGACTATCTTAACCTTCAATGAGCCATGATACTTTCGGCGCATTGCATCCCAATTTTTTTTGGATGTGTTACTAACAAGAATGGTTTTCAAGATTGATCTACCAATGGCTTGAAACAAATCATTTGGCCTTTAAAATATTTCAATTTGCTTTCTTCCACAACTTTCAATTGTTCTTGAGTAGCATTTGCAGGTGCCACCATGATTCCATTTTCAATCAATCCCCAATACTTTTTTGATAGAAGAAAATTCTCCATTAACAAGGACCAATGATTATAGAAGCCTTCAAATCTTGTAACGAGTTGTTGAATGAATCTATCTAGTGTAGGTTCAATCATGTTTGAAAGGAGGAACAAATAAAATGCACAAAAAAGAAGGTGAAGAAGAAACACGATAATGATGATGCTTAATGAGGAAAAAGAGTGATGATGAAGAAGGAAGAATACGGTGAAGGAAAAAGGTGGTTGTAACTGAAATTTTCAATTAGAGAGGATCCCAATCAGAGACCTTATGATTTGAGTAAAACATGCCTGATTCGAGTCATGTATTAAATGCCAAATTCCTATTTCTAAAATTTGCTCATGATTTTTCTGGTTCAACTCATGTTTCCTAAAGCAGATTTATGAAAAAGTAAAAACTTCATGATTCTAGTCAAGGACTTGCATGGTTTCTAATTACAAACTTGCTGACTTTAATAATCTTGCATTTACTTTTAGTCAAAGATCTGTTTTATGCATGAAAAATACATTTTACTGAAAAATCATTTTCTAAGAGATGTGCAAAGAACTAATTGCAAAAGATTTACTTACTAGAGAGATAAATATAGGACAAGAAAATAAAAATCCAAAAACTCGGATGTACCCTAGGAGCAATTTCAATTATCCAATCGGGTGGTCATCCACACATAATTCCAAAAAACTAAACTTGTTTAGGATTATCAGAAGATTTTTGCATTTCTCTAAGGAAAATGCTTAATAGTAAGAAAATATGAAAACAAGAAATGCAAGAATAAATCTCAACCATTCATTATCACCACTACCCCATGATCCCTATTAAAAATGAAATTAAATTTAAAATCATTTAAAATTAATCTCTAAAATAATGATATGTGTGTATTCTTACATTTCTTCTTCAAATTCATTCGTACTAAATAGCATTGCTCTTTCTCTAAATTATTGTGGAAGTTAGATAATTGTTTTGAGAGTTCTTCCATAGTTTACATAATAAGCTTATCTTTGAAAGCATAACATCGTTTGTATCCAACTATAGTATTCCATATTTGCTTTGGCTTGTACCTCAGTTTTACTAACAACGATGATCACTTAGTGCCATTTTTACCATAATTATTATTACGTTTTCAACACTTTTGGCCATCAGTGAACCATCTGTCATATAGTAACAAAGTCACTTGTTGTAAAAGCCCATTTCTGAAAACGTGTATATTAGTCAAGTCATCAATACCTTGATTTGGATAATATCTTAACATTGATTTGTATCTCTCTAAGGCTTCAAATAATGTTCTAGTTGTCCCTTTTAAAAATGCCAAAACTTTTGTTTTTACTTCTATGAACTTATTCTTAGAGAAGAAACTATTATGGAAATTATCATCTAGTACATTCCAGTTGGTCATGGTTTGCATAGTCTGGTTAAAGTACTTGTCTCTTACCTTGCCTTTGGGAAAATGTGAAAATAAACTCAAAAAAATGTTTCTTCTTGTCCTTCTTTGGTTCCAACTGTTCTTGATAATTCATAAATTTTTTTAAGATGAGTGTAATGATCTTCATGATCTAACCATGTAAAAGGATTAGCATAAATAATTTGAAGTTTTCCATTCATATCTCCATTTATCTTATGTTTCTTAAAGTTCATCTTAACAGCGTATTCTCCTTGGACTATTAAGAGTCTGTTTGTTTTGGTTTTTTTAAAAAATGATTTTTATAGTGTAACATAATTTTGTAAAAAAACAATTATAAAAGAAACTTTTTATAAAAGTTTCAAATAAAAATTTGGTTTGAATAATTATTCTTAAAATATTATTTTAGATATTTCATCATTTTATCGGAAAAAAATTTGAATATCAAAATTTCAAAAAATCACTTAATTTTGAAGCTATTTCAAATAGATTTTCATAAAAATCATTTTTAAGATACAACTTTTTTCAAAAATTGTGATTTCGACTATATTAAGATACAAAATCCATTTTTAAAAATACAAAGAAAAAATCAATTTTTTTAAAGCTGAAACAAACCGATCCTAAAATATACAATTTCATTATAATTAGTAAGACTTGTGGCTGTTGTTGCCATTATCATTGTTTTGGTTGTTGATGACTTCATGATGTTGTTGATTATCATCCATTATGGAAAAGTTTGCTTGTTTTACTCTTTTTAGATTTTGGCGAGTAATCCGTCCCTTTAATTCTATGGATCAAAAGGAACTAAACTTGCGTCTCGTATATACTAAAAAAAACAAGCAAGTAATAACAAGAAATATAAAATATGAACGATATAAATAATATACACAAATATAAACAAAAATTCACAATTTGGCTTAAAATAATCATAATAATCATAAATAAATTAAACTTTGAGAATTTCTTATCTATCCAATTAGTTTCTTAGGTATCATGTGCGTTTCTATTTTTGTCCTCACTGTTTCCGCTGATTTATCTGTAGAATATATTCTGATATACTTTGCGCAGAATCTTTCTCCTCCCTCATATTCACTTTTCATCTTCTTCTTCATTTAAACAAACCCTCATTCTCTCAACTTCCTAAAAAAAAACCTTCCTCCAAATCACGCAGTTTTCACTCGACTTCGACAGAGAGGATTGTTGGAATTATCGCAAAACCTATGGGAATTCCGTAGCTATCACGCAGTAGAAACATTAAAAGAAAGAAGAAGAAAATTAGAGAAGAAAATTAGGGTTCTTGAGAAAATTGAAAAAGATGAATGTTGTTTCCCACAAACCGTGAAACTTTCTTTCTTTTATTGCTACTCATTCTGCAACTGTAGAACTGTGAGTGAAATAATGTTGTGATATTTTACAATGAAGGAAACTCCCTATTAATAGAATTAAGTTTGCTTGCATCTCAAGACAAAGCCCTAAACTATAAAAGCCCAAAATATCTATTTTGAATTAAATCTAATCTAGATCAAATCAAAACTTTTCTTCTGTCGAGTAACCTGCTTCGACACAAGGAATTACAATTTAACACACCACTTAATTCATTGTGTCTAAACTATCTACGTTCATCATAGACCTTAGCTTCTTGAATACTTCGACCTGCACTCCTTTCGTTATGATATCTGCAATCTGATTCTCAGTTCTACAGTGTTCCAAATTCATCTTCCTATCTGCTACCTGCTCTCGAAGATAATGAAACCTCACTTCGATGTGCTTGCTTCGACCATGTGCTATCAGATTCTTCTCCAAATTGATAACTAACATGATGTCGATCTTCATGGTGATAGCTTCATGATTCTTTGATGTAATCTCTTCGACCAAGTTCACAATCCATGTTGCTTGACATGCACAAAGAGAAACAACTATGTATTTTGCTTCACATGATGATAATGCCACTACTGGCTCATTTCTCGAACTCCAAGCAATTGGTTTACCACCTAACATAAACACATATCCAATAGTGGATTTTCGATCCTCAGCATCACTACACCAACTGGAATCTGTATATCCCACTAACTTGCATTCTTTTCCTTCATCAGCTGCTGGAAACAAAATGCCATAATCGAGAGTTCCTTTCAAATACCTTAGTATCCTCTTCGCCGCTGCTAGGTGTGATACCTTTGGCTTTTGCATAAATCTACTAACCATACCAACACTGTATGCTAAGTCAGGCCTTGTGTGACAAAGGTATCGAAGTGACCCAATAAGTCTTCTGTATTGGGTTGGGTCGACATCATCTTCTTCTGAATCCTTCGACAGTTGCAATCTGGGCTCAGCTGGAGTCGAAGTTGGGTTGCAATCTTGCATCTCAAATCTCTTGAGTATTTTGCCTGCATATCTTCTTTGATGCATCATCAAACCTCTACCACTCTTGTAGAATTCGATGCCAAGGAAATATGAAAGATTTCCCAAGTCTGACATTTCAAACTCCCCACTTAGGTCATGTTTGAAATCTTTGATCTCCTTTTTGCAACTTCCTGTTATCAACAGGTCATCGATATAAAGACATAATATAAGAAATTTTCCATTGCTTCTTCTTACATATACTCCATGCTCAGTTGTGCACTTTACAAATTCCTCCTCCCTTAGAAAGTTGTCTATCTTCTTATTCCAAGCTCTTGGAGCTTGCTTTAGTCCATACAGGGCTTTATTCATCCTGTACACCTTTCTCTCTTCGCGTTGTTTCACAAACCCAGCTGGTTGTGCAACATAAACATCTTCGTCTAAGGGGCCATTTAGGAATGCATACTTCACATCCATCTGACACATCTTCCAGTTGTTCATGTTTGCTAGACCAATAACCAACCTGATTGTTTTGATTCTAGAAACAGGAGGAAATACTTCGTCGAAGTCGATTCCTTCCTTCTGAAGAAAACCTTTCGCCACAAGTCTCACCTTATGTCGAGTCACTCCCCCATGGGATTCAGCTTCACCTTGTATACCCACTTCACATCAATTGCCTTCTTATCTTGAGGAAATTCGACAAGTGACCAAGTGTTATTGACTTCGATGGACTTTATATTCTCATTCATTGCTTTCACCCACTTCGAATCTTTCAATGCCTCAGCTGCATTGACAGGTTCAACATCTGTATAGAAAGCATAATGTACCAGTTCACCTTCTTCATCGACCACATCATCTGATGTAATCACACATTCTTGCAACCTTGCAGGCATGTGTCTTATTCTTTGAGGTATGCTTGGGCCTGTTTCACCTCTAACATCTTCTCATCGAACATCTCTTTCGACTTCACTAACTGGTTCTTCACATAAGATTTCAATTGAATCTTTCTTGACATTTTGCGTCCAAACCCATTCTTTAAGCTCATCTATGATCACGTCCCTGCTGATCACAACCTGCTTGTATACTGGGTCGAACAAATTGTAACCTCCAGTTGAATGGTATCCTATTAGAATCATTTAACTAGACTTGTCATCAAGCTTCCTTCTCAACTGATCTGACACATGCCTATATGCTATAGATCCAAATACATTCAGATGACTCAAGCTAGGCTTAACACCATACCAACACTCTTCTGGCATAACTCCTTCTAGCTTCTTTGTCGGACATCTGTTTAAAATATATGTTGCAGTCGACACAACTTCTCCCCGTAGTTATTTGGGTAGATGCTTTCCATTCAACATACTTCTTACCATGTTCATGATGGTTCAATTCTTCCTTTTTGTAATTCCATTCTGCTATGGAGCGTAGGGTGGCACCACCTCATGCACAATCCCTTCTTTTACACATAATGTATCGAAATCTTTCGACACATACTCTCCACCACCATTAGTCCTCAAAGTCTTAAGCTTTCGACCACTTTGTCTTTCGACCATAGATTTAAACTTGGCAAATACATCGATCACTTCACTTTTCTTCTTGATCAGGTAAGTCCATAGTTTTCGACTAAAATCATCTATGAAAGTGACAAAGTACCTGTTACCTCCAATCGAATCCACCTAGATAGGACCATATACATCAGAGTATATGACTTCAAGAATTTCCTTCGACCTACTTCTTGCATCCTTGCTGAAGCTATTCTTGTGTTGTTTCGACTGAGCACATTCGTCACACACTTCGTTTGGGATGTCAATTTCTGACAATCCTGAAACCATATTTATTCTCTTAAAATATATGATGTCTTTGAAATTGAGATGACTAAGTCTATAGTGCCATAACCATTTATCTTTGCTAGTTGCACTTGCAAGGCACCTATGCTCCATCACATTTAGTTCGATCTTGAAGGTTCTATTCTGAGACATTGGAGTCTTCAAGATCAACCTACCACCTGTGTCGACGACTCTCATCACCTTGTCTTTGATCGACACCTTGTAGTTCTTTTCAACCAACTGCCTTATACTGAGAAAATTTCTCTTCATGTCTGCTATGTACAAAACGTTTTAAATTATTGACCTCTTGCCATCCTTCCTCTTAATCAGAACATCACTAATACCTTCAACTGCTAGAGTATTGTCATTTGCGAATTTCACCGCGTTCTTTATTGAGGGCTTCATGTTGACAAACCAATCTTTCCTACCAGTCATGTGTGATGAGCATCCTGAGTCCAAGTACCATTGATCTTGGAATCTCTCTTCATCTCTTGTTGTGACCATCATCAACATCTTTTCTTCTTCATGTTTTGCCAGCTTAGCATCAAAATCTTGATTCTTTTGCTTTTCTGGAAAATCACTAAATAATGACCATACTTCTGACAATTGAAACACTGAATGTGACTCTTGTCTGGCTTTCAACCACCACCTCTTCCTCTACCTGTAGCACCACCTCTTTGGTTTCCTTGGTTCTAGGGTTTTCTCTGATTCAACCAGTTTTCTTCTTACTGATTTTGACTTGTCGAATTGTTATAGCCATCTCTGCCTTTGTTGTCGAACACCTTTCCTTTGCCTTTCCCATCTCTTGTTGATTGAGCCTGCAGAGCCACATCCCTCTTCAACTTCCCTGCTGCTCTTTCAACCATTCTTTGTTCATGAGATTCAAGCATCCCTTGAAGCTCTTCTTTAGTCACCTTCGATAAATCTTTTGATTCTTCTATGGCTACTACAATATGGTCGAACTTTGGAGCCAACGATATCAAAATCTTTGAGACAACTACTTTCGTCGTCAGCACTTCTCCACATGCTTTTATTTGATTCACAAGTTTTGTAACTATTGTAAAGAAATATGCTATGCTTTCATTGTCTTCCATCTGAAGCAATTCATAAGCCCTTTTGTGAGTTTGTAACCTCACCTCTTTCACCTTCTATGCACCTCCAAACAATTTCTCAAGAATCTCCCGTGCTTCTTTTGCAAACTCTACATCACTAACTTTTTTCAAAGTTATCCGGATCAACACATTGATGGATTATAAAGAGAGCTTTATAATCTTTCTTCTTCAATTCTTTGTACGCAGCCTTTTCCTCTTCCATTATGTTCTCATCAAGCGTTGTTACTCCTTCCTTCACACTATCCCATAAATCTTGATAACAGAAAACAAACTTGATTTGCTTGCACCAATTCTCATAGTTATCTTTCTTGAGAATCAGAAGACTCGTCGGAAAATGCCCATTCAGATGATTCATTGACATCGCGTTCTTGCCCTTGAATCTCTTTCCCTTGAATCTCTTTAACCAAAGCTCTAGATACCAGATGTTGGAATTATCCCAAAACCTATGGAAATTCTGTAGCAATCACGCAGTAGAAACGTTAAAAGAAAGAAGAAGAAAATTAGAGAAAAAATTAGGGTTTTTTAGAAAATTGAAAAAGATGAATGTTGTTGCCCACAAACCGTGGGACTTTC
This sequence comes from Lathyrus aphaca, assembly GCA_963966055.1. Taxonomy (NCBI): domain Eukaryota; kingdom Viridiplantae; phylum Streptophyta; class Magnoliopsida; order Fabales; family Fabaceae; genus Lathyrus; species Lathyrus aphaca. Next base: position 535,684,288 of record OZ014522.1, on the reverse strand, counting down.
TTTCTCTTATTTCTACTCACTCTGCAACTGCAGAACTGTGAGTGAAATAATGTTGTGATATTTTACAATGAGGGAAACTCCCTATTTATAGAATTAGGTTTGCTTGCATCTCAAGACAAATCCCAAAACTATAAAAGCCTAAATATCTATTTTGAATTAAATCTAATCTAGATCAAATCAAATCTGTCTTTCTGTCGAGCAGCCTGCTTCGACACAAGGAATTACAATTTAACAAGGATCATCTACGACTATCAACTACGTCATAAACATTCGAAGCTCATTTCAATCGGTAAGTTTTCGAGTTATTTTTGATTCTCCGTAATCAATTTAGAATAACTATTTAGGCGTAGAAGTCACTGAATAAGTTTAGAAACATAGTTTAATGTAGATACTTTTTTGGGGTTTAAACGGACGATCATGGGGTTGTTTTTGAATTTTTCTTTAACTGTGTCGTTAATGGTGTTCATTATTGTTTTCTCATCTTTCAGAAGCTTTCACAAGTACATCAGCGGAACAATTGAATGTTAACACGTTACGTAGATGCACTTGCGAAACAACCCAGCCTTTTTATATTCTGGGTGCTTCTGTAAATACACTTAACAACCCTGACTTTCTATATCCTGAGTGCTTCCGTAAATACACTTGCGGAACAATTAAATGTTAATTTTTTTTTATTTCATCTCCGTTGTATCTTAATTTAACTTATTGGTTTGCAGACACTATTTTTGGAAAGAACATTTATATCCTTTATTATCCTCCAAAAACATCCCATTGTGTCGCCAACAGATCAACATCTCCTCATCTATATAAAGGAGTTCTTTGGAAGATGACAGTAGTGTAAAACATCACAGTAGTGATAAAGCTTACTAGAAGCAATACTATACACTTTTTACTTTTGTTAAACTTGATTTTCCTTGAGTGACTAAAATGTTAGTCAGTAGACTCAAGAAGACATTGACAATAGGTATTTGTGTTGTAATAAAAAATTGATTAGTGGATTAAGACCTCACTTGAGAGAGGTAAAGTCACCTTGGCGGGTGGACTAGAGTAGTTTGAGTTCAAACGAACCAGGATAACCAAACATGTCCTTTGCTTTTAATTTTTGAAAACCCCAATTCAAACCCCCTTTCTTGTATTTTTCGTTTCTTCAGGATTAACTTCTCTTGAGCTGATACAAATGGTGTGAAGTGCGTGTATACTTCAGTTGTAGTTGCAGTGTTATTCTCTTGGTTGATCTTCAATTCTTCTGCTCCTTTTATAGTTGAAGAAATATATTCGTTGAAGCAACCTAACAAATATATTCAAATCAAATCTTTTTAGACATTTTATTTTCTAATAAAGCATATGTTAGAACTTGTAGCCAAGAAATTACCCACTGAATGAGGCATTTGTCTAGAGAACTCTTCTATGAAGCACATATAACACAATCTTTTAAAGATAATGTCAACTAATCTCGAGTGCCGTTATTTCTCAAACTCTCTCATAAGAACCTGGTCAGAACTGAACCATAGCTTTTTCCGTGACAAAATTTATATCATCAAGTAAATTGAATTCTATAGACGTGAACCAGCTAGTTAGAAATCCTATTTGTTCTTTAAATAACTTGTTATCATCAAAACCTTAGAGGATACATGGTATGAACCAAATTTGTTTCAACATTGATAAATGTGTATCCGAACATGGTATGCATGTGAAGAAGGATACAAGAAAAGGAATGACCATCTTATGTCTCTACGTTGATGATTTACTAATTACAAGCATAAATTAAGGTTACATTACCAAATTCAAAGGTGATTTAATGAAGGAATTCAAGATGATTGGCCTTGGTCTCATGATGTATTTCCTTGGTATTGAGTTTCACAATTCTAAAAAGAGACTGCTCATGCATCAACAGAGGTATGTACTTGAAATATTAAAAATGTTTGAAATGAAGCATTGTAATGTGGTTGTTATCCGTGCAGAACCAAGATTGCATATGTCAAAGAAAGAAGACTAACATTATATTAATCCAATGCATGATAAGAGGCTGATTGGATCATTATGGTACTTGTGTAATTCGAGACTGGACTTGGTATATAGTATGGGCACGATTTATGGGGATGCCAAAGGCATCACACTCGACAGCAGTCAAGAGAATTCTATGGTACGTCAAAGGTTTGATTATCTACAGAATTCTATTTTATGTTGTAGATAAAGGTAGAATTTGTAAATTGCTCAGTTATACCAATTTAAACTAGTGTGGAGATAAAGATGACACAAATCTATTATTGGATATATCTTTATGTATAGAGAAACACCAATCTCTTGGTGTTGTAAGAAGGAACCAATTGTGACACTCTCTTCTTGTGAGATTGAGTACATTGAATCGTCAATGTGTGTGTGTCGAGATGTATGGTTGATGAATTTGATGAAGGAGTTATGCATCTAAGAGAATGAAGTTATGTCTTTAATGATAGACAATATTTCTTCTATAAACCTTGCGAATCACCTTACACATGGGAGAAGCAAACATATATAGATGAGATTTCACTACTTGAGAGAACTTGTGAGTGAAGGAAAATTGAAGTTGGGATATTGCAAACATGAAGACCAAGTGACTAATTTGCTAACCAAATAAGTGACAATTGAATTACTCAAAAGGTTGAAGAAACACATGAGTATAAAAGATTTGGAAGACTTGAATTAAAGTGGTGTATTGAAGAAAAATGTAATTCAAGTAAGTTGTAATCGGTTACAGGTTTGGATTAATCGATTGCCACCCTGGAATGAAGAAAAAATATCAAAATAGAATATCTTTTAACAACTACCATCCTTCCAATATTTCTCAAAATCAAAATAGTAGGGTTTGTAATCGGTTACAAGATTTTATACAACCTATTACATGTTTGAAATTATTTATTTATTTAGTTGTTACATTTGTTTATCAATGTATAAGTACTTTAATTTAAATTATTAATGTTAATGCGTCTAGTTTCACCTACTTTTCTCTGTTGGAATTAACTCAAAATCTATGAGAATACTGACCATTTCTTTATGAATAAGAAAGATTCTTGCGGAACAATTAACAAAGAAAAGAAGAAAATAGAGAAATAAAAGAAATTAGGGTTCTAAGAGAATTTTGGAGAAGAATGTTGTTACCCACAAACTGTGATATTTTTTCTTTCTATTCACTTGCAACTGCAAACTGTGAATTACAATATGTTGATTGATTTGATTACAAGAGGGATACTCCTTATTTATAGAATTAGGTTTACTTGCACCTCAAGCCAAAAGCTCAAAACTATAAAAGCCCAAAATATCTATTTTGAAATTAAATCAAATCTAGATTTAAAGCTAAATCAAATCAAATCTAAATCAAATATGACCTAATGAATTACACTTTCAACACACCACCTAATTCATTGTGTCTAAGCTATCTACATTCATCATAGCTCTTAGTCTTATGAATACTTCGACTTGCACTCCCTTTGTCATGATATCTGCAATCTGATTCTCAGTTGTGTAGTGTTCTAAGTTCATCTTCCCAACTGCTACCTGCTCTCGGAGATAATGAAACCTCATTTCGATGGGCTTGCTTTGACCATGCGCTATCAGATTCTTCGCCAGATTGGTAGCTGACATGTTGTCGATCTTCATGGTGATTGCTCCATGACTCTTCGCTGTAATCTCTTCGACCAAATTCATTATCCATGTTGCTTGACATGCACAAAGATAAGCAAATATGTACTATTCTTCGCATGATGACAATGCCACTGCTAGCTCCTTTCTTGAACTCCAAGCAACTGGTGCACCACTTAACATAAACACATATCCAATTGTGGTTTTTCAATGCTCAACATCACTACACCAACTTGAATCAATGTATCCACTAACTTGCATTCTTTTCCTTCATCAGTTGTAGGAAACAAAATTCCATAGTCCAGAGTTCCTTTCAGATACCTCAATATCCTATTCACCGCTGCTAGGTGCGATACCTTTGGCTTATGCATGAATCTACTCACCATACTAACCTTGTATTCTAAGTCAGGCTTGTGAGACAAATGTATCAAAGTGGCCCAATAAGTCTTCTGTATTGGGTTGGGTCGACATCATCTTCATCTGAATCTTTCGACAGTTACAATCTAGGCTCAACTGAAGTCGAAGTTGGGTTGCAATCTTACATCTCAAATCTCTTTAGTATTTCTCCTGCATATCTTCTTTGATGCATCATCAAACCTCTACCACTCTTATAAATTTCAATGCCAAGGAAATATGAGAGATTTCCCAAGTCTGACATTTCAAACTCCTCGCTCAGGTCAAGTTTGAAATCTTCGATCTCCTTCTTGCAACTTCCTGTTATCAACAGATCATCGACATAGAGACATAGTATAAGAAATTCACCATTGTTTCTTCTTACATATACTCAATGTTCAGTTGTGCACTTCATAAATTCTTTCTCCCTTAGAAAGCTTTTTATTTTCTTATTCCAAGCTCTTGGAGCTTGCTTAAGTTCATACAGGGCTTTGTGCAACCTATACATCTTTCTTTCTTCGCCTTGTTTCACAAACCCAATTGGTTATGCCACATAAACTTCTTCGTCTAAGGGGCCATTAAGGAATGCACATTTCACGTCCATCTGAAATGTGTGCCAATTGTTCATATTTGTTTGACCAACAACCAATCTAATTATTTCGATCCTAGAAACAGGTTCAAATAATTTATCGAAGTCGATTCATTCCTTCTGAATAAATCCTTTCACTACAAGCCCTGCCTTGTGTCGAGTCACTTCCCCTATGGGATTCAACTTCACCTTGTATACCCAATTCACATCAATTGCCTTCTTACCTAGAGGTAATTAGACAAGTGACTAAGTGTTATTGACTTTGATTGACTTCATCTCCTCCTTCGTTTCTTTCACCCACTTTGAATCTTTCAATGCCTCAACTATATTAACAGGTTCAACATTTGCATAGATAACATAGTGTACCGACTCACCTTCTTCATAGGCTACATCATCTGATGTAATCACACATTCTTGCAACCTTGCAGGCATGTGTCTTGTTCTTTGAGGTCTGCTTGGGCCTGCTTCACCTCTAATATCTTCTCATCGAACATCTCTTTCGAATTCACTAGCTGGTCCTTCATATAAGATTCCAATTGAATCTTTCTTATCATTTTCAGTCCAATCCCATTATTTAAGCTTATATATGATCACGTCTCTGCTGATCACTACTTGCTTGTTCACTGGGTCGAACAACTTGTAACCTCCAGTCGAATGATATCCTATCAGAATCATTTGACTAGACTTGTCATCAAGCTTTATTCTCAACTGATCTGGCACATGTCTATGTGTTATAGATCCAAATACCTTCATATGACTTAAGTTAGGCTTAACACCAGACCAACACTCTTATGGAGTAACCCCTTCTAGCTTCTTCGTCAGACATCTGTTCAAAATATACGTTGTGATCGACACAACTTCTCCCCATAGTTCTTTGGATAGATGTTTGCCATTCGACATACTTCTCACCATGTTCATGATGGTTCAATTCTTCCTTTCTGCAATTCCACTCTGTTGTGGCGTGTAGGGTGGCACCACCTCATGCACAATACCTTCTTTCACACATAATGCATCAAAATATTTTGACACGTACTCTCCACCACCACCAGTCCTCAAAATCTTGAGCTTTCGACCACTTTGTCTTTCGACCATAGATTTAAACTTGGAAAATACCTCAATCACTTCACTTTTCTTCTTGATCAGGTAAGTCCATAATTTTTGACTGAAATCATCTATGAAACTGACAAAGTATTTGATACCTCCAACCGAATCCACTTGGATAGGACCACATACATCAGAGTATATGAATTCAAGAATTGCCTTCGACCCGCTTCCTGCATCCTTGCTGAAGCTATTCTTGTGTTGTTTCGACTAAACACATTCTTCACACACTTTGTTTGAAGCGTCGATTTCTGACAATCCTAAAACCATATTTCTTCTCTTCAAATCTCTGATGTCTTTGAAATTGAGATGACCAAGTCTACAGTTCCATAACCATTCATCTTTGCTGGTAACACTTTCAAGGCACTTATGCTCCATCACATTTAGTTTGATCTTGAAGGTTCTATCATAAGACATTGAAGCCTTCAAGATCAACCTACCACATGCGTCGATAACTCTCATCACCTTGTATTCGACCGACACCTTGTAGTTCTTTTCGACTAACTGTCCTATACTGAGCAAATTTCTCTTCATGCCTAGTTTGTACAAAACGTTGGAAATTACTGACCTCTTTCCATCCTTCCTCTTAATCAGAACATCACTAATACCTTCAGCTTATAGACTATTGTCATTTGCGAATTCAACTATGTTCTTCATTGATGGCTTCATGTTGATAAACCAATATCTCCTACCAGTCATGTGTGATGAGCATCCTGAGTCCAAGTACCATTGGTCATAGAATCTCTCTTCATCTCTTGTTGTGACCATCAACAACATTTCTACTTCTTCATGATTTGCCATCTTAGCATCAAAATCTCGATTCTTTTGCTTTTCTGGACAACCACTAAAATTGTGACCATACTTCTGACAGTTGAAACACTGAATATGACTCTTGTCTGGATTTCGACCACCACTTCTTCCTCTACCTGCAATACCACCTCTTTGGTTGCCTTGTTTCCAGGGTTTTCTTTGATTCGACCAACCTCCTTATTGCTGATTTTGACCAATCGAATTTTTATAGCTATCTCTTCCTTTGTTGTCGAACACCTTCCCTTTGCCTTTCTTATCTCTTGTTGATTTAGCCTGCAGAGCCACATCACTCTTCGACTTGCCTGCTGCTCTTTCAACCATTCTTTGTTCATGAGATTCAAGTGTCCCTTGAAGCTCTTGTTTAGTCACCTTCTAGAAATCTTTCAAATCTTTTATGGCTATTACCACATGATCGAACTTTGGAGCCAACGATCTCAAAATCTTTGAGTCAACTTCTTTCATCGTTAACACTTCTCCACATACTTTGATTTAATTCACAAGTTTCGTAACTCTTGTGAAAATGTCTGCGATGCTTTCATTGTGTTCCATCTGAAGCAATTCATAAGCCCTTTTGTGGGTTTGTAACCTCACTTCTTTCACCTTTTCTGCGCCTCTAAAAGACTTTTCAAGAATCTTCCATGCTTCTTTTGCAGATTCAACACCACTAACCTTTTCAAAATTATCTAGATCAACACATTGATGGATTATAAAGAAAGCTTTATAATCTTTCTTCTTCAATTCTTTGTGCGCAACCTTTTATTGATTCACTGCGTTCTCTGCAAATGTTGTTACTCCTTCATTCACAAGATCCCATAAATCTTGATAACAGAAAACAACTTTAATCTGCTTGCACAAATTCTCATAATTACCTTTCTTGAGAATTGGAAGGTTTGCTGGAAAATGCCCATTCAGATGATTCATCGCCATCACTTTTGCTTCCCACAAATCGTTGAAACCGGAGCTCTAGATACCAGATGTTGGAATTAACTCAAAACCTATGAGAATTCAAACTCTTTCTTTATGAACAAGAAAGGTTCTTGCGGAAAAATTAACAAAGAAAAGAAGAAAATAGAGAAATAAAAGAAATTAGGGTTCTAAGAGAATTTTGAAGAAGAATTTTGTTACCCACAAAATGTGAGATTTTTTCTTTCTATTCACTTGCAACTGTAAACCGTGAATACAATATATTGATTGATTTGATTACAAGAGGGATACTCCCTATTTATAGAATTATGTTTGTTTGCATCTCAAGCCAAAAACCCAAAACTATAAAAGTCCAAAATATCTATTTTGGAACTAAATCAAATCTAAATTTAAAACTTAATCAAATCAAATCTAAATCAAATATGACATAATGAATTACACTTTTATTATTCTATACTTCTCTCTTTCTCCCACTTTTTTATCATTGTTGTGATTGAATTTTCTTAATTAACAAATTCTTATAGAAAAGTGATACCTAAAGAAATTATTTTAGCAAAGAACAATTTATTTCCAAACCCTTTGAAGATAATCTATTTAATATTTTTAATGTGGCTTAGAGCCTTTGAGAATCAACAATCAAAGATGGAGATATTTCAATGAAAATTTGACCACCATTCAAACAAGAACGTTGCAAATTGCAATTGACTCAAAGATATATCAAATGACTTAAGCACATGTTTTGCCTAATGATTAGAAGCTAGGATACATTGTGTCTATACTTATATATTTATTTATATATTACACATATTTTTAAACACAAATATATCAAATTGTGTTTTTAAATATATAATATAACTGAATAGGACGTGATAGCTGACAAAATTTTGGCATATACAGATGACTTGTGAATAAAACAAACAAACAAGAAATTAAAATTCATGTGTCTATACATGGAAGTTAAAAACTAAGAAGAGAATGACACTACACTCAAGTTGATAAATATATTGAGTACATAAATAAAAGCAACGTGACATCTTAAATAAGATAGCGGCAGTGGCAGTAAACTGTATGTAAATTATACTTTCTGAAATATGACCAAATTAAAAATATTAATAAAATGTAAAGGATAACATTTAGTCTCTTTTGGCAAAAGACAAATGTTAAATTGTTTATAAATTTACATAATCAAAAAATATAAAAAAAATTCAGATCTTAATTAAAATATCTTAATATTACTATTAATTTTTTAATTTAATATCCATTTTGGTCCTCTAACTATGAGTCAGAGTCCAATTTTATCATCTTTCTTTTAAAAATTCTAAATTAGTCTCATACGTTATTAAAATAGTCCATGTTGATCATTTCCGTTAAATAAATGCTAACAGTGTGAAAATTGATGATGTGTAATCTGAAGTGGATGAGTTAATTGCACAGTCAATATCTCCTTCATCCTGATACCGTGTATGTTATAAAATCATCCTCAACTGGAAAACCTAGGTCGAGTGTTGTTCGACAAGAAAACCATCCCCAATTTGAAAACCTAGGTCACGTATTCCATCTTCTTTAAATTGAAACGAAAATTGTCCTACAATCATGAGTTATGGGCGAAGATCCTCATATTCTTCAAGAATCGACTTCTAATCGCAAGTGTACACCAGCTTTGGAAAACTTATACGTGCTTGTGGAAACCTTGTTGTTCTTCGCAAGGCAAGAACCGTTAACAATTACAGAAAGTGTTTTTGGGGTTGTCAACATTTTAAGGTAATCTTCTATCTTCATTCCTTCCAATGGCGTTCGTCTTCATTATTCTGAATGCAATTCATTTTTGTACAAGGACACACAAATTATAGGTGTAGTTTTTTTGAAGGGTTTTATGATGTTTCTAATGGTGAAAAGGACGATACCATTAGGAATCTGCAATGGAAGATTGAAATGCAATTCAAAGAGATGGAAGAATCCAAAAAAGAGTTGGTTGAGGCAAAAAATGGTGGAACTTTTGAGGCTCAAGAATTTGCAGCTAGATGAAGCCTTGAAGAACACAAGCAAATGAAGATGATTTGGAATTGCTTGTGCTATACCGTGTTCTTTGTCTCAGTAGTTAAGTAGTTGTGAATGTTAGGTCTTGATTATCTTAGTTTGTTGTAGTTTCTACTTTAATGTAAAAGTTGTTGACACAAATATGTCTTTGTCAGTTCTAATGTTCCAAGTTTATTATTAATGAAAAAGTTTAGTGTTGTTGCCTTAATTTAGTGTTGTTGCCTTAACATTTTGATAACAGTTTGATGCCTTAATTTGAAATATTTTTGGTGTAATTGTCATATTTTAGTGTTGTTGTATACCTTAATTTGATACACCATATTGTGTAAACCATAACAGATTTGTACACTATAATTTGATAACAGTTTGATAACAGATTTGTACACCATACTTTGTAACACTTGATAACAAAAATTTGTGTAAAATTTGATAGCAGAAATTCGTGTACATAATTTGATAACACATTTGTGTACCATAATAGTTTGACAACAAAAAGTACATTTGCACATAATTTGATAACAAATTTGTACTTGATTTCACTTGATAACAAAAACATGAAACATTACACAAAATAGGTATCATTACATAAAAGATCAACAACATTACACAAATGCAAAGAACACAAAATATCAGTAGCATTACACAAATGACAACATTACACAAAATAACCTAAACTATAGACTCTAAGAGGATTTCTTTGGAATGTTCCTTTTACTAGAAGTGGTCCCTCTAGTTGTAGGACTCACTGCATTTTATGATGCACTCAGCCTGGTGGTGGGTCCTCTTGAAACCTGTGCTGGTTTCCTAAAAGGAAGTCTGTGCCTAGCTTGTGTTGCAGTCCTCTTCTGAATTGTCTAATATGCTTGAGTAGCTTGATTTGTCTGTTGTCACTATGCCAAAATTGACATTTAACAGCGCACCTTAGACAACACTTTATAAAGAAAGCGCTGCTATAAGTCAAAATTAAAAGAAAACACGGAAACTATTAAAAAAATAATAATAAAAGCGCTGCTAAAAGTCATACCTTAGACAACGCTTTTGAAAAAGCGCTGTCTAAGATAGACCTTAGACAACGCTTTTAGAAAGCGCTTTTAAAGATAGACTTTAGACAACGCTTTTAAAAAAGCATTGTCTAAGACTTTCAATTTAAAAAAAAAAAATTAAAATCAAAAGCGTTGTTAAAGGTTGACCTTAGACAACGCTTTCCCAAAAGCGTTGTCTAAGGTCTAATTATATTAAAAATATACAATTTCTATTTTCATTTCCATCTCTTCTGCGAACTCTCTCACTTTCTACGAACGAACACCATCGTCGTCCTAACTGAGCTTTTCGCCACCATTGCCCTAACTGAGCTTTTCGCCACCATTGCCCTAACTGAGCTTCTCACCACCGTCGTCCTCCACGTTCACCATCGTCCACCACATTATTTGGTAAGCTTCTTCTCTGTTCTTTTCTTCTTTGTTCTTTTCTTCTCTGTTTAGGGCAAGAACGAAATCAACTTTATCTTTTTTAGTTTAAGCTCTTTTTGTTTGTAGTTGACATTGTTGTAGTTGACATTTTTGTAGAAGTGCTTATTAGTTTAAGCTCTTTTTGTATATTATTGTAGAAGTGCTTATTAGTTTAAGCTCTTTTAGTATATAGTTGACATTGTTGTTGAAATGCTTATGAGTTTAATATCTTTTTGTATATGATTGACATTGTTTGAAGAAATGCTTATTATTTTAAGCTCTTTTTGTATATAGTTACACTATTCTATACATAAAAACTAGAATAGTGTAAGTTATTAATATTGGACATGAAACTCAGAGTATGTATCAATATAGGGTATTCATGAAACTTTTGAGAATATCTAACTAATATACAAAGATTCATAAAATAAGCACTTTAATAGGGTATTCATGAAACGTTTTGCTTATTAGTTCATTGTTGAAGCTTTTTGATAGGGTATTCATGAAACTTTTGAGATGATCAAACTAATAGACAAAGATATTCTCAATACACAAAATTATAATAGATGAAAGATTAATAAAATAAACATTTTTATTAGTTTAAGCACTTTTTATTTAGTTAGATTTGATCAAGCATGGTTTCTTTATTATGTATGTATTTATTTGATATTGTTGTATTTATTTGATTATAAGTTAGATTTGATCATGCATGGTTTCTTTATTTTTGTGTTTTCAATTGCTTTTATTATAAGTTATATTTGATCCTCCTTGGTTTCTTTATTACAAGTTAGACATGGCCACTAATGATTATAACCCACATGATGATCATTCGACACATGAAGGAGGTAGTAAAAAAGTATCAACTAAAGAAGAAATTCGAAAAGGTATAACGGTTATGAGAAAAATGGTCAATGGTAGATCTCGAGGCATCATTCTAGATGTGAATTGGAGCCATCAGGGGTAGCTTATAGAACCTAATGGGCACACCTTAACTAGTTTCATCGGTGCACTAGTAAGGAATGAAGTTCCCATTACTTGTGATGATTGGAGAAACAAAGATCTGAATGACTCCAAAGAAAGAATTTGGAGTGAGATAAAGGTACAATAATTATGTCTTTAATTATGCGAATCAATTATGTTTTTTTGATTACCTGTACTAACGCACAATCTGTATGTTTTTCTTAGTGGTGTTTTAACATCGAAGAAGAAAGAAGAGGTTTTTGTATGAAATTGGCGGGAAAGCTTTTACGAAGGTTTAGAACATTTTTATCATCCAAGTTCCTTAAGGATGCGGATGATAATTATGTTGATGCGGAGCTTCCTAAAAAATATGAAAGTTTGATATCAGCAGAAGAATGGGAAGCCTTCAAATCCAAACGATAGGACCCTGTATTTAAAAGACTAAGTGCCACAAATCGGGAAAAAGCATCAAGTCCCGCATATTCGTACCGAAAAGGATGTGTCGGATATGGACGCATAGAACAATCCATGATAAGTATTTATAAATTGCGATAACATATTTGTTCATCATATATTAGTTTTATTTGATCATATTGTATGACTTAATGTGTAGCTGCAGAAGGAGAAAAGTTCTGAAACATCTATTCCTGCACATGTTTTGTGGAAGGAAGCCCGTGTGGGAAAATCTGGAGTTCCTAAAGAAGATGTTTTACAAGTATACGAGAAATGTGTAAGTATAACATTTTTTATTTAATTAAATAAAAACTTTTTAAACAAATATTTGACAAGTATACGGTATTCATCTGATTTTCAGGAGGCGCTATCTCAGTCTTTACCTCCAGATGATACTAGGAGTATACTTAGTCAGGCATTAGATGTCCGTGAGTATTCTGTTCGGGTGAGGGGTAAGGGATTTGGAGACACTTCGACCTCCCTAAGTATTAAAAAAGGAAAGGCTCCTAGTAATCGGGAGCTTCATGCAAAATTGGAAGCAATGCAAGCTGAGCTTGATGCATTAAGGAGAGAAAGAGAGGCTAGCGCCTCAGCATGTTTCAGAGATGCTTCAGACAAAGATAGTATAAACTGTACCTTTAAGCCGAACATTCCAGAGGTAATTACATATAATTGTCTTAAATTGAACTATTTTCTTAAATTATGTATTTGACATATATACACATTAACAATTTCATTTTATTATTGGTTTTAGGGCATTTCCCATTGTCAGCTCTATTTATCGTCACCATATTATCAGATGGTTGGCAAGGGAAAAATGCATAACATTAGCAGAGTATTACTTCACACCAGAGAGCGCCCTGCTGGATGTTTGAAAGTATCGGTTGATATTGCAGTTGAGCTGAATGCACCATTACCATATCCTAACGATGGTTCAGATGCAAAAACGGTGGACGAAGCAGTAGGTTCGTTTGTTGCATGGCCGACAAACCTCATTAGCGTAGGATATGAGGTATGCCTAAAACCTTTGTTAACCTTAATGTGTATATTAAAAGTTTTTACGGGCATTTTATGTACATTTTTTACTTGGTCATGTTAAATAGACTCCCACAAGATCCAAATAAAAAGATAATGCTATTCCGCGACATACCGAGTTCGTGGTTTCAAAAAAACAGGTACAATACAATTATATGACATATATGCATGGAAGTTGTTAAATTCTTAATTTTATCTAACTATTTATATGATATGTAGCTTTAAGAAAAGGAGGTTAGCAACGTCTCCGCACACCAAAAAAAGGAGGTTAGCAAAGCCTCCACACAACAAAAAAGGAGGTTAGCAACGCCTCCGCACAACAAGTATAGGAAGTTTCATAAAAAAGGAGGTTAGAAACGCCTCCAGACATTTCTAGAGATGGCAGATATACCGATCGGAGGTGTTCATCTTGTGCATATGGAGGAAGGTATTTTCGGCTTTGATTACGAACAAATGATTGGTAATGAAGACTTCATGCAAGTTTTTGGTCGTGAAGAAATTGGCGTCAGTGTTGTCAATATATATATATATATATATATATATATATATATATATATATATATATATATATATCAGGTAAATACGGCATACTTTGTTATATTAATTGAACAACGTATTTACTTTATGTTTCAAATGAGGCGTCTAATGTTAATGATGTTTTTATTTAAGGTTTTTGTATGACAAATTGATGCGCCCCAATGGATTGGACGTAACATTTGGATTCTTAGCACCTGCGTCCGTCAACTTAAGTTTAATCATAAGTAGACCGGATATCGTAACGAAGTACGTTCTCAGGATCCTCATGGCCAATAAAGATGCGGAGAAGTTGTTCTTTATACCGTTTAATACCAGGTTAGAATTTCATTCTAAATTCATCTATTATAATTATTTTGTATTTTGACGTCGTGTAGAAAATTTACATCTAACATTTGTTTAATCATACAGTGGATATTGGTTGTTGCTCGCAATCAATCCTATTAGAAAAATCGTTTATTATCTTGACTCGTTAGGAAATGATTGGACAACATACCCGGATATGAAGGACACAATTGACACGTAAGTGAGATTGTTCTAAATTTTCTTGTGTGTATTTATTAATTTATGTGAATTGTTCTAATTACTTCATTTTTATTTTATTAGCATCCTACAAGCTTTTCGAGTCCAACGAGATATCCAAACATCAAAGAGGAGAGCCAACTGCATTACATGGATAAAAGTGGCGGTATATTATTAATTATCACATTTTTTATTCATATTAGTGATGATACTTGATAAAACTTAGGATTTATCCATATTTTCTTTTCATTTGTAGTGTCCTCAGCAACGTAACCAAATAGATTGCGGATATTTCATATTGAGGTTTATGCGAGATACTCTTGTTTTGGGCCGATTAGAGATTCTCACCGATGTATATATTTCTAACTTATGAGTTATTTTAATATTTACACATATCTCTCATATAATTAAATAGTTGAAATTAAATCAAACTATGTTATATTATTATGTAGTACTTTGATGAATTCAAGTGTGCATATTATACAAAAGATCAAGTGGACGAAATCAAAGAGGAATGATGTCAATTCATTATAAAGCTAGGTGTCATGTGAGGTATAATATTGTACTCTTACTTTAATTGATGAGAATTTAAATATGTGTAACGTTGTAATTTCTATAATATTGTTTATTAATTGAATTACAATCTTTGTGTAGTTTCAAGACCTATGTATATTTGAAGCAATGATTTGGATGGATTAGATATGTGTACTTATAATATGTACATTTGTAGTAAAATGCAATGACTTGTAATTATAATATGGCAAAATGGTTTGAATTGATATATATATATATATATATATATATATATATATATATATATATATATATATATATATATATATATATATATATATATATATATATATATATATATATATATATATATATATATATATTGGTTTGAATTGCCAATTTTGGATTTATAATTTTGGTGCATAAATTGATATATAATTTGTGATATTTGTCTGCCAATAATTGGTTGAAAATAGGTCAAAATTCTGGTTTAAAAACCTGGTAAAAAAAGTGGTTTCAAAAAAACTATTCAAAAATTTTCGTATACCTTAGACAACGCTTTACACAAAAAACGCTGTCTAAGGGGGGCTTAGAAAGCGCTTTTGACAAAAGCGCTGTCTAATGGGGGGCTTAGACAGCGCTTTCCAAAAGCGCTGTCTAAGGTATACCTAAAAAAAATTAAAATAGGAGGGGATTAGACAGCGCTTTCACCAAAAGCGCTGTTTAAGGTATACCTAAAAAAATTAAAATAGGAGGGGATTAGATAGCGCTTAAATCAAAAGCGCTGTCTAAGGTATTCCTAAAAGCGTTGTCTAAGGTACCTTAGACAACGCTTTTAAGATTTAAAAAAGCGTTGTTTAAACCTTTAGCAGCGGAGGTTTAGACAACGCTTTAAAGCGCTGTCTAAGTGGAAAAAAACGCTGTCTAAGGTCTTGTTTGTTGTAGTGTGTGTTGCACTGCTCTGAGTTGCCTGATTTGTCAGAGTAGATTAATTTGCCTGAGTAGCCTGAGCTGACTGAGTTGACTGAGTAACTTGAGAAACCTGTGATGTTTGGCCTAATGCAGTGGTATGAGTAGCTTGTGGTGGCTGAGTCCTCTTACAAGTTTATTTGTTGTGTCCAGTTTGTCTGCACCTTGTACACCTCACTATCATACAAGTTTTACCGATTTTCCTATTTGACCCATCATTCTCACCCTGCTCACGATTCCTCCTCATTTTGGGTCTTCCAGACATTTTCTTGTATTTGGGTGACTGCACATCAGGGTACTCAGTTATGAACCATAAATTTGTACCATTCAGAGGATAAATTATTGGTTCATACACCTTAATATACCTAGCCTTCTTGTAATAGTCTGAGACAAATTCATCAACAATAAGACCTCTAGTCTTCATTGAAGAAATTGCATGGACACAAGGGAGACCTGCCAGTTGTCATTTTCTATAAAAACAATCATGTTCCTTTAAGTTGACAACAAATATGTCACCCTGATTCTCAATATGCCTCACCTCAAAGATAAACTCAGCTGACATCCTATAAAAATACAAGAGTAAGTCATATAACAGATTTATCTCACTAAACAATGTTTATATTACCTATCTAAACCATGTAAGTTTACCTTACTATCCATGAATTTGTGTCGCTGCTTGTTTTCTCCAACTTCTTCTTTATGGTTGGCAACACATCCTCATAACTTAAATTAGAGAACTTCAACCTATTTCCTGCCCATTTTTCTATTATATACCCCTTTATTTCTTCTAACATTGTTACCAATGGTTTTACCCTTGCTTCCACAATCAAATGTTCTTCATTTAATAGTTCCTCCTCCATGTTTGTGGGTTGTTCATCTAAGGAAACATCAACATACTCAGGTTGGGATAAAGGGTGTTCAATGTAAATATCCACTTTCAGGTGTACCCTACATAAGTCAGCTATCTCTAACGCACCTTTATCATCATTAAGTATATTAATCCCAAATGTTGGATCCTTATAGTAGATATTGTTTACCTCAGTATACCCTAAGTCTTTCAAAACACATATCAACTTAAAATACGACCACCTATCAATATCTACCCATAACTCATTACATTTACCACCCACATAATTTGTTTTTTCCAGAATCTACAAACTCCCCACTATGGTGAATGTTGAGAGTAATCAGTTCTTCCATTTCAACCCAAAATCACCTACAACCGCAAATTTAACAAAAGGAGTATAAAAAATCCTAATTTTTAAAAGGGGGCCACAAACCTTAGACTACATAATACGCAATGCATACTTATAATACTAACATATATACATGAATTGGATACTAACCACATTTTTTATTCGTATTCGTCTTCGTCTTTAATCGTTTCGTCTGCTTCGTCTTCGTCTTCAACCTCAGTCGTTTGCTTCGTCCTCTCTGCTAGAGTTCTTCATGCAATGGAAGAATGTATTAATAATTCCAAAAGAACTATTAATTAATTAATTTATAATCAATTAATTAATAATTTACAATCAATTAAACGTATTATATTTCCAAAATTATTATATAATAAATTCCAAAAGAAATAAATAAATAAATTTATAATCAATTCCAAAAGAAATATATTTCCATAAATTATTAATAATTCAAATAATATAATAAATTAATTTACTTATAATAATCAATTCCAAACCGAGTCCTATATCCTTACTATATTTTCTCTTCGCGTGTATTAAGTTTTTCCTCTAGTTGGACTTTTATTAATTGGTAAGAATGTTCATTAGACTCTTTACAAGTAATCATTTTAGACTTGTTCTAAATGCATGGCATAGGTCTAATGTGGAAATGGCCAAACAGGAGTATTAAAAAATAATATATTTTTTAAGGTTGTGTTGCGAAGATATTTCAAAAGTCGTCATTTACTAGCAGCCTCAAATTATTCTAACTTAATAAGACTTATAAACTAAAAGCCAAGTCCAATAATAGGAGTCATTTACGACGAAGTTACTCCCTATTATCTCTCTTTTCTCTTCTATAAAATCATTCAACAACCATATAACATACAAAAAAAACAAACAAACCAAAACAAAAGAAACCTTTAGCTAGCTTAGTCAATCTTTTATTAAGATGGATCAAAAAAATGAAAATGAAACACTTCCTTCACAAACCTTAAACACAGAAACAACAACAGCTGCTATAAGTAGCATGAAAAAAAGTAGCACTGGTGGAATTGGAAGCCTCATAAAACTACTCCCTACAGGGACAATTTTCTTATTCCAATTCTTAAACCCTGTTGTCACCAACAGTGGTCACTGCAAAACCAGCAACAAGTACCTTACCTCAATTCTACTTCTTATATGCGGTTTCAATTGTTTCTTTTCAACTTTCACAGATAGTTACACTGGAGCTGATAAAAAGAGACATTATGGCCTTGTGACAACCAAAGGATTATGGCCGTCACCGACGAGTTCAGTTGATTTATCAAACTATAGGCTTAGGGGTAGTGATTTTGTGCATGCTCCCTTGTCTTTGCTTATTTTTGCATTACTTGGACTTCTTGATACAAATACTGTCCACTGTTTTTACCCTTCTTTTGAGTCAACTCAGCAGCGTCTTCTGCAGGTTTTGCCTCCGGTTATTGGCGTGTTTGTTGGTTGGATATTTGTGATATTTCCACAACATAGACATGGAATTGGATATCCTGTTAGTACAGACGATTCTCATGAATCCGCTAGAATATCTAATAATACAGAGGAATCTCCACAAAATGCAACTCATAATGTTTAGGTCTTTTTAGGGTTTATAGTTTGTCTTGGTGTATGAGTAATCCTTGTGTAAAACACAATCACAAATCATTCAGAAACGATAGATTTCACTATTTCAGTATATATAATTTTTTTGTGTTTTATTTAAAATTCATTTTAATATATATATATATATATATATATATATATATATATATATATATATATATATATATATATATATATATATATATATATATATATATATATATATATATATATATATATATATATATATGTATGTCGTGCTAATACACATTGTGTGCATTATTAATATATACCTTAGTGTACTTTTGTCTCGGATCCATTATTTTTTAATGGACCAATATTAGAAAGAAAATATATTAAGTATATTTTTATGTGGGATCCACCAATTTTGGGTGTGTGTTAATATATATATATAAGTGGAGATATTTTTGCTCCAAGAGTAAGTTTAAAAGACTTACTTCAAATCATAATCATTGATTTTTATTAATCTAACGATTTTAATTGAAAAAAATATTTCAAAAAATAATTAGATTAAATGATCCATTAAAATCGTTAGATTAATGAAAATCAATGATTATGATTTAGAGTAAGTCTTTTAAACTTACTCGAGTAAGTTAAAAAAGACTTACTTTTGAGGTAAATTGATCTTGACTCATATAATTATTGATTATTTTCAACCATGAATTAAAAATGATTTAATGATCAAGATGTAGAATAACTTTTATTAATTTATTCCTGAATCCTGAAATAAGTATATATATATATATATATATATATATATATATATATATATATATATATATATATATATATATATATATATATATATATATATATAGAGAGAGAGAGAGAGAGAGAGAGAGAGAGAGAGAGATCAACTTACTACAAAAGTAAGTCTTTTTAACTCACTCCATAATCATACCTTTAAATTAGATTTAATCGAGGGTTAAATTAACATTTATACTTATAATCATTGGATTGAATCTAATTTAAAGGATACGATTATGGAGTAAGTTAAAAAGACTTACTCTTTGAGTAAGTTGATCCTGACTCTCTCTCTATCTCTATATATTGTTCCAGACTGATCCAATGACTAGGCATGGCTCAATCCACTTCTGCACATGAGACGACCCAATAGACCAAATGTCAAAAGGACCCACTGGTTCCATGCTCCTCAACCGAGGAGAACCCGTCGACCACGGTTGCCTGTGGTCGGGTCTCTCCGCTCATTCCAGGTTTCTGCTCGACACCAGCAAAAATCACCCAGGTTCGGCCTAAGATAGCTCCTGCTCAGATTGCTCTATGCTCGACGTATCTTCAGTCCGACCAGGTATGCTCATCCAACGACTAATTTCAGGAAGTTATCTATTTTCGGGGGATCCGCTATCCATCCCAAAAATAGGGATCATTAGCCAAGCGTTGTGGGCTCTCTATATAAACCCTCTCACATGAGAGGGTCAGATATCAAATATTCACTCTCTAAACACATTTACTCGTACTTTCACTCTCTTCTGTCCATTCTTACTTTGGCATTGGTGTACCTTGCAAGTACACCCCCCATTTTCCTTGAAGACCGAACAAAGACTTCAAGATCCATGTCAGCGTCCGCAACCGTTGAAGATCTTGATTATAGTTACGATCAGTGACACCGTCTGTGGGAAATTAGTGCTGCCCCGTTTTCTCATCTCAAGACCGTGAAGATAAAAACATCATTGTTCAATCTCTCTCTCTCTCTCTCTCAATGGCTCACCACGACGATTTTGTCGATGCTCAAGTCCTCTCACACATTCTTGTCAAACAACGGGAAAGCGATGAAACTATCTCTCCCCTCAGGGAGCCTGATCGTTTCCAGGACGAGCGTACCGTATCCCCGTCACCAGAACCGTATGTACCACCTGAGATCATGCCCACTGATCTCCCCATGATTCCCATCTCGGAGGGAACGAATCAGACGATCGCGACTTTGGTCGAAATGACCAACAACATTAACCTCTTACTCTTGCGCCAGGGCGAATGTTTGGAAGCTCTGGAGGAGGCAAACGCACCAGGCCCCCCTCTCCCACGAGAAGGCCTCGTAGATCCCGTAACAAGTCACATGGGAAAAAGAGAGACCTCCACCACCCAAAGGTTGTTGGGTCCATTAAGAAACAGACTCGTTCGTCTCTTTGTCGAAACAAGTCCCCAAAAGCAAGAAAAACCCGAAGGACCCTCCAAGAAGGAGCACGACCTTCCCCTGAAGGTGCGAGAAATCATTCAAGATCCCCTCCTCCTCGTCGACATAATGACAACTTCTCTCGCTCTGTCTCCCCTTTTTCTAGCGACGAGGATAAGCCTCATGGCCCCCACTCAGAAGAGATCATGTCTACTAGGTTTCCAAAAGGGCTCGAGAAGCCCCCACCCCTGGGAACCTACAGTTGCACCCCAAAATTTTCCTTCTAGTTTTCTAACATTTACTGAGTTTTTGTTTAACGTTCATATGCATCCCCTTTAGGTCATTAACATTTGCATTCATTTGCCTCGAGCTTCTAAGACAGGGGATCAAAATTTTCTGAAGAATTAGGATTTCACACCCTATTTGTGGTTATCAGGAGAATTCAAAGTTTTAACTATGCAGTCACCAATGACATCATCCTCTTATGCTTATGTCACTGGATTATGGTTTATTTCCCTAATTGAGTGGTATTCAAGGATCTCACGTCTGAAGACTGTTCATTGGTTCATCTTGTTCATCATCAGCATTGAAGTGTGAATCAAGAGTTTCTTCTTCGTCAAGAAAAGAATATCCCTCTCTTCTCAGCATCTCAGGCTATTCTTCTTTCTCAATACCTTAAAAGCTTTGGTTTCATTTCAAGCGTGTTGTCCATTCATGACCCAATTCAGATGGACGTTTAACCTAATCTTGGTCAAATTATCAGGAGTTTGAATCAATTCATGTCGTCCATTTCAATGGATTATTTCTCAAGTGATGGGTATTCAAAGTCAAGTTGTGTAGTGTGTCGGATTCATCATATTATGAAGTTGTGATTCTTAAGATTGGGCCAGATTTTCTGTTCAACAGTTCATTAGTGGTTCATCTATGAATTTATTTTCCCAGTGATTGATTCACATATATTCGACATGATCCAGGAGTCATCTTGTCAGGGGAGGATTAATTCAGAGAGTTCATTTTAGTTGCCAGTTGTCTAGTGATGGTTGTGTTTATTAAATCAATGACTTTTGTGGGAAGTTTGAGTTTGGTTTTGGAGTCATCTATTTTTTTGAATCGAGGTTTCATCATCCAGTTGTTCACCTTATCCTTTTGTTAATTAAACTCATAACCTTTGTTTGATCCATTTAACATTAAGCCATTTCAATACTCATTTTCTAACCTCTATCCATTTGTTCATATTATCCATATAAAAAACCACATCCCATTTCAATAACCATTTATTATTTATTAATCCATTTTTCCATATTTTAATCTATTACCATTAATTTCATTTGCAATTAAAAGGTCCACCCTTATTCTTACAATCCACACATCATAAGATAAAGACTCACAATTCATAAAGTCTAAAAACCAGACCCACGTCATTCTTTATGTCCATGTCAAGGTCCATTATCTCACAAAGAAAACTTGTTTGACCTAACTATAAAGGGTGCAGATCCCTAGGTTACAAGGGGGAAAATTTCCGGGAAAAAAAGAAGAGGAAAACAGCGCAACTTTTTATATCAGCTCCATCCATTGTTCATCACCTTCAAAATCTTTAATAGCCACCATTTATTACTTCAAAAAACCCACGACTTCCATAATTCATTCACCACATAATCACTCATTCTTCAACCTTTGTTCAGCACAACAACCACAAAAACCCAGCCATAACAAATCCATTTTTCAAACCATTTCTTAAAAAAAAAACACAGTATCCTCAACATCCTGCATAACTTTCTAACCACAACAAACCATGTAAACATCATCTTCATCTTCAATCCAAAAAACATAGAACCACTAACCTCCCTTCAAACAATCCAAAAAACATAGAACCACTAACCTCCCTTCAAACAATCCACAAACTTTACACAAACCCTAAAAAAACCAGCGTGAGAAGAAAAACAGAGTGAGAAAGGGACAGAAAGAATTGAACTCTGAAAACTGAATCGTAAACATCAAATCATCGCCGAGTGAGAACTGAATCGAGAGATCTCTTGAAACGCCGAAAACCGAGAGAGATTCAAGCCATAACCACCATGAAATCGAACTGTGTCGTAAGATAAAAAGATTCAGATGCGAGTGTGCGCGAGAGACATAGACGCCGTAAGAGCTTGAGGGAGACCGTCGTCACCAAAGCAGGACCACTCCAAGGCTTGGCCAAAAGATTACACGCAAATTTCCTCCCTCATTCTTGACAAACAAGACTCTCTGCTTATTCTCTTCTCCTAGCGACGAATAAATGTAATTGATGAAATTAGCGGTGGATTCACGATTTTGAGCCGAAGAAAGAGAGAAACTATTATTCAATTCCTTTCAAACCGTGGGAACAAAAATTTGCAGAACCGTTGATGTTCACGGTGTGATCGTCGAGATTCATCTTTTCGTTGCTGACGGTTTTGCTAGAGGGAGCGTCGTTTGTTCTCTTTCACAAAGAAGAAAGTATCGTGTGTATTTGGTTCCATGTGGCTACTGAAATTTTTGTGTGTTTATTTGTGTGTTTCATTTGGGCCTTCATAGTCCGTTCAACAGCCCAACGAATTTCATATCCATACCTTCATCAATTTGGCTCTCACTCCTCCCTGTGCTATTTGATGTGAACTGGGTTTCTTTAAGCCCACTAAACCTTTCCTAATCACACCAATCTTTCCAGCGATCACCTTCTTGTTGCTATTGTTGGTAAATTTGGGCTTAGGCCCATCGATTTTTAGCTATACCCCTGAATTCAGCGAACACTCCCCCCTCTCCAATTCCTATTTATTTATTTTTGTTTTGTTTTTAATTATTCCTTAATACCTTTTTTAATTTGTTTATTAATGGTGACTAATTTTTAATTAATATTTGTTAAAGGTTTAGTGGTTATTAGAATTTAGTTTTAATTTCGTTAATTTTGTTTTTTAATTTTAATATAGCTTAGACTTTAATTTTGATTTAATTTGGTTTAATTAAATAGGATTTTGTTTAATTTTGGTTTTAGTTTGTGTTTGATGCTTCGTAGGCTTCTTGCTTGATATTTGACGATGGATAATGTAACTTGGTGATGACCTTGTGATCGATTATTTTTTGGACTGATGATATCTCTGGATACAAATTGCACTTAGGCTTTGATATCGTACAGACTGATTCTTGGTTTTAATTCTAGATGCTGGAAGCTTACATTTGACTTTTGACCGATATCGTGATAAATGAAACTTGTGCTTGACTGTTGAATTAGGTTAATGGTTTGAAATATTCTTGATTTCTCTTGCACATATTGAAGAGGCAACGACCCTTCTCCGTTAGGTACCACTGAGACCCGATTTTACATTTTGCATACTGGTTGCATCTGAAGTCCTACCTCGAGTAGGCTCTGTTGCACATTGTTCGATTATTTCATGTTGCATTCTCCTCTCTTCCTTGTTGCATATATAACTTGCACACTTACTTCTTGAATACTCATTTCTTCTTCATCTTATTTCTTCTTTTCTTCTTTAGTTGAGACTTAGTTAAGTCTTGAGTTTGCATTCATGTTTGGTTTATTTGTTGGTCCACTTGTGCTTTTTTCACGAGTTTTCCATTAGGTTCCTAATCCAACTTAATTTTGAATTAAGTTGGAATAGGATAGAAACCTCAACTATAGGATCAATTATTTCATGATAACTTTTAGGATCGAGTCCCCCTTAGTGTTTTTCTTTTAAACCATTGAGTCCCTCTTCTTCTTTGTAAAGAAAATCCAAAATCATCTAATAAATATAAAAAAACACTTCTCTTAAAAGACTTGAACCAAGCTTCAATCGTCTTTCCTGCGGTATTCTTTTCTCATCTTATTCTGGTGCAGACGCAAGACATGTCGAGTCCGTTCTACCGCAAATAGGTAAAACGCCCGAGTGGCAACACCTAACTACTGGAACTCGCACTTGACACTGTCAACTTAAAAAACATAAAAAGACAGTGCACCCTTAGTTAGCCGAACTACGGCGGTCTGATTCTCATTAGGAGATATGTAGGCACAAGCGTGATGCTTTCGGACCCAATTCCCGTTCTGTTCAGAACTATGTGGACTCTGATTCTCGTTGCAACGAGATACATCAGGCTGGGGTGAGATGCCCTATCGAGTCCGTTTGTTTATATCCCCCATTCGTTTTTGTTTCCCATTTTTCGTTCTCGTTCCGTTCCTTTCCTGTTCTTTTCCTGTTTAGCAGCAGATGAAACTTCAGACACTACACCCTTTGAGCAGAGCAGTGAGCATGGATCCCATCAAGTACGATGGACATGAAGGGGTGCTAATACCTTCCCTTCGTGTAACCGACTCCCGAGCCTGGACTTAGTTGCGATGACCTCGTCTTTTCCTTTTCCCTCAAGTTTTCTTCGATTGTTCTCCTTTCCCTAAACGGGATAAAAAACTGACCGATGGCGAATCTTCTGTTTTTCCGCCGGTTGATTTTTGCTTTGTGACAGCTGGCGACTCTGCTGGGGAAACTGGTTCTCTATGCGAGTCAATCATAGCGCTTGTTTGTTTTTGTTCTTGGGTGTGTTTCTTTTTGTTTTTATTTGCTTTATGTACTTTATTTATTTGCTTATCACATTTATTTTATTGCATTTATTTTATCGCATTTACATTACTACCATATATTGTGTTGGATTGGGTTGTACTGGTTTTTTCTGTTTTGCAGGATGCATGTTTCTGAGAGATGAGCTCACTATCAAGGCTTTAGTATACACATAGGATTATAGTGGATAGTCGTTGTCGCTCCCGAGATTTTCATCCTAGTACAAACGCGAAAGTGGCGCGGAAAGGTTAGAGTCGCCAGCCAGACATTTTTATCCCGAATGAATGGGAAAGGTAATGTTGCACAAACCTAAGGAAGAAGGAAAAGACAAGGTCCTGCGAACCAAAGATCGGAGTTCGGGAGTCGGTTACGACCTGGGAAGGTATTAGCACCCCAAATCGTCCGTCGTACCCGACGGGATCCACGCTTGCTTGTTTTGTTTCAAATGGTGAGAAGAATACTGCTGCTGAATAAAACCGCTAACTGGAAATTGGAAATGAGAAAAGGAACTAAAAGAGAATGGAAAGAAAGAATGGGGAAAATGTAGGGAAAGTAAAGAATGTGCTCGAACGGGCCCTACCCCGCTGCCTACGTACCTCATCGGGATAATGAGGATCAGAGTCGACGTAGTTCGCCTAACTAAGGCGGGAACTATTTGTTTGTGTTTTTTACAGCTGGAACTGCGTATGTCTATGCTCAGGTGTTGCAGGCTCGTCTGGTACGAGTGCGTTTACCGTCTTGCATGTGTGACAAGTCGTCGCGAGTTCGCGTTGTGAGTGAATGAGATGAGAAGAGAAGTTCCCGCAGGATGGTCGCTTGTTATTTGTTTTTGTCTTTTATGAGAAAGTGTTTTGAATTCGTTTGTGAACGGTCTTGTACTAAGACCTATCCATCGCGGGAAGTATTTACACCTCGCCCCGAAACAGGACGCGTATAAACACTCCGCAACAAAGCCTCGTGTCGTACAAGATTGTTCGGTTTTTATTAAGTCTTTTATTATTTTCTTCATGAGATGAGAAAGAAAGACTCAAGTTAGAAAAGGAAAAATCTAAGGGACTAAGACTCAATCCTAATTTTGTTTATTTATTTACAAGTGATCCTAATGGTTAGTAAGGTTTTCTATTCTTAATGGAAACTAGAAACTACTAGAATTCAACTTACTTCTTAATGAAGTTAAGTTGATTCTAAGAATAATGGGGAAGCCTATACAAGTTATAAAAGGCAAAACAATAGAATTGAATAAAGAAATAAAATTCTAAAATGCATTTAATGGCATGAATAAAAAAAATTTATTTATTTATTCTACTTTTAAGTGAAAATGAAACTTCAAGCCTAAGTTCTAAACTAAGCTAAACCTAATACTCATCTTAAAAATCAAACTTTAACTAGCCTAAGTCTAAATTAAATTCTATGACTAAACTTAAACTAAGCTATTATTTTTTATATTGAACTTTATTTTTTTTTAATGGCCTAAACTAATGGAGATTATATGAAACTAGGCCTAAGACTAATATTCTAAAAAAATACTAAAACTTCTAGAAAAATTATGAAAATTAAATCATAGGGTCCTAACACTATCTAAAATATTGTACTAAGAGGGATCCTAAAAATTTCTATTTTTTCTATGCCTAAAAATTAATTATTTCTACCTAAAGATTAATCATTATTTCCTAAAGATTAAGCTACTAAATCATAGGATAAAATGCCCTAAAAAATCCACTAAAAATATCCTAAGAACTACTATGAGTCCTCTAATTACAGAAAAAAGAATGGCTCAAAAAAGTTGCTGGAAGTCATAAAAATAAAATGAACAAAATCCAGCATAATTAAAAGAAATCCAATAAAAGCTAATTACAAGAAAATCAGAATTAAATCAAAAATAATCAAATTTCAGAAAATAAAAATTACACAAATTTCTAAATTGACTTATTAAGCCACTGGAATTTTTGGGGAATTTTCTAATGATTTTTATTATTTTTTATTGAATTATTTCTAAACTATAATTAAAACAAAATAAAAATCTAAAGAAATTATACAGGGGGTGTCCTTAGTAGTTTTCTATTTATTTTTATACATGGGCTCAGAAATGGAGGGTGTTAATAGAAATATGATCAGGCCCATTTCGCATGGAAACCAGGGGGTACATACAGCAGTTTTTTATGGTTGTTTTTCTGACGGGCCTAGAATAAAGGGTGTGCATAGCAAAATATACACAGCCCATTTTTTGCAGCATTGAGAGGGGTGCAGATAATAATAATATTCTAAACTTTTTCTTTATGAATCATTATGGACCTCTAATGGGGGTGCAAGTATCATATGTTTTTTCTCTAAAATCTTAATTTAAGAAAATGAATTAACCTAATCTTATGATAATATTTTCTAAAATCTGAATTTAAGAAAATGAATTAAACTAAACTTATGATAATATTTTCTAAAATCTGAATTAAACTATAGTTTTTATTATAATATTTCTTTTATAAATTCCTAACTTAGGAAAATGAATAAAATTCTAATAATCTTATGATAAAATTTAATCTAAAATCTTAACTTAAGAAAAATGAAATAAACTAATCTTATTAACATTCAGACTTTTAAAATATAAGAATAAATTAAAACTTCTTTTATTATAATTAGCAAGAAATAAGCTGAAAGAACAAACAATTGAACAAACCCTAGTTCCCTTTCTTCCTCTACCCGCGGCGCCACCGCTATATCATCACCCTCACCTCCTCTCTTCGCTCACATCGCCTTCCCCAGATCACCATCTCCTTCGCCTTAGCTCAAACCCTACCTTCCTCAAGACCCGATCCTAATCCTCAACTCTAAACAAAACCAAACTCAAGATCACCCAATCAGAATCAAAGCTACAACGCCGATGCCTTCTCGAAACTGACTCAAGAACACTTTCACCACAAACAGGAATTCGTACCTTGAACTGAAGTTGCGCGTTGGACAAGATGTACTCGCTGTTTCGCTGCCGCCGCAAGGTTTTGTTCCGTTTCTGCTTGGTGAACGATGCCGCGACGGAGATGCCTTCTGTTGGTGACGAACTCGAACACGGACTGAGACTATTGCTGCGAAGATAGATCGAAATGCACGATTTCAGTTATGTATCACCTTCTCGATCTTTACTCGATTCTTCTCTTCTTCCATTCAGATTACTACTGATGATGTATCGACGATTAATCTGGTTTCAGGTCGTTGTTGATGATGAAGAATGCGTCATGATGGCGCTGTTGTGATTTCGGTTACAAAGAACGGTGAGGGAGAGCCATTGCTTGTATGCTGAGTTGAAGTGAGATGATGGAGGTTGAAGATGAATCGATGAGGAGTGAAGAAAATGGTTGAGAAGGTTGAGAGAGAAAAAAAATGGTGGAGAAGGTTGAAGGAGATTGAGGTTGCTAATGGAAGGGGATGAAGATTGGATGGAGAATTTGTGAGGTTTGGGGGAGAAAAGAGATTGGAGGAGAAAGTTGAAGGAGGAAAAATTGTGGAAGAACTAGAAATGGTAGAAATCGGCTCTGATTTATAGAATCTGGAAGAATACACTAGAAACTTCAGGTATATTCATCTGGAATTCTATTATGTTTCTGTTAATTTTCTGTTAAGAATTCTGTTACAATTCTGTTATTTTCGGTTAGGATTTGATTATGAGCTTGTAACTGCTTTTGATTTTTTTGTTTTGAATCCTTTTGTTAGTTATTAGAATGGCTAGGTGGTTAGAAACAGTTGGAAAAAAGTGGTTAAATTAATTCTGTCGGTTGGGAAATTTTGTTGGGAAATTATATTGAAACTGATATGAAGTTTTCTTTCTCTTTTATGACAGTTAGAAGGAGTCTCAAGTTATGGTTATTGAAGCGAATTGAAATAACGGTTGATGAGGAAAAGATTTCGGCTGACACTGTTCGGCGAGAATTTGTATGAAGGTTACTATCCTGTAACTTTCCTTTTCTTTTTTGTTAACTCCGAACTCTTCCTTTTTCCGTATCACAATGTTAGGCTTTTAACACTACTTGTTGTATCACATTGTGCCTTTAATAATCAATCTCATAAGTGAAATGTAACTAATCGACACGACCCTCTTATTTGCGTTTCAGATGGAAAGGCTTGCTACCGGCTGTGAAGGAGAAGAAACAGATGTTGTCTTTGAAATGAGAATAATTTATGTCCGTGAAACATGGCTTGAACCCTTTAAGATTTCGGTGCTTTTGCGAGAGGTGAAAAGAATGATCTCGCACTTCAAAGTTGTAATAGTTATTTATGTAAATAAGACCTGATGTAGTTTTAAATATCACTCAAAACACATTGGCTTTGGATGTTTGGATTGTAAATAGAACAATACATTCATGCAAGAATCATATTCAGGACTCTTTTCTCTCTCTCTTTTGTTTGAACTATTCATTATAATACATCTGTGGCACGAACAAAAATGGATAATATGACCTCACACACAGAGAGTCACGAAAAACAACCATAATGTCCTCTTGATTTTTTTTGCTTAGATTTATGACTCCAATGAACAATCTCACATCATCATGTGCACCCTTAATCTAAAGAAAAACCAACTTTAATTTAATGAATTCAAACCTTCCCACAACGATTTACCAAGGCTCCTTTCAAACGAATACCAACAAGCTCGTACGAATAAAAAGAAACACATATAGCATCCACACGAGACTTCTTCTATTTTACATGATAATGCGCTCTAAATCTCGACATTAAACCAAATATTAATGGTTCTATACGGATATTGGATAGCATAATTATGGTCTCGAAAGACGCAGAGACGAGGTTTGAAAATCAAATGAAGGAGAATCCTTGAGATATGGATTCATAATTGATCAAAATTTTATGTAACCTTGATTTGGATGTTGCGTTAACTTTGTAAACATGGGCAGTTGTAGTTCCACAAATGGTACCTTGGAATTTCAAATGAATTTGAGACCTTATAGGCCACAAGTAAACTTCCACCTCTCTTTTGCTCTCATAAAATCCGAATTAGACTGCAGCAAGAACACTTCATTTACACCTTGATGCCAAATGTCCTTATTTCCTCGTAATTCACCCATTCAATAAATAGTAGCCTCAAAACATTCATTTTGAGGAAAACTTGAAGATGAATATGCCATCCAGGCAACCAATATGTCTAAGAAAACCCTCGCCAGGACATCCTAATACCATGACTTTCACTGAAGCTCTTGACTTAGTAGGACGCCCATAGTAATAAGGACCCATTGTTGGTCTCAACCTTGAGAGTGATGGCCAAAAAACCACTAATGAACTGGGAGATTTGAGCCACAAAGAAAAACTGATCCCATGCCTTAGGCTTTCATGAAAATGCATGGTTGTGACATTATGATCTAACGGAAGAATGCAGATGAGACGTGAAGCACAAGCCAGTTAAGGTAAAGAAAATGAGGGCAAATTTTGAGGTATTACAGTCGTGTCGCTTGAATGGTGTTTGACCATGTGTAGTCTTCACGAGACCCACACCCATATGAGGTTCTCTTGGGAGATGTTCTATACTGCCTAGGCAGACCATATGACATTCCCATTCTTGCTGCTAACTCTGGTGACCTTTAGGATGACCCAGTCGTGAACTCGGCGGAGGCACTCCTCGTATGGCGATAATACTGTACCCTTCAGGATGAATGTATTATTGCTTCTCGATGGTAGTTGCTGAAGTTGGGATCATTTTGTGTGGGAGTTTGAAGGGAATCAGTTGAGGCCTCCCTGAGTAGTATATAATGCTAAACCAATTCCCTGATTTGATCATGAGCCATTTCTCGGAGATGGTGGACGTATTATCGCTGCTCGGCTTTGAGAGTCCGTGATATTGATGAACTTTGACCTCCGTCTAGCAAATAACTGTGAGAGGGAAGGGCTTTTGACAGGATACCATAACCTTCATCATACCCAGGTTTCTGTTCTTCTTACAACGGTAGAGTTTTGGATCCTGTTATATTCATCCAGTTATGTTATCAGTGCAGCAGTTATCCAGCATTTGTGGCAGCATTAATCCCATGTCTTTGCATCTTTAGCATCATCATATTGCATTTTCATTCATCAGCATTGCATATCATTTTTCCGGGAACCTCATTCCTCCTTTGTCCATGGTCAGACATTTGATTTCCCGGTACTCAGTCGGAACAAGTGGTAATTGTGGGTAGACGACAAATTGTTTGAAGTAAGACCGAACGGTGTTAAAAGTTAAGAAGATCAGATTTGAATTCGTTGGTAGTTATGTCAAGAAACAACCTTCAGAATGTTGATTCTCCACCAGGGTTTACTGTGACGAATAATCCTTTGTGCGATCTTTCTCCTGATGAGGATCTTCCACAAGTGGACAACCTCTCTCAAGCTTAGCCTACGCAGAGCCTTGTCGTTAATCAGGGTGTATTTGAACCATCTATTGTCGAAAGTGGACCTTCATCTTCTTCTGATGCTACAGATTATCTAAGTTTTGCTTTCTCTATGTCAGACTTCCAAAGGGAAGTTCCAGTGATGAAAGTCAAGGATCCTCGAGCTTTTGAGTCTGATGAAAGGTTTCGTTTGTTGGATGAAAAACTCAAAGCCATAGAGGGTCATGATGCTTTTGGTATTGATGCTTTAAATTTGTGTTTGGTGCCTGGTCTTGTCATTCCTCCAGATTTCAAAACATCAAAATTTGAGAAGTACACTGGTGTCAGTTGTCTAAAGCATCATTTGGTGATGTTCTGCAGAAAGATGACTTCCTTTGCCCGCAACGATGAGTTGATGATTCATTGTTTTCAGGACAGTTTGAGTGGTGTATCCTTAAGTTGGTATATGGATTTAGAAAGTAGTTGTATCCGATCATGGAATGATTTATCTAGATTTTTCTTAAAGCAATACCAGTACAATTTGGATATGGATCCCAGTCGCACACAATTGCAAATCCTATCTCAGAGGAGTGGTGAATCTTCCAGGGAATATGCACATCGGTGGAGAGAATTGGCAGCCCAAGTGCAACCACCACTTTTGGAAAGAGAATTGGTTGACCTATTTGTGGATACCTTGCAAGGTCCATACTTGGAAAGAATGATTGGTATTGGGACGTCCAATTTCTCTGGAATGATGATAGTTGGAGAGCACTTTGAGAGTCTACTCAAAAGTGGAAAGATCCAAGACTCTTTGAACATCCCAGCTGGTGAAAGTGAATTTGTTGTTAGTTCCCTAGAGGAAGAGGAGTATGAAGTCAGTGCAATCATTGCCAATATCGAATATTCTGGGCCATCATCTTCTCAGAGATCATCATTTCCTATGTCTGGCTACTCTTATGGACAATTAGCAATGCTCAGAGCACCATATCAGAAACCCTTGATTCCTCATCGTCCAAATTTGTAAGTTCATGGTCGAAGACTTCAGAATCATCATTAGAGCCAGTCTAGACCTCACAACAATCTGGAAAGAAGGAATGCTCCTCTTCATCCAGTTCCCGTGGCGTACAATGAACTCTTGCACATCTAATTCAGAGCTCATTGGTGGTTCCTAAGCCTCTCAAGTTATTTCCAAAGTCGTACCCTCCAGAGTACAATCCTCATGAGAAGTGTGGATATCATGGTGGATCAATGGGGCATTCAACTGAAGATTGCAAAGCTTTTCAAGCCAAAGTACAACAGTTGATCGACAAGGGGTACATTTCCTTTCTAGAAGGAAACTTGGTTGTGCACGTCAATCTCTCACCTGATTGAGTTCAAGGACTTCGAGAGAACGTCTCCTAATTTCAGTGGCTTAGACAAGAAGGCGTCTTCAAAATTGGAGATCATTGTATCCTTTCTATCATTTGCAGTATAGTTTCCCTCCTGTTAATAGCTACTGGTCTTTTAAGCATTGTTATTTTGAATGGTAATGTTAATGAAGTGATCATGCACTTTTTGAATCAATTATATCGCATTTGCTCATTTTTCTTTCCTTGCATAAAAAAAATGCATCCATATACCTCCCATTTATTTCACTGTTTGTTAGCAGAGACTTGAGGGAGGATGATGAAAACTGAATACCCATAATTGTTGAAGGTATGCTTTCGGATTAGAACCTGCTGACGATGTACAGGTGTTGTTTCAAATTACCAAACACCGAAGATATAATGGAGATAGACCCTCATCAACCCCTTTGAGCCTTGAAGTAGGAGTTTCTTTTCTGAGCGAATAAACCCTCATATTCAACCGGGGCAGGGTAGTCATCAATTAGTCTGATCGAGCGTTCAAATTTCCAAAGTAGTGTGCATTCGAGGATCCATTACCTTTTATTCATTACACCTTAAGAGGTCAAGGGACGTAAAACCGCAATGGTTACCCCTCAACAACCAAGCAATGTGGCAGTTATAACCCTTTTATGCAAGTCAAACAACTAGTGTCACACAATTTGTTCAATAAAAATCAAAAGAAAAAGGAAAAGAGAAATAAAGCCTGCTAAGTCGAAGAAGAAAAATATGATTGAAAACAAATGACTTAGGCAAAAGTTAAGGCATCCCGCTGGACTTCAAAATCGAAAAATTCAAAAAAAGAATCAGTCCAGGCAAAAATTAGGGAGTAAAAAAAAATCAGAAAAAAAAAATTCCATAAGAACAAAGTCGTGTGACTACAGACACAAAGACAAAAGGGGTGACTATTACTCCAAAAACCTCATTGGTGCTTAAACCGCTGGTGTCATTGGTTCCTCAACCACCACAAAACACTTTTGAGAGGTGAGCGCTTAGGCCAAATTAGCTGAACGTAGAACTGGAGAACATCAAGGAGAATGGGTGGGTACAAATAACTTTGAGCCATAAATCCTTCTTTCTAAAACCGTGAACCAAACCAAGTTATAATCTTTAAAAGTCCTAATTGAAACAGGGTCAATTCTGAAAGCATATTACGACAAGGTTATGTAAACTGACTCCTAAAGATTTGCTAAATCATCACTACGTTTGGACTAATGGTACATTCGTCACACACTGTCACATCATTCAAATAAATAAATTTTCAAAACTTGCATGAGCATCGCATTAAAGTTACCATTTGTGAATGAATAGTTTTAATTGCAAGTTAGTATGTGACATTAGGGGAGTTCCTACAAAAAGAAATCACGAGAGAATTTGATCATTCAACAATGATAGCCAGAATCAAGAGCATATTGTAGGCCTATGAATCAAGGGCATGTTATTTAGTGGTTTTATTGACCAAGGAATCAGCCAGGATAAATCAAGTCCCCAAATATCAGTTGATTGATGGGAAATCATTCAAGGATCAGTTGATCAGAAGTGAATCTTCCAAACAGGGGCAGGCCACCTAGAAGTTCTGTTGACTAAGGGTTAATTCTTCTAATGCTCAGTAAAATTGAGTCAAGTCGTTCCACGCTCATGCTGGGGAAAGACACTTCCAGAGTTCATTTAAGTGCAACTCTCCTCAAGAAAACATCCTAGTCTGTCATTCCAAGAATCGGATAATCAGAGGCAGTTTGTTCAACGACCCGCCAGACCGGGGCAACTTAAGCTACACAGAGCAAGTTATATCAGTGATCTCCGAGTGCAAGACGAGTGTCGGGTAAATCTTCGAGTTCAAGAAGAGTGTTGGGAAATCATGCTACCCACCCTCGCTATGTCACCCTTATCAACAAGAATCCTTTCCACATATGACCTTTCCTACCCACTGTAACACGGTGGGAGAACTGACTTTAGTTATGTTGCGGATAGCAAGAGTCGCCACCGACTTTTATTTTATCCAAAGGAAAGGCATAAAAGAACAGGAAAGACCTTTAAAAGATTTTTGGGTTCGGGGGGTAGGTTATGTAAAGGGAAGGTGTTAGCACCCTTTACATCCATGGTTATCCATGGGCTCTTAGTTACTTAGCTCATTTTAAAATGTTTTTGAGAAGTGTAGTGTGTGTTTAAAAATTTTCTTAAGTACTTTATAATGATCCATGTACGGATATATATAAAGCCTTTGTTTTGAAAATTGTTTGAAAATGTGAAGTGTTTTGAAATGTTTTTGAAAGGTGAGCAAGTACATAAGAGGAACCTACCCTAAGTTAAATCTTTTATGTTCTTAAATATCCTTTAAGTGGTAAGACTATCCCTATTATTAAGGAATAGGTAGTCATTGCCTTGGATGTATTAAGGGACATGCGTAGGGTCATCGTATGGTCATAGAAAGCAACTTGAGGGATGTCTTTAGCAATTCGTAGGGACTATCATCATTTATTCGAAGGGACAAGATCATTATTCCGTAGGCAACTTCAAAGGGACTTGATCTTTTAAACTGTAGGGACTATGATGATTTATATTTGAAGGGACTTTACTTAAGACATCCCTATATTCGAGGGACTTGACCATTTTATTTTAAGGCAACCAAGAGGAATATCCTAGGAAGTACAGATGGCGATCATAGATCGACTTACGTGTGTGAGTGTTATTTTTCAGATATTTGTCTTGTATATAATTTTCTAAGTTCAATTACATATAGTTAGTTTTGCACTCCCTAAATTACTAACCACACAGTTAAATATTTACAAAGAAAATAAAGGCGGAAAAATAAATCTACAAATTATTACAAGGCTTTGGCAGATACATAATAGTCGGATAAAAATAAATTATAAAGCAAGAATAATAGATATAATAAAATAATAAATAAGCAATAATAATAATAATAATGAAGCAAAAATAATAAAGTAATAATAACAATAAAGCAATAATAATAATAATAATAATAATAATAATAATAATAATAATAAAGCAATAATAATAATAATAAAATAGTTATAATAATAATAAAGTTAAAATAAATTAAAGAAATAACAATTAAAATATTTAATTAAAAAGAAAAAGTTTAGGTTAGACAAGTTAGATTTTTTTGAAGTTATTAGAATTGATGAAAAAAAAGGGAATTAAGTTTAGAGAAAAACAATTAAAGATTATTGAGAAAACTTTTAATTATTTACACTATATGATTATTACTATTATAATAAAATACTATTAATATATAAAATATTATTGACAAAAAGTTATTGAGAAATTTTTAGAGAGAAAAAATTAATTTAATATGTACAAAATAATAAAAGAGTTAGTATTTACAAAATAAAGATTTATTGTTATAAATAAGTAATAAAATAAGTTTATAAAAATAATTAGCATTTATTTACAAAAAAAATATAAAGATTATAGAAAAATATTAAATAATTAATTTAGTAGGTTTTCACGCCCTACATTACTAAACCACGCAGTTAATATAGGATCAATGGCAGAAATTTAAATGGCAGAAAAATAAAATGACAGAAAATAAATGGCAGAAAAATAAAATGGCAGAAAATAAATGGCAGAAAATAAAATCCTAACTATTAGAACACTTTGGGACAATTACATAATAAACATGGCGAAAAATAAAACTGAAAATATTACAAGTTAAAACTCAAAATATTACAATGGCGAAGCAATTACAGTGTATGAATAACATAAACATGAGCGAAAATAAGAAATAATAACATGTTTGTTAAGGTTTGTGGAAAGGTTTATGGTTTAAAGGAAATAACACGGTTAAAGTTTATGAGAAAGTTTTAAGGTTTACATGAAAAATTAAGGTTTATGAAAAGTTTGAGGTTTATATATAAAAAAAACTAATTAGTTAATTTTCTAAAAAACATATATAAACAAATATTGATGATAAAAATTTTAAGTTTAATTTTAGGTAAACAAAGAAGTTTAAAAAAAACTAGATATAACTATTAATTTAAAACAAAAGAAATAATAACTAATATTATAAATTGATTTATGAAATAAGTAATTATAGTAGAAAAAAAAATTAAGAGGTTAGTTAATTAGGAAATTAGAGAATTAAAGGGACTAGAGAAAATTAGGAAAAAGAATGAAAAACCCATGTTTCTTTGTCAAAATGCCTTCAAAATTACCAGCCTTGTCTTCTTGACACTAAGACACGCGCGCACATGCGCGCACATGTGAATGTACCTGGAAAATAGTTATTATATAATAAAACAAAACGTATAAAAAAATGGTTGAGGCAAAATCGTCAAGGTTTAGGAAAATATCAGGGTAGTTAGTTATGAAAAAAAAATGTGCAGATCTAAATATATGTGTATGAATAACATAAAAATGATATGAATTAAAAAAGGAACAAAGATGTTGCTAACGCAAAATTGCGATCATCGCAACTATATCAGATCAACACAAATGTCACGCATCATACACCCAGATGTGAAAATAGTGTATCGACACGATCCGATCCGAATAATCTAAAAAAATATATATAGAATAAATATAAAAACTCGTATTAAGAACATAATAATAAAAAAAATGTCACAAAATAAATTTATATATCTATACATGAATAACTTAACCATATAAATAACAAAGTGAGATGTACGCACTTATATAAACCATAACATGGTTTATCACAAAAAAACATATACAATAAAACAAATCAAGAGTTTATTATATGTATATAGCAACAAAAAAAACGGTGATATATACATAAATTTGAAATGCAGTAATACACGTTAACACATACATATGTTTGAAACAAGTGACACACATTAATACACATGTTTGAGACATGTGTGTTAGGAAGAGGAAGAACATGATGATAGAACCAATGATAAACAAACGGACCATATACAGTACAAAGAATAAAAATGAGATTTTTTTTTCTTTAGCAACAGAAACATAAGTTATATATATATATAGGAACCAATTAGGGTTAGCATAATGGGCCTAAATATTTATTTTGGAACCCAATAAAATTTTAATATAAATAATTAAATAAAGTTTAATAAAAATAGTTAAAATTAAAATAAAAACTAACAAATTTATTTATTTATTCTAGACCCAATAAAATGTAATTTAAAACTAAATAAAGTTTAAAAATAGTTAAAATAAAAATAATAACTAATAATTCTATTTATTTATTCTAGACCCAATAAAATATAATTTAAAACTAAATAAAGTTTAATAATTAAAATAGTTAAAATAAAAATAATAACTAATAATCCTATTTATTTATTCTAGACCCAACTAAATAAAATTTAATAATTAAAATAGTTAAAATAAAAATAATAACTAATAATCCTATTTATTTATTCTAGACCCTGTATAAAAATAAATAGACTCAAAAAATAAAAGTCGGGCGCCAAAGTACTCGAAAAAATAAAATGAACACATGAAAATAATCAGCGCGAAATAAATGACTCGGAAAAATACAGTGTTTGGTCGGATTTTGAAATAAAAATTATGATCGTTTAAACTGCTCAGACTGATCAACATATGACCAAAACTAGTCGTAAAAATATTTTTAGCATGTCAAATTAAACCACGTGAACCGCAGATTAATGTTACCGACATTTGCAAACTTAAACTTGACATTTTTTCGTTGACTAATTTTAGGCACAGTTAAAAAGTTAATTTGACCAGTCTGTTTGTAAATTCCGAGAAATTAATTTGACCAATCTGTTTTATTCAGGATTACTTTTCCTCTTTTACTAAAGCAAAAAATGTTTGTTGGTTATGTTTGAATGTATATATGCTTTGAATATGATTGATGCTTACCAGAAATGCATGAAATGCAGTAATAGTATTTACTAAGGACGAACGAGGGTAGTAGTTCAACGAAGCTTCGCCGGTTCATCCCCACAAGACAACTACAAATCCCCAGTACAGCAAATCTATGCTTCAAGTTACATCTCCAATTGAATTTATGTCCATCTCTTTTATCCTCAACCGAGGTACTCAGGAACTTATTCCTTCAATAGAAGTACGACGAGCGAAGACGAGAGGTTATAAATACTATACTATCAAACGAAACGGGAATGAGGTCCTCATATTCTTCAGTAACGAATCGGGATTTATTTTCCCTAGCCAGCAGTTGTTATACAAAGATATCCAGATGCTTCAAACTACATGATGCATACATACATCATTTACATCATACCATAACATATACATCCATAAGTACATAATACATTACTTCAGTGCATCATACTATGCATGCATACATAGTGCATAAACTAATATTTTCCTTGCAGGATAGTTATATGCAGGGAAAACAACATCAACAACTTATACCTCAGGACGTTGTTTATCCTCCTGAAAGCTATCATTACCTTGGGCCGTTGTTTATCTTCCCAAGTACCTTATCATGACTTTGGGTCGTTGTTTATCTTCCCAAAAGTTATACCATTACCTTGGGTCGTTGTTTATCTTCCCAAGTGTCATATCATTACCTTAGGCCGTTGTTTATCTTCCCAAAAGCTATATCTTCATACTTTGGACTACCTTATTCTCCAAGAAGTATATTTGAAGAACTTTTCTCCAAGTGGCATCTTTAAGCCCACTCAAGCATATACAGTTAATCATCAATATTACTCTATGCACTGGTGAGTGCAAATTTTTGGGCTTTTGTGTTCAATCCTCTTCAACCTTCCAGGTCACGAATGGTACAGATACCAATCTAACCCCTCAGGTTTCAGAAAATTGAACAGGGGCAACTGTTGCACCCCAAAATTTGCCCTCTATTTTTAACTCTAACCAATTTTTTGTTTCACATTCATTTGCATCATCTTCATAGCATAACATTTTTTTTCTGTCTTAATATTAGCCGGAATAATTTCTCGGAATTTACAAACAGACTGCTGAGGAAACAACTGCTGGGGAGGCAAACCACTCCTTATACTGCTGAGAGTTGCCCCTGTCTGAAGGGAGACTTCTGCTTGGGGACGACACCCACTCTCTGCTATCTTGCTGGGTGAAAGTTCAACTTCCACA
The DNA here is from genome assembly GCA_963966055.1 of Lathyrus aphaca. Taxonomy (NCBI): domain Eukaryota; kingdom Viridiplantae; phylum Streptophyta; class Magnoliopsida; order Fabales; family Fabaceae; genus Lathyrus; species Lathyrus aphaca. The sequence goes on along the minus strand of OZ014522.1, from coordinate 535,644,109 downwards.
TGGCTGGGGATGATTGGAAACACCCTGGGAGATACTTGTTTCTGTTCAAACAAAAGGGAATGCCATCCTGGATAATAATCTTCAGCTTTGTTAGCAACACCAGTACCTGTACCTGCATGAACACAATCGATAGTACCTGCAACATAAAGAATTAGTTTGGGACCTGCTTGCCCCATGCTCATAGCATGAATCATTGTCTAGGCATCTCAATACCCTTTCAGAGTTGTATTAAATGTTTCTATTCTCCTGCACGAGTTAGAAAGCATTCAAATGTTCATAACACAATGCAAGTCACTATTTGCTAGACGTTTTCACAATCAATCAATGCTAGATGAAAAAGTAAAAACAAAGAAGCAAAATAATCAATTGACTGAAGTTGAATTTTTATTGATTTGGAAAGGTGGCCCTGAATAGGAAATACAAAGGAAGTAGTTCCCTGGAATGAGGGAACAACTAAAAGAAAAACAAACTACCCTATTGGCATTGTGAGAAGTGAATCTCATCAAGTCCCGACCCAGTTATGACTCGTATGTCTTCAAGACGCTCCGCTCGCTCTGCCTCTTGAGAAAAAGTAAGTGAACTGATCTTCAACCCTTAGGATAGCCTCAACTGTAGGTAGGTCATGGATCTCGCAGATCGCAGTCGTTCGTGTTAATCCCTCTTTTGCGTGGATCGCCCTTTCAGGTTTTCAATCCACCGGGATAGCCTTTTTTGCCTGAGTTGTCCGATGTGGCTTTTCAACTCAGCGGGTGTACATTTTTTTTTCAAGATTTCCCTAACTTTTGCCCGAGCCTTTTTATTCTGTTTTTGGCTCGCCGGGATGCCCATTTTTGCCTGGATCTTTATTCTGTTTTTATCCAGCGGGTCCTTTTTACACGAAGTATTTTCTTACTGCATCTGCGTTGACAGGGGATGGAAAGTCTTCTCCGTCCATGGTTGTCAGCATTAAGGCTCCGCCTGAGAAAACCTTTTTAACCACGAACGGTCCTTCATAATTGGGTGTCCACTTGCCCCTGTGATCGTTGAGAGGAGGAAGAATCCTTTTCAGCACTAAATCTCCTGGCGTGTACCTCTGTGGTCGCACCTTCTTGTCAAAAGCTTGCTTCATTCGTTGCTGATACAACTGTCCATGGCATACAGCTGCTAGACGCTTCTCTTCAATGAGGCTCAATTGATTATATCTGGATCGGAGCCATTCAGCTTCATCTAGCTTGATGTCCATCATCAACCTCAACGAGGGGATTTCTACTTCGATTGGTAGAACTGCCTCCATACCATACACCAATGAGAATGGAGTTGCCCCAGTTGAAGGGCGTACTGATGTCCTGTACCCATGCAACGCGAAGGGTAACATCTCGTGCCAATCTTTGTATGTCACAACCATCTTCTGAACAATCTTCTTGATGTTTTTATTAGCCGCCTCGACGGCGCCATTCATCTTCGGACGATATGGAGAAGAGTTGTGGTGTTCTATTTTGAAGTCTCGACACAAGTCAGCCATCATCTTGTTGTTGAGGTTAGAACCATTATCAGTAATGATCCTTTCGGGGACTCCATACCGGCAGATGATGTCCCGCTTAATAAATCGAGCGACCACTTGCTTAGTGACATTGGTGTAGGAAGCTGCTTCAACCCACTTTGTGAAATAATCAATAGCGACTAGGATGAAGCGATGACCATTAGAAGCTGTTGGCTCAATCTTGCCAATCATATCGATGCCCCACATAGCGAATGGCCACGGTGAAGACATGACACTCAACGGATTCGGAGGCACATGGACTTTGTCGGCATAAATTTGACACTTATGGCATTTGCGGGAATATTTACAACAATCAGATTCCATGGTAATCCAATAGTATCCCGATCTCAATAATTTCTTGGCCATGGCATGTCCTCCAGCATGGGTACCAAAGGAGCCTTCGTGAACCTCCTGCATTAACATGTCTGCCTCGTGTCTGTCCACACATCTGAGCAGCACCATGTCAAAGTTCCGTTTGTACAACACACCATCTTGATTCAAGAAGAAACCTCCTGCCAGTCTTCTAAGGGTTTTCTTATCCTTACTAGATGCCCCAGCCGGGTATTCTTGAGCCTTCAGGAATTGTTTGATGTCATGGTACCAAGGCTTATTATCTTCACCATCATCAACTGCAAAGACATAAGCGGGTCTTTCAAGCCGGGAGATCGAAATTCGAGGCACGAAATTCTCTTGGCAAACTTTAATCATGGACGACAAAGTTGCTAGAGCATCGACGAACTGGTTTTCGTCTCTAGGAACATAGCTCAGCTTGACCTTGGTAAAGAAAGGTAACAACCTCCTAACATAATCTCTGTAAGGAATCAAACGAGCTTGATGAACTAGCCATTTGCCATTGACTTGATTTACCACCAAAGCAGAATCTCCGAAGATCTCAAGGTTCTTGACTCGCAAGTCTATTGCCTCTTCGATCCCCATGATGCAAGCTTCATACTCTGCCTCGTTGTTAGTGCACTCGAAGGTCAACCGAGCGGCGAGAGGTGTGTGGACTCCTTCTGGTGAGATAATAACAACACCCACTCCACTCCCATTCATGTTTACATCCCCGTCGAACATCAACTTCCATCTGGATTCAGGGTCAGGCCCCTCCTCTGGAAGTGGTTCTTCATGGTCTTTCGACTTGAGGAACATGATGTCCTCATCCGGAAACTCAAACCTCATGGGTTGATAATCATCGATCGGTTGCTGGGCCAAGTATTCTGACAATACACTCCCTTTGATAGCTTTTTGTGAAGTATATTGTATGTCATACTCCGTGAGTATCATCTGCCAACGGGCCACTCTTCCTGTCAAAGCCGGCTTCTCAAATATGTATTTCACAGGATCCATCTTGGAAATTAAGAGAGTAGTGTGAGTCAGCATGTACTGTCTTAGTCGGCGAGCAGCCCATGCCAAAGCGCAGCAAGTTTTCTCGAGTAGTGAGTATCGCGTCTCACAATCGGTAAACTTTTTGCTAAGGTAATAAATGGCGTGCTCTTTTCGACCAGACTCGTCCTGCTGACCCAGCACACACCCCATCGATCCTTCAAGCACAGTAAGATACATAATCAGAGGTCTCCCTGGCACTGGAGGCATAAGAATTGGTGGTTCTAACAAGTATTTTTTGATGCGGTCGAAGGCTTGCTGGCAGTCTTCGTTCCATTTAATGGCTTGGTTCTTCCTCAGAAGCTTAAAGATGGGCTCGCACGTGGCCGTCAAGTGAGAAATAAACCGTGCAATGTAGTTTAGCCTCCCCAAGAAACCACGCACTTGCTTTTCAGTCTTTGGCTCAGGCATTTCTTGGATGGCTTTCACCTTGGCCGGATCAACCTCAATTCCTCGTTCACTCACAATGAAGCCGAGTAACTTGCCAGAACGAACCCCGAAAGTACACTTATTCGGATTTAACCTCAGTCTGAACTTTCGAAGCCTGTCAAACAATTTTGCTAGGTTGACCAAGTGTTCTTCCTCTGTCTGGGATTTTGCTATCATGTCATCAACATAAACCTCAATTTCGTGATGGATCATGTCGTGAAACAACGTCACCATTGCCTGTTGATAGGTAGCTCCTGCATTCTTTAAACCAAATGGCATGACCTTATAACAAAAGGTGCCCCAAGGGGTGATGAAAGTTGTCTTTTCCATATCCTCGGGAGCCATCTTGATTTGATTATAGCCTGAGAATCCGTCCATGAAAGAGAACACGAAAAACTGAGCAGTATTATCGACAAGTACATCTATGTGAGGTAGAGGGAAATCATCTTTGGGGCTGGCCCTATTCAAATCCCTGTAGTCCACACACATTCTGACTTTGCCATCTTTCTTGGGAACCGGCACAATGTTGGCAACCCACAGAGGATAACTAGTCACGGCCAAGAAGCCAGCATCAAACTGTTTTTGCACTTCTTCTTTTATTTTAATTGCCATGTCTGGACGCGTGCGCCTCAACTTCTGCTTTACCGGAGGACAACCTTCTCTGAGAGGTAGCTTGTGTACCACAATGTCAGTGTCTAAACCAGGCATATCTTGGTAGGACCATGCGAAGACATCAACGTATTCTCGAAGCATAGCCATCAAACGAGTCTTGACAAATTCTTCTAATGCAGCTCCGATCTTGACTTCTTTCTTGTCCTCTTCAGTACCCAGGTTTATCACTTCAACATCTTCTCCGTGCGGCTGAATCATCTTCTCCTCCTGTTTAAGCAGTCTGGCCAACTCTTCGGGTAAATCGCAATCCTCTTCACCTTCCTCATCGGCTTGATAAATTGGATTGTCGAAGTCATACTCAGCCATAACAGGGTCGTCATTGATAAGATCCGGTGACGAGCACCTGCATGAATGATGATTCATGCAAGGCTTTAGCAACAACTTGATAAAATGAGAAACATTGCCAATTTAAAACGTTTCTTTCTTTTTTTGAAAAACAAAAGTAAAAACGAAAGACAGAGAACAACATGAATGAATGTGAAACGTCAATTTTATTTATGATTGTGTTAATGAACAAATGAACCCTTACAAAGAGTCACTATGCCTCGGGCCAGACATAGTGCTTTAATACAGGAAAAATAGAAACAAAACATCATTACTCTTCGAAAGAGGTGACCGAAATGAGCCTTTCTGACGTCCAGTTGCTAAGCTGAGTTCCTGGAGCGGCAGGCCTGATCCATTCATCTAAGTCACAATCACTATCGACAATGTCATCCTGTACTGCACTGATGTTTCCGTAGTCTACCACTCCCGCGCTTGTGAAAGTGACCGGGCTCTGACAACCTTTAGCACTTGTTTCAGACGGAGATCTTCCAGGGTGATAGCCAATCCCGAACATGTCTTTCTTCTCTGGCACTTCGACTGGACTGCCCCAGCCTTCTCGTATCCCGGATTCTACTAATTCAAGCGCTTGTTTATAAGAGGCTATGGAAACCCCTTTCTTCGGTACTGCCGGAGAAGTTGCTACGGCGGATGCTTGCTCGGACTTCAAAGGCTCAAAAGCTTGACATGGGGTTTCGACTATTTCGCCATCCATCTCCACATATTTGAACGAAGCGAGATGACTAACGAAAATATCTTCTTCCCCACTGACAGTCACAACCTGACCCTCCCATACAAACTTTAGCTTCTGATGGAGTGTAGAAGATACCGCTCCTGCCGAATGTATCCAGGGTCTTCCAAGTAAACAACTATATGCCGGCTGGATATCCATCACGTAAAACGTGGTATTGAAGACTTGTGGACCTACCTTGATAGGTAACTCCACCTCTCCAAACACTGACCTTCTAGACCCGTCAAATGCTCGAACTACTAAGTCACTGGGCTTTAGCACCACTCCATCATAGTCCAGCTTCATCAATGCTTTCTTAGGCAAGACGTTCAGAGATGATCCAGTATCTACCAGCACATGGGAGAGTACTGCACCCTTACACTCTAGAGAGATATGCAATGCTCGATTATGAGCACGCCCATCAGAAGTCAAATCCAAGTCCGTGAAACCCAATCCATGACTGGCATTAACGCTGGACACCACCGTTTCTAACTGGTTTATAGAAATATCCTGAGGCACGTATGCCTTGTTCAGAATATTCAGGAGAGCTTTCCTGTGAGAGTCGGAACACATAAGCAAGGACAAGATGGAGATCTTTGACGGCGTCTGTTGCAGATGGTCCACGATCTTGTAATCACTCTTCTTGATGATCCTCAGGAATTCTTTGGCTTCTTTATCAAAGGTGAGGTCTGGATCAGTTGATGGAGTTGGATCATTGACCACTATAGGTTGCTTCCCTCTGGCTCTTACTTGGGCTTCAGCAGTATCCCTGGGTGGTATCACATTGTTTCTCAGTGTTTCCGGCGCAAATAGTCTTCCGCTTCTAGTAAAACCCCCTACTCCAACATTTTCTACTTGAGCTGGGGTTATACTAGTCGTGGCCAACTCCTGCCTCTGGCCGTTGCAATACACTTCGCCATCATAATTCCAAGGAACAGCTCTGTCACTTTGGTACATTATGGGTCCAGCAGTGGTAATAGTTATTGGTGCCGCTCTGGCACGCGAAGGGACTTGGGATGGATCATAAAAGATAGTCACTGTAGATACTTCACTTTCTTTCACAATCTTGTCAAATTGCATCACTCCTTCATCAATCATACCTTGAATTCCGGCCTTCAATCGTTTACAACCGTTGGTAGCTTCTGTACATTCTGAACAATCATCCTCGCATCCGAGGAAAATGCCTTTCTTCAACAAGCAAACCTTGATAGCAACCAATGAAGTCTGCAAGTCATCTACATCGTCCACCAAATTCAAGTTCTCCCCTTCACCAATTGCACCAACCGTGCCCCTGTGAGGAGGCATGGGATTTTGCAGCACATTAGGAGAGGGAGCGAAATTGATCGCTTTAGAATCCAACAAGTCCTGAACAACATGTTTCAAAGCTTTACAATTCTCAGTACTATGGCCGGGAGCTCCAGAATGAAACTCACATCTAGCATTCAAGTCATAACCTTCAGGAATTTGGCCGGGCTTCGGAGGTTGCAAGGTCCGGAGCTGAATCATTTGAAGCTGCAAGAGATTCTTCAAAAGTTGGGAGTAAGACATTGGTGGAGCTTCAATATGTCTATCCTTCATCCTCTGAGAGTAGTACGAACAAGGGGGTCTTGGCTGATACCCCTGTGAGCGTTGCGGCTGTGGAGGCTGGACCTGTTGTTGAACGGGCGGAGTTGAAATAGTGATGGGGGCCACTTGCTGATAATATCCTTGGTGCATCATTCCCCTCTGTGCGTATACTGCACCTGTTTCTCCTTCCCTCCTTTTCACAAAGGGTTTCTTGATACCAGACACCGAAGCGCTTCCATTCTGAATTTCCCCCTGTTTGAGCCAGCTTTCAATTCTTTCTCCCGTCAAGATAATGTCCGAGAAACCACTTGAGGAACAACCAGCCAACCTTTCCATGAAATGCCCTGGGAGGGTATTCAGGAAAAGATCGACCATCTCTCTTTCCAATAAAGGTGGTTGCACTCGGGCGGCCACCTCACGCCACCTCTGTGCATAGTCTTTGAAGCTCTCCGAGCTCCTCTGTGTCAAGCTCTGAAGCTGAGTACGGCTAGGTGCCATGTCAATGTTGTATTGATATTGTCTGAGGAAGGCTTCTCCCAAATCCTTCCAGCTTCTAATAGAGCTCCTTTCCAACTTCATGTACCACTCCAAGGACCCTCCAGAAAGGCTATCCTGGAAATAGTACATCCAGAGTTTCTCGTCTCGCGTGTGGGCCGCAATCTTCCTGTAGAAGGCCTGTAGGTGAGTTTTCGGGCAAGAGCTACCGTTGTATTTATCAAATGCTGGTGGCCTGAACTTGTGTGGAATGACCACTCCAAGTACTAAACCCATATCTGACATGTCAATTCCCAAAGTGTCTTTGCACTCTAAAGCCTTGACCTTCTCCGCAAGCACCAAGAAGTCATTGAGATTTCCATCACCGCCGAAACCCATATCGTTGTTGAAGTACTGGAATTGGTCTTCCTGCCTGTCGTGCACAGGAACATACGTAGCCATAGCTGGATCTGGAACATGAGGTCCACTTGGGCCGTTGTTAGTGTTGGGAGGACCCCCTAGTCCGCCAGAAATGGTTGCCTGAGCATTAGTGTTAGGAGGAGTTAACCCTTGAATTGCATTTCTTAGCTCCTGCTGCCCATGGGCCATCCCTTGCATCAGGGTCATAAATTCTGCCATCTTGGTACGGACTTCATTGAGTTCTGTCTGCATGGCGTCCATTGTTGTTCTTTGATTGCTGCGGGTCGCGTACCGATGAGGGATATTTTGTCGTAGGTACCGGGTCTTGGCGGCTCTCGCAATCTTTGCCTGTTGAACACAGATAAATTAAACATCCCATAGAAAAACCTGCAAAGACAAAGACAAAATGCAAATGATGTGTATGAAATGCAATGTGTTCCTTTTATTCCCGAGTATTTTACTGTGTCCGGTCCTGGCATTAAGAAGATAAGAATTGGGAAGAAGACCCAAGTAATATTCAAGTATAATGACCGCTGTGGAGAATTGGTGCTCATTACCCCGTGTCGGTGCAAGAAGTCCGGAACAAATCAATCATATAAACTGGAGTTTGAAAATACAACGTCCCTGAAGGGTACCAATCAAAATAACAACAAAAGTACATCACATATAAGGAATCCCACAACAAGCCTGTGGGTAATCCAAGTACAACAACATGAAATTAAACCCTAGGGAACTCTATATCTTTCAATCTCCAGCTAAGGCGTTGGACGCTCTGGAACAGCTGAACCACATCTGGATGACCGGGCTCCTGGATGAGCTTCTGAATGAGGAGGTCCCTCGTATCAGAAGAAGCGTGTAACTCCTCGATCTGCTGTAGAAATGCTGCTTCATTCTCCTTGCTTTGACTCGACTCGGCCTTCGACCTTTTCACATCAGCTTTCAACTTCAAGTCTTCAATTTCCTTTTGAGATTCCTTCAGTGCCTGCTGGCTTTCTGCTACGCGCCGGATACGATCCTCCTCTTGATAATAAGCCTTCCTAAGAAGTTTCTTCTGCCCATCTAAAGAATCTTGAAGACTTTTGATTTCCTGCTTGTGCTTGGCGTCTAACTCCTTTTGTTTCTTCAGATTTTCGTCCCATTTCTCCTGCCATAACGTAACAGCTTCATTGGCTTCACTAAGATCTTTCTTCTCTCTTCGGCGCTGGGCCGTCTTGTGAGTCTCAGCTAACCCTTTCTTTCGGAAGTAGAGCTCTCTATCTTCAAAATCCTTCTGCTTGAGACGGACTATTTCCTCGGCTTGCACAGCTCTATCTTCTAATCGACGGTTCTGGATCATCAGCTTCTGACAAGAATTAAGAGCTTCTTGATTTTCAACCCTAAGTTGCTTAACCAAAGCTTCTAACTTCTGATATTCCTCCAAAGGTACCGTAGCAGGTGGTGGAGTTGGCACAGAAAAAGGAACTAGAGCCGCTTGAACCTCCTTCTTTATCCAGGCTTCAAATTCAGGAAACATTCGATTGTTGCTCTTGCCCAGACATGCTATACCTTTCCTCTTGATCATCTTCCAGGACCCTGCAGCTTTTTGAACCAAAGGAAGATTGTCTTTTACCGAAAAATAGAAGGTTTGGAATAATTCAGACTCATCAGGAACCTCCTTGAGCGCATACCCTAACTATCTTCTTAAGAGGATGGGATTGTAGTTAATACATCCCGATACTCCTAATAAAGGCACATTAGGATAATTACCACAACTGCTAATGAAATTCCTTCCTTTCAACCTCAAAGTAAACCACCTGATATCTCCAGCAGACAAAGTACTCAGCTTCTGAGCCCAAGTAGAATTAGGATCTGTAAAGCTCTCAGTAGTAGGCAAGTGTCTCATAACCCATTTGTAGAATAAAGGAGCACAACATCTAACAAGACCTCCTCGCTTCTTCTCATTCTTGTAATGCACAGAATAATACAAATCACCTAAGAGGGTGGGCACCAGATTCTTCAACACAAACAAATGAATGGCATTCATGTCCACAAATTTGTCCATATCGGCAAATAAAACTATCCCATACACAGATAACGCCAAGATGGCACAAACTGAATCCCACTGCTTCTCGACGGCACATTCTTCAGCTCTCTTGACCAGATACTCTAAAGGAAAACCAAGTACTCCTGCTTTGGTAGAAACCAGATTAGAAGACACCTCCGATGGGCTCAAATAAAGAGCCTTAGCAATGTCATCATGAGTCGGTCTTGTCATCTCCGAGTTAAAAGGAAGCTGATCCTTGATTGAAACCCCCATAATCTCAGCATATTCTTCCAGCAAAGGACCCAACTGAAAGTCATGAAATGTGAAACACCTAAGCCGTGGATCATAATACTGCAACAAAGTGTGAATGGCGCTTCTCTGAGAACTATCCAAGTTGAATACCAGATCCAGAATGTCACCATACTTTTCCTTGAAGTAGCTCAAATGACCCGGGGTAATCAGAGACACCAATTGGTTGATCAGGTCCATCTTAGTATCGAAGAATTTGTAGTGCACAGTTCTCTTTTTGACGTCTTCCATTCTGAAGCAATAATATGGCCAGGAACCGGGAATAAATGTAGACCCTGAGAATAAAAGAAACACAAATGATTAATGATGATATGATGTTTATGCAAGACAAGGCATGTGATCAGTGAAGTGTCTGTGATGTGCCAATCATATAATCAGGTGTCGGTGCAAGGTCTAAGAATCCAGATATCACAATAATCATCCCTCTGATCCGGGATCCATATCTTAAGAACAGAAATCCAGGTCACAAAACTGAACCAAAGGCAAAGTGGGTATGCTGAAGGCATCAGGGTTCCTGCAAACCTGTAAACCCCTCCCAAATCTCACGGGTGTGCTACTACGGGTCAACATCACGGACTCTCAAAGCCGAATAGCAATAATACTTTCACCATTTCCGAGAAATGGCTCATGACCAAATCAGGGAATCGGTTTGGCATTATGTACTACTCAGGGAGGCCTCAGCTGAATTCCGGAAAAACAAGCATCCCTCACAAGTCTCCAGCTTCAAGCACTGAATCGAGAAACAATAGTACATTCATCCCGAAGGGTACAATACTATCGTCATACGAACAGTTCGCTTTAACTGAATTCCTATGAGAGAACCATGCCATCCTATGCGAGTTCCCAATGGACCCTCGGATGCGAGTGGGTTTGCCAACAAATGTGGTCTGCCACTGTCATCACTGGAGAGGGTTGTTTACATTAAGGTTCTCAATGATCGGTCCCCAGCTGCACATAACTATCAAGGTTGTACCCTGAAGTGGGGAAGAACCCCCACACAGAATAGTCCCAAGACAGTCGCAACCTGGGTGTGGAACATATCACCACTCATCATGTAACCATGCGAGCACAATGTGTCCATGCTAATCCTATGGTGCACTCAAGCCGGGTATTTGGCTTATCTCACAGTAACTCCCATCCCGCAGAAAAAATGAAAACCAGCACAGCCAGACAGTCCAGTATAATATGATGCATGGAAAATAAATAATGAAAGCGGTAAATAAATGCGGTAAAGTAAAGCTGTAAAGAACTGTAAATAAAAACAGTAAAGCTAAACTAAAGCACACAACAACAAACATATAAACACCCAAAGAAACAAAACCAAACAGGCGCTAGGATTGACTCTACAAGGGAAACCGGAAGAATCAGGTTATTCCCCAGCAGAGTCGCCAGCTGTCGCTCCCGGGATTTTCATCCTAGTACAAACGCGAAAGTGGCGCGGAAAGGTTAGAGTCGCCAGCCAGACATTTTTATCCCAAATGAATGGGAAAGGTAATGTTGCACAAACCTAAGGAAGAAGGAAAGGACAAGGTCCTGCGAACCAAAGATCGGAGTTCGGGAGTCGGTTACGACCTGGGAAGGTATTAGCACCCCAAATCGTCCGTCGTACCCGACGGGATCCACGCTTGCTTGTTTTGTTTCAAATGGTGAGAAGAATACTGCTGCTGAATAAAACCGCTAACTGGAAATTGGAAATGAGAAAAGGAACTAAAAGAGAATGGAAAGAAAGAATGGGGAAAATGTAGGGAAAGTAAAGAATGTGCTCGAACGGGCCCTACCCCGCTGCCTACGTACCTCATCGGGATAATGAGGATCAGAGTCGACGTAGTTCGCCTAACTAAGGCGGGAACTATTTGTTTGTGTTTTTTACAGCTGGAACTGCGTATGTCTATGCTCAGGTGTTGCAGGCTCGTCTGGTACGAGTGCGTTTACCGTCTTGCATATGTGACAAGTCGTCGCGAGTTCGCGTTGTGAGTGAATGAGATGAGAAGAGAAGTTCCCGCAGGATGGTCGCTTGTTATTTGTTTTTGTCTTTTATGAGAAAGTGTTTTGAATTCGTTTGTGAACGGTCTTGTACTAAGACCTATCCATCGCGGGAAGTATTTACACCTCGCCCCGAAACAGGACGCGTATAAACACTCCGCAACAAAGTCTCGTGTCGTACAAGATTGTTCGGTTTTTATTAAGTGTTTTATTATTTTCTTCATGAGATGAGAAAGAAAGACTCAAGTTAGAAAAGGAAAAATCTAAGGGACTAAGACTCAATCCTAATTTTGTTTATTTATTTACAAGTGATCCTAATGGTTAGTAAGGTTTTCTATTCTTAATGGAAACTAGAAACTACTAGAATTCAACTTACTTCTTAATGAAGTTAAGTTGATTCTAAGAATAATGGGGAAGCCTATACAAGTTATAAAAGGCAAAACAATAGAATTGAATAAAGAAATAAAATTCTAAAATGCATTTAATGGCATGAATAAAAAAAATTTATTTATTTATTCTACTTTTAAGTGAAAATGAAACTCCAAGCCTAAGTTCTAAACTAAGCTAAACCTAATACTCATCTTAAAAATCAAACTTTAACTAGCCTAAGTCTAAATTAAATTCTATGACTAAACTTAAACTAAGCTATTATTTTTTATATTGAACTTTATTTTTTTTTAATGGCCTAAACTAATGGAGATTATATGAAACTAGGCCTAAGACTAATATTCTAAAAAAATACTAAAACTTCTAGAAAAATTATGAAAATTAAATCATAGGGTCCTAACACTATCTAAAATATTGTACTAAGAGGGATCCTAAAAATTTCTATTTTTTCTATGCCTAAAAATTAATTATTTCTACCTAAAGATTAATCATTATTTCCTAAAGATTAAGCTACTAAATCATAGGATAAAATGCCCTAAAAAATCCACTAAAAATATCCTAAGAACTACTATGAGTCCTCTAATTACAAAAAAAAGAATGGCTCAAAAAAGTTGCTGGAAGTCATAAAAATAAAATGAACAAAATCCAGCATAATTAAAAGAAATCCAATAAAAGCTAATTACAAGAAAATCAGAATTAAATAAAAAATAATCAAATTTCAGAAAATAAAAATTACACAAATTTCTAAATTGACTTATTAAGCCACTGGAATTTTTGGGGAATTTTCTAATGATTTTTATTATTTTTTATTGAATTATTTCTAAACTATAATTAAAACAAAATAAAAATCTAAAGAAATTATACAGGGGGTGTCCTTAGTAGTTTTCTATTTATTTTTATACATGGGCTCAGAAATGGAGGGTGTTAATAGAAATATGATCAGGCCCATTTCGCATGGAAACCAGGGGGTACATACAGCAGTTTTTTATGGTTGTTTTTCTGACGGGCCCAGAATAAAGGGTGTGCATAGCAAAATATACACAGCCCATTTTTTGCAGCATTGAGAGGGGTGCAGATAATAATAATATTCTAAACTTTTTCTTTATGAATCATTATGGACCTCTAATGGGGGTGCAAGTATCATATGTTTTTTCTCTAAAATCTTAATTTAAGAAAATGAATTAACCTAATCTTATGATAATATTTTCTAAAATCTGAATTTAAGAAAATGAATTAAACTAAACTTATGATAATATTTTCTAAAATCTGAATTAAACTATAGTTTTTATTATAATATTTCTTTTATAAATTCCTAACTTAGGAAAATGAATAAAATTCTAATAATCTTATGATAAAATTTAATCTAAAATCTTAACTTAAGAAAAATGAAATAAACTAATCTTATTAACATTCAGACTTTTAAAATATAAGAATAAATTAAAACTTCTTTTATTATAATTAGCAAGAAATAAGCTGAAAGAACAAACAATTGAACAAACCCTAGTTCCCTTTCTTCCTCTACCCGCGGCGCCACCGCTATATCATCACCCTCACCTCCTCTCTTCGCTCACATCGCCTTCCCCAGATCACCATCTCCTTCGCCTTAGCTCAAACCCTACCTTCCTCAAGACCCGATCCTAATCCTCAACTCTAAACAAAACCAAACTCAAGATCACCCAATCAGAATCAAAGCTACAACGCCGATGCCTTCTCGAAACTGACTCAAGAACACTTTCACCACAAACAGGAATTCGTACCTTGAACTGAAGTTGCGCGTTGGACAAGATGTACTCGCTGTTTCGCTGCCGCCGCAAGGTTTTGTTCCGTTTCTGCTTGGTGAACGATGCCGCGACGGAGATGCCTTCTGTTGGTGACGAACTCGAACACGGACTGAGACTATTGCTGCGAAGATAGATCGAAATGCACGATTTCAGTTATGTATCACCTTCTCGATCTTTACTCGATTCTTCTCTTCTTCCATTCAGATTACTACTGATGATGTATCGACGATTAATCTGGTTTCAGGTCGTTGTTGATGATGAAGAATGCGTCATGATGGCGCTGTTGTGATTTCGGTTACAAAGAACGGTGAGGGAGAGCCATTGCTTGTATGCTGAGTTGAAGTGAGATGATGGAGGTTGAAGATGAATCGATGAGGAGTGAAGAAAATGGTTGAGAAGGTTGAGAGAGAAAAAAAATGGTGGAGAAGGTTGAAGGAGATTGAGGTTGCTAATGGAAGGGGATGAAGATTGGATGGAGAATTTGTGAGGTTTGGGGGAGAAAAGAGATTGGAGGAGAAAGTTGAAGGAGGAAAAATTGTGGAAGAACTAGAAATGGTAGAAATCGGCTCTGATTTATAGAATCTGGAAGAATACACTAGAAACTTCAGGTATATTCATCTGGAATTCTATTATGTTTCTGTTAATTTTCTGTTAAGAATTCTGTTACAATTCTGTTATTTTCGGTTAGGATTTGATTATGAGCTTGTAACTGCTTTTGATTTTTTTGTTTTGAATCCTTTTGTTAGTTATTAGAATGGCTAGGTGGTTAGAAACAGTTGGAAAAAAGTGGTTAAATTAATTCTGTCGGTTGGGAAATTTTGTTGGGAAATTATATTGAAACTGATATGAAGTTTTCTTTCTCTTTTATGATAGTTAGAAGGAGTCTCAAGTTATGGTTATTGAAGCGAATTGAAATAACGGTTGATGAGGAAAAGATTTCGGCTGACACTGTTCGGCGAGAATTTGTATGAAGGTTACTATCCTGTAACTTTCCTTTTCTTTTTTGTTAACTCCGAACTCTTCCTTTTTCCGTATCACAATGTTAGGCTTTTAACACTGCTTGTTGTATCACATTGTGCCTTTAATAATCAATCTCATAAGTGAAATGTAACTAATCGACACGACCCTCTTATTTGCGTTTCAGATGGAAAGGCTTGCTACCGGCTGTGAAGGAGAAGAAACATATGTTGTCTTTGAAATGAGAATAATTTCTGTCCGTGAAACATGGCTTGAACCCTTTAAGATTTCGGTGCTTTTGCGAGAGGTGAAAAGAATGATCTCGCACTTCAAAGTTGTAATAGTTATTTATGTAAATAAGACCTGATGTAGTTTTAAATATCACTCAAAACACATTGGCTTTGGATGTTTGGATTGTAAATAGAACAATACATTCATGCAAGAATCATATTCAGGACTCTTTTCTCTCTCTCTTTTGTTTGAACTATTCATTATAATACATCTGTGGCACGAACAAAAATGGATAATATGACCTCACACACAGAGAGTCACGAAAAACAACCATAATGTCCTCTTGATTTTTTTTGCTTAGATTTATGACTCCAATGAACAATCTCACATCATCATGTGCACCCTTAATCTAAAGAAAAACCAACTTTAATTTAATGAATTCAAACCTTCCCACAACGATTTACCAAGGCTCCTTTCAAACGAATACCAACAAGCTCGTACGAATAAAAAGAAACACATATAGCATCCACACGAGACTTCTTCTATTTTACATGATAATGCGCTCTAAATCTCGACATTAAACCAAATATTAATGGTTCTATACGGATATTGGATAGCATAATTATGGTCTCGAAAGACGCAGAGACGAGGTTTGAAAATCAAATGAAGGAGAATCCTTGAGATATGGATTCATAATTGATCAAAATTTTATGTAACCTTGATTTGGATGTTGCGTTAACTTTGTAAACATGGGCAGTTGTAGTTCCACAAATGGTACCTTGGAATTTCAAATGAATTTGAGACCTTATAGGCCACAAGTAAACTTCCACCTCTCTTTTGCTCTCATAAAATCCGAATTAGACTGCAGCAAGAACACTTCATTTACACCTTGATGCCAAATGTCCTTATTTCCTCGTAATTCACCCATTCAATAAATAGTAGCCTCAAAACATTCATTTTGAGGAAAACCTGAAGATGAATATGCCATCCAGGCAACCAATATGTCTAAGAAAACCCTCGCCAGGACATCCTAATACCATGACTTTCACTGAAGCTCTTGACTTAGTAGGACGCCCGTAGTAATAAGGACCCATTGTTGGTCTCAACCTTGAGAGTGATGGCCAAAAAACCACTAATGAACTGGGAGATTTGAGCCACAAAGAAAAACTGATCCCATGCCTTAGGCTTTCATGAAAATGCATGGTTGTGACATTATGATCTAACGGAAGAATGCAGATGAGACGTGAAGCACAAGCCAGTTAAGGTAAAGAAAATGAGGGCAAATTTTGAGGTATTACAGTCGTGTCGCTTGAATGGTGTTTGACCATGTGTAGTCTTCACGAGACCCACACCCATACGAGGTTCTCTTGGGAGATGTTCTATACTGCCTAGGCAGACCATATGACATTCCCATTTTAGCTGCTAACTCTGGTGACCTTTAGGATGACCCAGTCGTGAACTCGGCGGAGGCACTCCTCGTATGGCGATAATACTGTACCCTTCAGGATGAATGTATTATTGCTTCTCGATGGTAGTTGCTGAAGTTGGGATCATTTTGTGTGGGAGTTTGAAGGGAATCAGTTGAGGCCTCCCTGAGTAGTATATAATGCTAAACCAATTCCCTGATTTGATCATGAGCCATTTCTCGGAGATGGTGGACGTATTATCGCTGCTCGGCTTTGAGAGTCCGTGATATTGATGAACTTTGACCTCCGTCTAGCAAATAACTGTGAGAGGGAAGGGCTTTTGACAGGATACCATAACCTTCATCATACCCAGGTTTCTGTTCTTCTTACAACGGTAGAGTTTTGGATCCTGTTATATTCATCCAGTTATGTTATCAGTGCAGCAGTTATCCAGCATTTGTGGCAGCATTAATCCCATGTCTTTGCATCTTTAGCATCATCATATTGCATTTTCATTCATCAGCATTGCATATCATTTTTCCGGGAACCTCATTCCTCCTTTGTCCATGGTCAGACATTTGATTTCCCGGTACTCAGTCGGAACAAGTGGTAATTATGGGTAGACGACAAATTGTTTGAAGTAAGACCGAACGGTGTTAAAAGTTAAGAAGATCAGATTTGAATTCGTTGGTAGTTATGTCAAGAAACAACCTTCAGAATGTTGATTCTCCACCAGGGTTTACTGTGACGAATAATCCTTTGTGCGATCTTTCTCCTGATGAGGATCTTCCACAAGTGGACAACCTCTCTCAAGCTTAGCCTACGCAGAGCCTTGTCGTTAATCAGGGTGTATTTGAACCATCTATTGTCGAAAGTGGACCTTCATCTTCTTCTGATGCTACAGATTATCTAAGTTTTGCTTTCTCTATGTCAGACTTCCAAAGGGAAGTTCCAGTGATGAAAGTCAAGGATCCTCGAGCTTTTGAGTCTGATGAAAGGTTTCGTTTGTTGGATGAAAAACTCAAAGCCATAGAGGGTCATGATGCTTTTGGTATTGATGCTTTAAATTTGTGTTTGGTGCCTGGTCTTGTCATTCCTCCAGATTTCAAAACATCAAAATTTGAGAAGTACACTGGTGTCAGTTGTCTAAAGCATCATTTGGTGATGTTCTGCAGAAAGATGACTTCCTTTGCCCGCAACGATGAGTTGATGATTCATTGTTTTCAGGACAGTTTGAGTGGTGTATCCTTAAGTTGGTATATGGATTTAGAAAGTAGTTGTATCCGATCATGGAATGATTTATCTAGATCTTTCTTAAAGCAATACCAGTACAATTTGGATATGGATCCCAGTCGCACACAATTGCAAATCCTATCTCAGAGGAGTGGTGAATCTTCCAGGGAATATGCACATCGGTGGAGAGAATTGGCAGCCCAAGTGCAACCACCACTTTTGGAAAGAGAATTGGTTGACCTATTTGTGGATACCTTGCAAGGTCCATACTTGGAAAGAATGATTGGTATTGGGACGTCCAATTTCTCTGGAATGATGATAGTTGGAGAGCACTTTGAGAGTCTACTCAAAAGTGGAAAGATCCAAGACTCTTTGAACATCCCAGCTGGTGAAAGTGAATTTGTTGTTAGTTCCCTAGAGGAAGAGGAGTATGAAGTCAGTGCAATCATTGCCAATATCGAATATTCTGGGCCATCATCTTCTCAGAGATCATCATTTCCTATGTCTGGCTACTCTTATGGACAATTAGCAATGCTCAGAGCACCATATCAGAAACCCTTGATTCCTCATCGTCCAAATTTGTAAGTTCATGGTCGAAGACTTCAGAATCATCATTAGAGCCAGTCTAGACCTCACAACAATCTGGAAAGAAGGAATGCTCCTCTTCATCCAGTTCCCGTGGCGTACAATGAACTCTTGCACATCTAATTCAGAGCTCATTGGTGGTTCCTAAGCCTCTCAAGTTATTTCCAAAGTCGTACCCTCCAGAGTACAATCCTCATGAGAAGTGTGGATATCATGGTGGATCAATGGGGCATTCAACTGAAGATTGCAAAGCTTTTCAAGCCAAAGTACAACAGTTGATCGACAAGGGGTACATTTCCTTTCTAGAAGGAAACTTGGTTGTGCACGTCAATCTCTCACCTGATTGAGTTCAAGGACTTCGAGAGAACGTCTCCTAATTTCAGTGGCTTAGACAAGAAGGCGTCTTCAAAATTGGAGATCATTGTATCCTTTCTATCATTTGCAGTATAGTTTCCCTCCTGTTAATAGCTACTGGTCTTTTAAGCATTGTTATTTTGAATGGTAATGTTAATGAAGTGATCATGCACTTTTTGAATCAATTATATCGCATTTGCTCATTTTTCTTTCCTTGCATAAAAAAAATGCATCCATATACCTCCCATTTATTTCACTGTTTGTTAGCAGAGACTTGAGGGAGGATGATGAAAACTGAATACCCATAATTGTTGAAGGTATGCTTTCAGATTAGAACCTGCTGACGATGTACAGGTGTTGTTTCAAATTACCAAACACCGAAGATATAATGGAGATAGACCCTCATCAACCCCTTTGAGCCTTGAAGTAGGAGTTTCTTTTCTGAGCGAATAAACCCTCATATTCAACCGGGGCAGGGTAGTCATCAATTAGTCTGATCGAGCGTTCAAATTTCCAAAGTAGTGTGCATTCGAGGATCCATTACCTTTTATTCATTACACCTTAAGAGGTCAAGGGACGTAAAACCGCAATGGTTACCCCTCAACAACCAAGCAATGTGGCAGTTATAACCCTTTTATGCAAGTCAAACAACTAGTGTCACACAATTTGTTCAATAAAAATCAAAAGAAAAAGGAAAAGAGAAATAAAGCCTGCTAAGTCGAAGAAGAAAAATATGATTGAAAACAAATGACTTAGGCAAAAGTTAAGGCATCCCGCTGGACTTCAAAATCGAAAAATTCAAAAAAAGAATCAGTCCAGGCAAAAATTAGGGAGTAAAAAAAATCAGAAAAAAAAAATTCCATAAGAACAAAGTCGTGTGACTACAGACACAAAGACAAAAGGGGTGACTATTACTCCAAAAACCTCATTGGTGCTTAAACCGCTGGTGTCATTGGTTCCTCAACCACCACAAAACACTTTTGAGAGGTGAGCGCTTAGGCCAAATTAGCTGAACGTAGAACTGGAGAACATCAAGGAGAATGGGTGGGTACAAATAACTTTGAGCCATAAATCCTTCTTTCTAAAACCGTGAACCAAACCAAGTTATAATCTTTAAAAGTCCTAATTGAAACAGGGTCAATTCTGAAAGCATATTACGACAAGGTTATGTAAACTGACTCCTAAAGATTTGCTAAATCATCACTACGTTTGGACTAATGGTACATTCGTCACACACTGTCACATCATTCAAATAAATAAATTTTCAAAACTTGCATGAGCATCGCATTAAAGTTACCATTTGTGAATGAATAGTTTTAATTGCAAGTTAGTATGTGACATTAGGGGAGTTCCTACAAAAAGAAATCACGAGAGAATTTGATCATTCAACAATGATAGCCAGAATCAAGAGCATATTGTAGGCCTATGAATCAAGGGCATGTTATTTAGTGGTTTTATTGACCAAGGAATCAGCCAGGATAAATCAAGTCCCCAAATATCAGTTGATTGATGGGAAATCATTCAAGGATCAGTTGATCAGAAGTGAATCTTCCAAACAGGGGCAGGCCACCTAGAAGTTCTGTTGACTAAGGGTTAATTCTTCTAATGCTCAGTAAAATTGAGTCAAGTCGTTCCACGCTCATGCTGGGGAAAGACACTTCCAGAGTTCATTTAAGTGCAACTCTCCTCAAGAAAACATCCTAGTCTGTCATTCCAAGAATCGGATAATCAGAGGCAGTTTGTTCAACGACCCGCCAGACCGGGGCAACTTAAGCTACACAGAGCAAGTTATATCAGTGATCTCCGAGTGCAAG